>JAUTXW010004984.1:352500-407500 GCA_030620095.1 Kuschelorhynchus macadamiae | reverse complement strand
CTTCCTGTGCACTACAGACATACTCGAGGAAACACAGAGAAAAACTGAGTTGAACATGAACTAGGAAAAATTTGGACATTTATCGAAGCAAGTTTCAAGAAAGGAATTTGGTTATTTTCAGAACACCTAGAGTAGATATAAATGAATGACCAACTTTTGAGAAAGCCTGCAATGATAGGCGAAACGTCAAGTTAATTATATTATTTTTGCAAACAAACCTGTGACCAAGAATGAAATCAAATTAATATACATCTTGTTTAAGAAACAAATTGAATAATATTGTATATATATATATATATATATATATATATATATATATATATATATATATATATATATAAGATCCTAATAGTCGTGTATAATGTGTGTCAAATCCCTCTCTCGGGGTAGCAGCAGATTCGATACTTTTGGAATATCTACTCTAGGCTTACTGAAAATATCCGGATTCCTTTCTATGAAAGCTGCTTATATACACTATCGTTTTCCCCAATGCTACTTCCTGTGCAAAATTGTTGCCTCCGACCATTGCATTCGGTTTTGGTTTAACCAATTTAAAATCTCCATTCTACTGTTGCACCTAAATTACATGATATCTGCAGTATGACGGATCGATGTGGGATACCTACAAGAACTTCATTAGTCTAATAGACGAACCGGATGTGCAGCGATATACAAAATTTGGTGGTTGACTAGAGAGCATGTTCGGAATGGC
This sequence comes from Kuschelorhynchus macadamiae, assembly GCA_030620095.1. Classification (NCBI taxonomy): domain Eukaryota; kingdom Metazoa; phylum Arthropoda; class Insecta; order Coleoptera; family Curculionidae; genus Kuschelorhynchus; species Kuschelorhynchus macadamiae. The sequence continues at coordinate 406,788 of JAUTXW010004984.1, read as the reverse complement.
ATAAAAATACATTTTTGAAAAAATTAAAAACCAATGATAAAGCGTAATGCCAATATGTTACAGTTCAATGTAATTATTAAGAAAATATCGGAATAAGATAAGATCTACGAAGATAAAATGTCTGGAATAAAAAAGTTGTTTTTTTTTTCGCTAGGGTTATCGGAAAGTCTACAGGTTTTCCGTTAACTCGGCTTGGGACAGTTTTTCTTCGTAGGTAAATAAGAGATAGAATGACTCTTGATATCTCCTTAATACCCACATTGAGCTGTAAAATGTTGCCATTAAGATGACGACGGAGTGAATTTGTATTCGCAATAAATCACGTGATATCTACAGTGTGATAGGCTATGTGGGTTACCGACCGAAACCTCATTTAGTGAACGAGCCGAATGTTCAGCCAAATACAGACTACAGCCGTTTATCTTGAAAAATCGGCAATCGTTTAGTAAAAAATCATTGTGTTTTTTGAGAAAAAAGAAAAATAATCTGTGTTTTAATTTTGTAACAGAACATCAGAAAGTCTACAATTGTTCAATAAACTAAAATAGAAAACAATAAAATATAAAAAAATACTGACATTCCGATAATCTTGTACAATGTACTTTTACTTTGAACATTTTTTTTTCCTTTGTTAATAAGACGTTGAAAGATCGACGTGTTTTAGAGATACTCTATCCTCTTAAGCTTTATTCTTGACTTTCAAATTTGTTTAAAAATTATTTTGTGAGCCATTTCAAACATTATTTTCTCTTTTAATAAAACCCTTCAAATCGAAAATGTGGTATTTTATCTATAAAAGATTAATGCCCAGGAAACTGTGTTTATGATATTCTTGGACTAAACAAGAATCGTAAACGCGCGGGTTGAAAATAAGGACGCATACTTATGCACTATGCGTCAAGATGTAAGAGGGTAATTTTCCGTAAGGTGACTAGTTTAATGTCGCGCTCTGGCGCCTAATTTAGTGGTAACCTGGTACTGATCCACCTAATGCCTCTGGGCTTCCACTGATACGATCTACCTTTGTTACAACCATAAACTGAATCAAAATAGAATATTACATTAGTAAGAATTAATGAGATTCCACAGGTAAAGAAATGGTCGAATTCCTGCGTTTTATTTTGGGCTTAATGATAATTGATCGCCGTTATTTTGATATCACATTTATTAAAATCGGTCTAGGTATTTAGCCCTTTATATGCATATATACATAGATATTACTCTCCACTGTATACGTAGTCAAGTAAAACGGTAAAGAAGCTATTAAAGCCCATTTTTAATAAAGGACCGAATAAGAATATTTAACTATAAGCAATAAATAGAAAAGTTCACTGACTGTAAAATTAAGCGAGTTGTAAGTAATAAGCCCCAAATGCATTTTGAATTTCAAAGATCCCTTAGCGCTTGTAAACTGTGATTTATTGAGGAAAATATGTTGCAACTTATTATTAACGGGAGTTGCACTGTGCGTGGTTGTAATTGTTTTGAATACGGGAATAAAATGAAAACAATCTTCTTGGCAACAAGAAATGGCATAGAAGAATTTTTGGCTGTACCGGCTAATCAACGTAACATGAACGTCCTTTTAAAATTTATGACATGCCGGTTAGAAAGTTGTTAAGATTTTAAACCAAAATATTCTTATAAAGGAACTTAAACAAAGACTTTGTGTGTTTAACTAAGGAATCATGGTTCTTGGTTTTAGTTAGGCTATGATAAATTGGAATTACTTTCCGATGTTTCGCCTGCGGTTGCGCGAGGCATCTTCATTGCCCGAGATCATAACATTGAACATGCATTTTCATGTATACGACTATTGTAGGTAATCTACATTGAAATGCTAGCCTTTGTTATTGCAGAGATTGTTTTGGCTCCGAACTCTCCGACTAGAATGAAAGAAAATTACAAGTAATTCCCAAATTAAGAACCTTTAAAATATATGCATTTGCTTTATCAGTTGCCTAGTTGCAAATTGAAAAAGAAACACAAAATAACAATAAACTTAGTATTGAATGCCTTAAATTAAACGATAATTGTGCTTGAAAAGGTGCTCGAAATGATGTCCATAGCTTGTTCAAAACTTTTTCAACTTTGTTGCACAGTCCAACCTTTAGGTTATATGCACTACTGGGAACCTGAAAGTCCACACTGGATAAGAGTTGTAGCGAATCACCATCTTTGTTCAGTTAACACATGGTGGGGTTTAGTTGAAGACAGAGTCACTGGCCCACATTTTTTCAATGACCCCCCTAAATGGAGAAATGTACCACAATTTTTTAAGAGACGAGTTACCCCGACTTCTAACTCACGTTGAAAATCAGCAACAACCAGTGAGGTTTCAACAAGATGGTGCTCCACCACACTTTGCGCGACCAGTTAGAGATACCCTTAATGGCATGTTTTGAGATAGGTGGATTAGTAGTGTAAACTAGCCTGCATGGTCCTCTGATATGAACTTTTCATTAACCATCTTCGAGTCTTCAAAAAAAAGGAGAGACCTGAATGTATTTTTTTTAATGTTTGTTCGCGCATATTTTCTAAACGGCTCGGCCGATTTTGATGAGTCAAACACCAAATTATAGAGAACATTTCTTTGTTGGCCCCATATATTTTAGTTTGAAATTCGTTTACCCGTTTTTTTGTAATAACAATATTAAGAAAACTCAGGTATGGGCAATAAAGGCAGCGAGCTTTATAATTAAATTTACATTGTTAAGTACCCTTTTCAAACTACAGTTTTCAGGTGTGTATTAGACCTACAACAACCATTTGATAAAAGGTTTGATATACCATTATATAATTTTATGTATACAGGGTGACCATGAAAATGTCAAAATCTAGTATTTTTAACCGACTTCAAAAAAAGAGGAGGTTATCAGTTTGACCCTATGTATTTTTTTTATTTTTGTACATCGATTACTCCGCAAGGGTTAGACTAATTTGGCTGAAATTTTCAGGGGACATTCAGGATATTGCCGGAGTAGTCCGATAGCAAGCATATTGAATTGAAATGCTAGCCTTTGTTATTGCAGACACTGTTTTGGTTCCGAACTCTCCGACTAGAAGGAAAGAAAATTGCAAGTATTCCCAAATATTAAGATAGATTTCGGGCTACAAAATACCGTTTTCTAAATCACAATATCAAACTTTTAAACCCAATAAATTACTGAAAGTGAAATAATGTTCCCTTATAATAAATGTCTCAAAAGACTGAATACGCTAAATGTCAAATGGAATGGTATTATTTTTTTTTTAGAAAATTCGCTAGTCTATCCAAAAACTACGGTATCGATGTCATTGACAACTTATTAAATTTGAGTTAACAATATCGGTTTATTACTTCTAAAACCCTAGAACAAAACTACAACATTAAGATTGATACGTTGTTAATTCTGGGTGCAGAAGGAATTCAAGCGACTCGAAGATAGAGGACGCACTACCGGAAATCTTCGTGTCAAAAAAAGAATTCGAACACATACAAAATCCAATGAAGAGATGGCAATTGGCATTTCGGGGGCAGTTGATTTATTTATGATAATTTACATTCCCCATGTTGAATCCTGGCAACTTGCTACTGAATTAGAAATCTCTCAAAAATTGGTGCTGATTATTTTAAAATTGTACAATTTTCACCTGTATCATTTCACTCTTCACCAGGAAATGTTTGGTCAAGATTTTCAAAATCGGATAACATTTTATAACTGGCTTTAAAATTCATGAGGCAACCTTTAATCATTGTGGTCAAGTAAGTTTTTATTTGTACTACGTTCCATAGCTCATTCTTTGCTCTCTAAATTTAAGGTAAATCAGCATAATATGCACTACTCTTAACCTGAAAATCCACACTGGATGAGAGTTGTAGCGAATCAGTATCCTGGATCAATTAACACATGGTGTGGTTTAGTTGGAGACAGAGTCCTTGGCCCACATTTTTTCAATGGCCCCCTAAATGGGGAAATGTACGACAATTTTTTAAGAAACGAGTTACCTCGACTATTAAATCAGGATGAAAATTAGCAACAACAATTGTGGTTTAAGCAAGATAATGCCCTACCACACTTTGCGCGACCAGTTAGAGACACCCTTGATGGCATGTTTTGAGATAGGTGGATTAGTAGTGGAGATCTTGTAAACTGACCTGCTAGATCTCTTGAGATTTTTTCATGTGAGGATTTCTAAAAAGTTACCGCAATACCGCCAACAAGAATGTACATTAGTAACTCCCGAAATGTTAAATCGCTTCCGCAACTCCTGTCAGAAAAGAATCATAAAATGTTTAGAAGTCGATGGACATCATTTTGAACACCTCCTTAAGCACGAGCCTCGTTTAATTTAAGGAATTTAATACTAGGTTTATTGTTATTTTGTGTTTTTTTTTAATTCGTATCTAGGCAACTAATAAAGCAAATGGAAGGATTTTAGGGCTATTTACGTAGTTTTTGACAGGCAATTGAATTTTCGTAAAAAATACCATTTCATTGGACAGCTGCCTGTCAAAAATATCTTAAAATCTAACCTCCTGCATCCCTATTAACATTTTTCCGATATATCGTTGTAACACTCTAAAATCTTCACCCTGTATAAGTATATCTCAGACCTTTGCCACGGTTCATATTATAACAGAGTTCAAGGTCCCTGATATTGATTATATTAGAGCTCTTTTCGGAAATCCTCCCGAAATTCAAGATTAAGTCTTTTTCGGTAAAACCCTGAGGATTAAATGTTCCAGACATTTTACGCCTTTTTCGCTCACATAGGAGGGGTCAGGAGCGTCCGTAAATATTTACAGTCAGTGGATTAAAACAAACAAGTACGTACCGGGTGACTGTTACTAGCACTTTAAACCATGGACGTATTTCCGTTTAGACCGTAAGCGTGAAAAAGATAAAAGTATGGACGGTGCCTCAAAACCGAAAACAAATGTTTGCAAAAGTTGACTGCCATCCTTACGAAATAAAAACATGGCAAGCCTGTCATTTTTATTAGTCCTGGTTTGCTTCACTCTAAACGTCATCAAAATCTGCGCATATAGGTACACCTTTGTTTTCTCCCACTACGTGTAACGGGTCAAAACTGTCAATTTTCAAGCATCATTTTATTGAAATCAGTTGAACTTAGGTATAGGAAATATAAAACAAAAATTATTTGAACATTCAAAAAATTACAAGATTGCAATAACATACAGGGCATTCCATTTAGAAAACCTACAGTTTAGGATAGAAGCGGCAAAACCGCATGATCAGAAATATTTTAGAAAGCAAACTTATTTACTGGTCCTCCAGATACTTCTAATAGGTTAATGAATTTAGCTGATCCTATATAATAGACAAACGTTAAAAATGGGGGGAAGTTTTGTAAAGAAAATTGTTATTTCCTCCACCCCCAATGACATCACAAACATAAGATTAATTAGGTTAAAAGCCACACAGGAGGTTGTTCGTTTTTATACCTAATTGAATTTTAATTTCGCTGTGAAATTACGTTAATAGTCGAGAGACGGTTTTATGCCGCGTTCTGAGATTAAAGAGCAGAGTGTGCTTTTTCAGCCTCATAAACAGGAAAATTATTCTAGGTAATTACTTTTAATTATGCGTATAATTGCAATTCTGTTATCTTAGATTTCTCTTGATATTTTAATTCAAGACCTAATAATTTTGATTTATTTTCATTTTGTTATCAACGTTTATATTATTTACTTAACTAGGTTCTCATTTTTAATAAAATGCTTCTGAATAAACGCGTATCTTACAAAAATTTTATTAAAATCTATTTAAAAAAAAATTGATCTGAATTGATTTTTTTAAATACCTACATATTTCTCTGTTGCAGCGTCTTGATGGCTACATGCAATACATTTATTTCAGACGGACCAAAAAACAGAAAAAAATGCAGACTTCGATTTGTATATGTTCCAATGAAATCTTTATAAAAAGTGAAGAACCAACTTGATCTAAACAGCGGTGTCAATTTAAGTAACATTTGTCAAAAATATGCATTACTTTCTGGATGCATCTAAAGTTATACTTTATCGGTTAAGAGCTCATGTTAGGCAAACTATTATTATTATTTACTTTAAATACTCACACCATCAATACCTCCCTGACAAATAAACCGAAGTAGGGCTACTTTTTAAGGTTTCGCTAAATATTATTTTCTCATTTACTCGGAATTTCAATAAACCCTAAAAGATTGTAAGAACATACTATTAATCAAAAGTCCACTAGTTCTTTACTGAAAGTTTGAGAGTAGAGTACTTTAACGAATACGAAAACTACGGTAACCACTAGATATAGAAAATTGTTATACATACCTTTATAGAACTCTATATATATATATATATATATATATATATATATATATATATATATATATATATATATATATATATATATATATATATATATATATATATATATATATATATATATATATATATATATATATATATATATATATATATATATATATATATATATATATACATATGGTATAAACTTTCTGAGTGGTACAATATAATAATATATAACTATAACTATAAAAATATTATAAATGTTTTATAAAATACGTGTTGACTTCAGGTGGTGCAAAAAAAATACGGAAAAAAGCTCTATATAACCAATTTATATACTTTTCAGATGGTTAGAATGTTACTTTTGGGTAGTTTTAAGGTAATGTCATTCTTTTTTTAATCAATAATAAGAAACTCTTGGGTAATATAGCCTGCCTTTTTTAAATATATTCAGTAATGTATAAGTACGAAAAAATCACTTTTAATAACATAAATATTAAAATATTTTATAATAAAAACTGCTAACATAAGTAACCGCCTTCTAGGGTAACATGGTCCAGTTGAAAGTTGTCTCTCGGAAATATGGCCCTTTATTTACGTCCAACGCAATCTCGTATATCCACACACGAACTTTTGCATGTTAATGAAACGCCCTGCCTTTGTTTTTATTTTAGTCTTCCACTGCCCTTATTTTTATTTTTTGATTTTTATTTTTCGGCAAGTAATAGATATTGTCAGCCGTCTTCAGGTGACGTCAAACAAGTTCAGATATCGCAAAAAAATTGCAAACAAGTTGCAGAAATCCTTTTTCTGCCAATACCTGGCAAAATATTTCAGAGAGAGCAAAGATGTTAATGAAAAAGATGGAGGTAAGGATATCCTAAACAAAAATGGTCCTTATGATTTTTTCCTTAATACGATACGAAAGATATCTGAGATAAATCAAATATAAATAAAACTATACATAGCTCATTTTTACTTGTTTCAGACAAAAGGAGAATCTGAAAATTGTGAAAACGTCCCGGGACCAAATTTTTAATTCCAGCGAAAATGGTTATTTTCTGATATCTATAAACGAATTTAAAAGAGCAAATCTTTGACTACAATATGTTATAATTAGTTTTTACTTACAACTTGGGAATATGCGGCAGTTTCTAAGTAAAAACAGCTATAGCTTCGGAAGCATTCTCCGCGAGATCGATTTATATTCAATTTGCAATTTCTTTTCTTCACGAATACATAATATAATAATCAACAGGACAAATAGGAATATCGTAAATTAACCTTTGATTTCATATATAGAACATCCCGAAAAAATACCTCAGAAAAAGTGATATTGACAGTAAGGAATATTTAGAATTCTCAAAAATGGAATAGTTTTAAGAAAAAACAAAACGTTCATTAAAAAGTAGATATTTGAAGCTTTCCAGTAATACTTTAATATAAAGCAATTTCTAAGGTTTTTATTTTCAGTTAATCATAGGATTTTCGAAAATTCCGAGAAAGTACTAAACAGGAAAATCAATAAATGTATGATGTATTACATAGAGAGAGCAAGGCTTTCGATGCACCAATATCAATAATATTAATAATAATAACGTTTATTATTTACCATATGTATACATATATAAATACAAAGTTGAAAATCATAAAAATAAGGTGAATAAAAGCACGCATTTCAGACTTCTGTAGATCAAATTCTGTTCTACCAATGCGGTTATAAACTAAACAACAAATTTTGTTAGCTAAATAATAAATAAATAACAAAAATGTACTAAGACTACATTATTAGAAAATGAGGAAAATTTTCTTTTTTAACTTTGTAATGAAATAGAAGATTGTGACATTTGTGATAAATTTGGAGGTAACGAATTTATATTTAAAGCAATGTTATAGGAGAAACATCTTTTAAATATTTCAGTTTTATGACGTGGAATTGTTAAGGTATTCCTGCGTAAATTCAAATGATGTACGTCCGTGCGAAAAGTGATTTTGTTTTAGAGATATGAAGGCTACGTAAATGTAAGTAATTTATAATAAAAGCATAGAGCATACTTCTGTTATACATATTTAACCATGAAATTTCTTTAAATTTGTGAGATACCCTGTTTCTCCTTTTAATACCAAATATAAATCGAGTACAGCTGTTCTGCACTTTTTGAACTCTACGTAAATCATAACTATCCAAACACGGACCATATATATGATCGCAGTGATTAAAATGTAACAATATTAATGAATCGCAGAGCTCCTTTTTAGTAAATTGTTCAAGATAATGTCTGTGCGGGTATAACGATTTGAGAGAGCAGTATGTCTTTTACTTCCCTCGTAAAAGGGAAGCATTGTAATCGTGAAAAAATCACTCTCCGAGATTTTTTCAGATCTTCACGTTTCAGGGTCCCTAGATGACGAAAAACATGTTTTCTCAATTCCGTCGGTCTGTCTGTTTGCCTGTTCGCGACGTAGCTAAAAAACTACTTACCCGATTGACTTGAAATTTTGGTCAAAAATTAAGTGTCATATGGGGATGACCTGGTAACATTTTGGTAAAAATCCAATATGGCGGCATAGTGGAATGTTAAAAACATTATTATTAAAACACTACTGATGCAATTTATCTCAAATTTTGCAAAAATATCAAGTATTATGTTGGAATCAACTGGTAACATTTTGGTACGAATCCAAGATGGCGGAACTTTATAAAATATTTAAAAATTCAGCCTGAAAAACCTGCCTAATGGTTTGATTTCAAATTGTGTGCCATAACTAATTGTGGTATAGGAATCAACTAGTAAAAAGTGGTACTAATTCAAGATGGCCGAACAAAATGGCGGCCCAAATAAAATGTTTGTAATCGCGAAAAAGTCATCCTCTCAATTTTACATATCTTTACGTTTTAGCGTCGCTAGATGCCAAAAAATATGTTTTATCAACTCGGTCGGTTTTTCTGTCTGTCTGTCAGTTCGCGGCATAGCTTAAAGACTACTTACCCAATTGACTTCAAATTTTGGTCAAAATTTAAGGGTCATATGGGGAGGGCCTGTAACCATGTGTGCCATAACTAATTGTGGTACAGGGATCAACTAGTAAAATAGTGGTACTAATTCAAGATGTTAACATATAACATAACATAATAACATGTTTGTAATCGTGAAAAAGTCATCCTCTCACTTTTACACATATTTACTTTTTAGCGTAGCTAGATGGCAAAAAATTTTGTTTTATCAACACCGTGGGTCCGTCTGTCGGTCTTTCTGCCTGTCTGTCTGTTTATCTCTATGTTCGCGGCGTAGCTTAAAGACCACTTACCCTATTGACTTCAAATTTTGGTCAAAAATTAAGGGTCATATGGGGACGGCCTGGTAAGATTTTGGTAAAAATCCAATATGGCGAAACAAAATGGCGGCCTAGTGAACTGTTAAAAAAAATATTATTAAAAAACCACTCAACCAATTTATCTGAAATTTTGCAAAAAACATCAAGTATTATGTTGGAATCAACTGGTAACATTTTGGTACGAATCCAGGATGGCGGGACAAAACAAAAAAAAATTCATTAGTAAAATTAGTAAAAATGGGTTACTAATTCAAGATGGCGGAACAAAACAAATAAAATGTTTGTATCGTGAAAAAGTCACCCTCTCAGGTTTTACATATCTTCATGTTTTAGCATCCCTAGATGCTCAAAAACATGGTTTATCAATTTCGTCGATCCGTTTGTCTGCCAGTTCGCGACATAGTTTAAATACTACTTACCCGATTGACTTCAAATTTTGACCAAAAATTAAGGGTCATCTGGGGATGACCTGGTTTCATTCGTTTTTTTTGTTGTAATTTTTTTAGAGTGGTGTATTATTTGGGGTTAAGATCCAGTAACAAAAACATGCCTTTTTTAAAGTTGTCGACGTTTCGGAACTAAATTTGTGTATCCTCAGGACACATATAGATCCTATATCCTGCATGAAACCCATATTATCAGCCTTTACCTACTCCGTTGGTCCGCAGATATTTCCTGGATATTAAGTTTCTAAATGGTTTTCGTTAACAAACTTCTTGTTGCCATGTTACAGTGGTATATTATTTAGCGTTAGAGTTCAGTAAAAAAAGTCTATTTTTAAATAGTCGACGTTTCGCTACTTTATTGTTGCATCCTCAGGACACATTTATAGTTTCTATATCCTGCATGAACCCCATATTATCAGTCTTTACCACTCCGTTGGTCCGCAAATATTTCCCAGATTATATCTTTCTATGGTTTTCGTTAAGGATCCTCTTGTTATTTTAGAGTGGTGTATTATCTAGGGTTAGAGTCCAGTAAAGAAACAAAAGCCTTTTTCAAATTGTCGACGTTTCGCAACTTTATTGTTGCATCCCAGGTAACATGTATAGATTCTATATCCTGCATGAAATCCATATTATCAGTCTTTGTCTATTACATTGGTACGCAGATATTTTCCAAATTTCAAATTTCTAAATGGTTTTCGTTAAGGATCCTCTTGTTTTTATATTATACTGGTGTATTATTTGGGGTTAGGATCTAGCAAAAAAAACATAAGTCTTTTATTAAATTGTCGACGTTTCGCAACTTTATTGTTGCATTCTCAAGACACAGAGATTTTATATCCTGCATAAAACCCATATTATCAGTCTTTACTTACTCCGTTGGTTCGCATATATTTCCCAGATATTAAGTTTCTAAATGGTTTTCGTTAACGATCTTCTTGTTAGAGTGGTGTATTATTTGGGGTTAGAAAATATCTGCAGACCAAAGAAGTATATAAAGACTGATAAATTGGGTTTCATGTAGGATATCAAATCTATTACCACAAATAATACACCAGTTTAACATAACAACAAGAGGATCGTTAACGAAAACGAGTTAGAAAGTTAATAACTGGGAAGTATCTGCGGAACAACGGAGTAGGTAGAGACTGATAATATCGGTTTCAATTTAAGATGACGAAACAAAATGGCGGTCAAACAAAATTTTTAAAAAATCAACGGAAAAAAATCTTGTCCATTTGATTTTGCAGAAAAATTAGATGTGAAAATGGGATGAACTGGTACGAATTCAACATAACGTAACAAAATGGCGGTATATGTCAATGTAAAACTAGTTATTGAATTTATTTTATTATGCCCAAAAGTCAAGTGGTGCATAGGTAGAAAGAAAATGGTAAAATATTGGTAGGAATCCAATATGATGGAACAAATAAAAATGAAAAGACAGTATATGTAACAGATATATACTGTGACTATGTACTGAACTAACTTGGGTCGCACTTCACTATTCCTAACAAATGGAAAAAATCTTAACGAGGGAAGTTCCGGGTAAATAAATTACCGATTTTTTAAGAATACAGAAAATATGAGAACTAAATCGAAGATATGAATCTGACACGAGACCTAAACTTTTTGCGCTTTCAACTATTTAAACGTTGGTTTCATATTTTTATATGGACATGTAGCTTTATACCGTTAAGTTATAATAATATTTTTGATCAATTTTCAGCCGTTGAAATCTATCGGAGAGAAATGATTTAATAATGTTTGACGCATTTATGGAAAACCCTATATAGGGTAACATAGAAATTAATTTTTTATGATTTAAAAGATCGAAAGCTTTTACTAGAATCCAATAGAATTAATGCTGTGACTTCGTTGTTGTCTCAAGCAGAAAAGATCCAGCCAGTTAGATTTTTGCAACTGTTTTGAAACGTTTTGTTGCATTAGAGTATCTAGCAACTATTGAAAAAAAGAAATAGGCCTGCTTCCTAATTTTCCTGAGGTTTGCCCCCGGGTTTGACGCTCCAGTGACGACTATTTTAACACTGTTTTGGAATAGACTAATTTGAACCCCCCACCCTTCCTACCCCGAACTGAATTTCTGGCTTCGTACTTGAATACTACTCACAGACAGACTTCCGCAAAAATTTTTTGAAATAAAACATTGAAAAGATTTCAAACAAAACCTTGAAAGCCAAATGCGTACATTGAAATAATATTTATCCTTTTCCTAAATTATATATTTTATACAGTGCATAGCTTTATAAATATTTTCCTCTATACATCTGAGTATTCTGTACAACCAGAAACAAGATTTTAATTTGTACACTTCTGGCGCGTTTCGCAATCTAATTTAGATCATTTGAAATTCATGCGAGATTGTGGGAGATTGGATGAAACTGGATTTCCACTTCCTCTCTTACTGCTGCGACTTTCCTCTATAGGAAGGATTTGCATTTTATATTTTATTTAGCAACGGTGCAGGATAATCAAAATACAGGGATAATATAATATCTGGTTTACAGAATGTTTATAACATAAATCATAATAAAAATAAAAAGTATGCAAAAACGGATTTGCATTTAAAATTTATTTAGCAACGGTGCAGGATAATCAAAATACAGTGATAATAATATAATATCTGAATTATAGAATTTTTATAACATAAATCAAAATGAAAATAAAAAGTATGCAAAACGACTACTACTAACTGAAAACCTAAGCGTTAATAATATAATAAAATATATGTGTTTTTCTCAGTCAAAAAATTAAATCTGATAAAATAAGTATTGTGACCATAATTAGACAATAACCAAAATTTTTCATAATAAATCCCTCTACGATAGTCTAAATAAACATATCCAAAGGTCTAATTGGAAATTTTTGGGAATACTATAAAATGTCGTTATATATAATCGTGGCGGGTTTTAGTTATTCTCTAGATGTAAAACTGCTATTATCTTCAATGTTGAAGATAATAGGTTATAGACGAAACTTTAAACTGATTTTAGTACCATTAGTAGAATTCTAGTAACTAGTTAGATTTAAGTTTAAAACTCAGCATATCCATGGGAACAGCTTGTCCTTGACATTCGAGTTAACGTCATTTCCTGAAAACTTTTTGTATAACTAGGAAAAAAATAATTTTCACATCAGCTACGTTTTATATTATCTCCCACTTTGAAATAATCAAAGTATATTTGTTTAAAACATCGAAATATGTCACGTTGTTTTAGACAAATATAGTGTTCCTAAAATATAGTTTTTTACATACACATTACACATTTTACATAATATTATTTTCCTCCAAGTATTAACTGACACAATAATTGTATGGTTTTAAAATTATTTCAACCCTGTGTTTGTTACCTACGGTTGGTTGTTATTAATACCATAATATTGACTTTAATTTTAACAGTAAAAGATTTTATCAAAATGCGTATATCTGTCACTTGATTCTACAGCTCTCGCTTCATAAAGGATCCATAAGTATGAATAACAACTTTATAATTATCACTGAATATTTAGGTTATAGTGCAAGAAAAAGACATATCATCCTAAGTAATTTGATCACCAAAATTAACATTCCGTTTCAATATTGATCTTTTGCGACTGATACTAAGACGTCATGTACACCTGAGAAAACCAATGGAAGGGAAAGAAAATAAAATGAAGTAATTGGCTAGTTTTACTTTACTAGTCGGTGCGATCGCTTTATTTTCTTTCCGTTCCGTTGGTTTTTCAGGTAAACATTCCCTCTGAGATGAAACTTTTAATTATTTAAAACAAACATATTAAATATTTTTGTGAAGAATAAAATGTTTTCTGACCAAATTTAAATACATGGCAATTCCTAAATGACGGCAAAAGCTCTTAAAATACAATATCTAAATTTGCAAATTTCTATTTTCCAATTACTAACCTTGGTTCTTTTATATATCAAAAAAAGTGCTAGGATTTAATTTTTCTTTTTATACAGTGGGTTTTAATTTAATACTAGATATCAACTAATATAATTTTAGCCCAAATATATTATACTATTGTAGTTTTCCAGGTGAGACATAAAAAACCAGAAATAAATAAACAAACAGTTTTGAAATTCATAATATAGTAAGGCTATTTTCACTTTTCCTTATAAACAGGTACACTGGAGACTGCCAATATACAAGGTGGGTCAAGACAAGTTAAGAACTCCGGCAATTATTAGACTGTGTTTTTACTACTTTAAAAAAATTAATTAAATAAATTTAACTAATGCGGGACATTTCAACGTCTTGATCTAGTGTATTGAACAAAAGTAGTGCATCTGTGCAAGTAGTACTTAAATTTCTCGTACTATCGCATACCCAGCGCGCATCCAAATCTACTACTGTTGCTATAGGGATTTAATGAAATGCAGGAACGATGGCGCCAAAGTTTACCTTCAAACAAAACTATTAAAAATAAAAATTCTCAAAATTGTTGAGAAAACGGAACATTGCCGCCCACCAAAACATCAGAGCATTTTTAACCATAAATTAGAATTTATCAGTTAAATAATAGTTTCCAATATAAGCAACAAAAATAGTAAAATTTTAATAAGAAAAACAAATTAGGATAGTACAAAATGATGTACAAATATTTGTTTATTGCAAATGTAAAGGGCAAATTTTTACGAAGTGCTTCTTTAAAAGTCGCATTGAAACCATCTTTTTCGTAGTCGCTGCACCACCTTTACCAAAACATATGGGTACCAGATTCAAAGAACTAATGTCTTGATCGGGAATACAAGATAAAGAGGCCAGGTTAAGGAGGTAAATCATTTCGATGGGGACTTAATAGACACAACGATCGATAATTGGGAATTACCTCAATTTGCATCAAAACGGTACAGAGCTTTTCATAAGATGAAAATTGCTTAATAATAGTTGTTTTTTAATACCTGCTTCTTGCAAGCCTCCAAAATTGAGTGAGGCACGGGGTTGGAAATGCCAGTCCATATTCTCGTCTACATAATAGTGTCCAAAAGCTTCCTTTCACCAGGTAGTTTGCTGCACCTTCGTCGGTTTCACAGTCAAAACGTAAAGAACTGACTTTTCTTCTTCGACCGATAAATCGCCGCAGAACAACTAAAAAAGCTGAAGTCGATAACGTTGATCCATAACACAATCTTATGGATCAACATTCTACCAATAATCCAAAATCGTTGAGAAATCAAGGAGTGAAGATTTTGAATGCCGCAGTGTAAAAAGTTGTGGTAAAAATTTTTATTTATTAAGTAGGTTAATCGATATTGACAGGGTAGTGATATAGGTCTTTCTACGTTAACTATAAAGTCATCCTGCATTAATATCCTAATTTTGAAGCAATATTTATAACGGTTATAAACATGTCCAGGACAGATGATTAATTCCTAAAACAATCATTAATGTCAAAAAAGTTGTTTATAGCTAAAAACCTCATGTGTTTCTAATGTGTTTTAACAGGCTTCAAAACAGGAGAAAGTTATAAATTCGACTCTATGTATTTTTTATGCATGGACACCGATTACTCCGGGATGGTTTAACCAGTTTGGATGACATTTTCAAGAAGTATTCGGGATAGTGCCAGTGTGATCCCATAGCAAGCAAATTTTAAAAAAATTGCGGACGCCATTTTGAACGAAATTTGGTGAAATGAAGTATAATTTACCAAAAATATTATTTCGCCGCACCCTGAGGTAGATACCCCTGAGGGTGGAATATATTGTTTCGTCAGATTATTTCGATTATTATAAATTTTAAAGAAAGTTGAATTTATCAAATATCTTTGCTCTTGGTACAAAACATTCTTGTGTCAATAAGTGAAGTGTATAGCGACGGCAGGGAAGACTGAGAGAAAAAAGGGGACATTATAAAAATATCGTGTTTTATGTGGTTTTCATGGTTTTTATATAATATTAGTATCGTAATGCTTGCAATTTTATATACAGTGGCCAGTGAGACACAGTAGCTATTTGTTTATTTTATTAAGGACTACAAAAAAGCACCAAAAAGTAAAAAATAATATTTTTTTTATGTTTTCTAATTTTACTTGATGAAGTCAAATATTCATTACGAAAGAAAATATAATTTTTTTCATTTTAGTGCTTTTTTGAAGTCGGTTTTATATTTTTATAGAAATATATACTTTCACAGTTCGCAGTTTGAGTTGATATAAATCAATATTATTATTATACCAATAATTTTATATTTGGTATAATGTTACAGTCAATCTGTACTGAAAATAGGGGGAAATCAAAACATGTAGTAGTGTTAAATGTTGTTCCTGATGGTTAAAAATGTAAAATCCCAAGTTGGCGTTTCTCCATCTTACTTCTTCCACCTCCATCTTTAAAAAAAAATGGAATCGATTTATCTCGTTTTCAGTTCGTCGGAGGAAAAAAAGTCAAAAATTTTAGAGCTCGAAGTTTTCAAAGGATTTTTGTTTCAATCCGAAATTTTTGTAGTTCATTCTTAAGAGATAGAAGGCGTCTAGAACATATAACATCGCAGCACTACGACTTAGGGCAAAGCCACTAAATGCAATAACAGAAACAACTACTCAGCTGGCTAATACCACGACTGGCATTGAATTACATTGTTCACTTCTAGCTTTCGTTGACAGCAATAATGTTAATACATTTTTATCCTACGTTGCACTAACGCCATAACAAGATACTACGATCCCTGTCTGGAACATATCCAGCGTCACAGCAGATACTATGATCAATTTTAGTCAAACGACCTATTGTCTGTTTTTCTTGGCATATGTTCAATATATTAAGTAAATCAATGAGAAATTGCAGAACACATTTTGTATGTTTATTTATCGAATAATAATATGTGAAGTTTTTAAGTTCCTTCAAGCTAGATTCTCCTAAAGGAATATTTCTGGAAAGTACTTAAAAAGACATATTTTGTTTAAGAATTATTTCAAATAATATAGTAATTTTTAGCTTAAAATCATTAATAAAATAAATAATTAGTTTCAAATACATATAATTAAAAATATAAATAAATTAAATTTGTTACAGCCAACTAGAAAATAAAAACTAATAAAATATGCCATTAGCCTAGACTTCGGTAACATTGGTAAATTCCAAAAAAGCATAACACAAATTTTATATTTACTGTATATTAAAAATGAACTTAACATTGACCCCTCTCCAGCTTGGTTTTGACCCAGTCTATGTCAGGTATTATTTTTAATTTAGGGCATTAAAAAATATACTTTTTCCAAAGCGAATGTTTTAACCTAATAAAATGCTATCTGTCTCTAACTCTGGCATCTCCGAAATAAAACAAAATTATCAATTTTTTTTTAATTCTGAAACATTTTATCAACGAGCTTAACATTTCATTGAGCAGATGCTGCAAGTGGTCCCATTTTGTGCGTGCGACAATTCAACTGAAGAGAGTAACAAAACAGCTTCAATGGCGGTCAGACGGAAAAAATTCAACCTAGAGAAGCTGAAGCGACCGGACATCTTAACCAATTTCAGAGATAAAATAGTAGAAGAGCTTGAAAAGAAAACACATAACACTAACCACCATGACGCATGAAAAGATATAGAAAAAAATGAACGACAGGCTAAATCAAGCCAGAAACAGCGGCACAATCTCAAAATACTAGAGAACTGTATTCAATCACAAGGAAATTCACTGGCAAGATGTTTAATGATAAGCATCAAATAAGATCACCAAACGGTACTCTAATCTCCTCTATTGACCAGCAACTTCAACGATAGAGAAAACACTTCGGCAGTTTACCTGAGGAGGCGAACATCGAAAATATTCTAGAAAATACCCCAGAGAGGCCACTATAAATCAATAGTAGTGCACCCTTTATCCTTAAAATTTCCATAGCAATTAAAGAGAAAGCAACAAATCCGTTGGCCCAGACAATCTCCCATGCGAACTCTTAAAGGCCAATATCGCCACTTTTTCAGAAGTACTATTCCCGTTTCTGCTTGACGCATGCAACATGGAACAACAAAAAAGAGATCTGACTAACTGTAACAACTGGAGAGGTATCATCTTGCTTAATACCATAAATAAAATTCTCTCTCACATAATACTTCGCAGAATTGGTAACATGATGGAAACCCCATGTTGTTTAATGTGGTGCTTGACAGAATCATGAAAGGCATACTTTGGGCTCTAACAGGTAGACTGGAGGACTTAGCCTACGCTGACGACATTTGTTTCCTATCAAGTACTTTTAAAGATATGCAGGATAAACTACACAGATTGACTTGTGCAGCTAAAAAGACAGGACTTCAAGTTAACATCCGTAAAACCAAATCAATGCGCATTGGATACATTAACAACGAGCCAATCCTTGAAGTCGAAGAGGTAGCATAATTTCAAAGACAGGAGAGTTATCAGAAGACGTGAAAAAAAAACAGAATAGCTAAAGCCAGTCAAGTCTTTAGAATGCTCGGCGACAACTGAAACTCCCCTGCTGTGACCCAACACACGAAGTTGATTTTAGATTGGAAATTTTAATTCCATTGTAAAATCAGTCCTCCTATATTCCTGCGAAACCCGGAAACAAACCAACGAAGCTGAACATCAGTTTCAAGTGTTTATAAATAGATACCTTATATGATGGCGGCATATATATATGCCGGACCAAATTACAAATGACGAAAATTTTGAGCTCTACAATTTTTGTCTCTACACTTTTTGTCTTCTCACGAACAAAAGATGAAATAAACTGATTTTATTTTTTTTCTTTTAAGATGTCGGCGAATGAAAACAGTTGGAGACATGCCAACTCGGGATTTAACCTTTTTTACCACCAGGGACAACATAATAAAAAATCAGTCCTACTCCACTTATCTTTATCTCAAATTACTCATTAAGTACTATAACCGACTGTGCTATAGGTGAATGTTTGTATTAATTTTTAGAGCCGCGGATAGCTTTATTTATTCTGTAGAAATTGCTCTCAGCCTGTCGTTTTGTTTGCATATTTTGTAGAGCCAAATGGAAGAAACGAATGACAAGACAAACACTAATTTCTGTTTACTTCCTGTCTTCTAGAGAGAAAATATTTGAAAGCATAAAAAGCCAGGAAAGGCCTTCTGTGAAGTATGATAAATATACTCGACCTTGCTATAAATAAAGATTTTGTTTAGTTTCAATCTACTCAAGCTTTTAGACAACTCTCTTCTTTTTAAGGGACAAATTTCGTCGTGTTATTGTAATTTAATAACTTAGGTTATATAACAGATTCGATGCTTATTATTGAAATCTAACTTCTAGGCATGGAAAGTAATTTAAATTAGGAGATTTCCAAATTCTGAAAATGCGTGTTTTTAAGTTTTAATAAAAATTAAAGTTTTCGAAAATTTAATTTAATTTTCTCTTGATATTATTTTTATTGGTTTTTTTTGCTTTACGCAAGGTCTTAGATTTGACTTATGACATTTCTTTTTTGAGGTTTCGACATCAAATTATTTTTTATTTTAATTACGACCTGGAACTTTTACTTCATTTAAAAAAAAATGCTATATCTCAAAACTAACCATTTATTACAAGTGTCACTTTATGCTACGTTTAATTACCACGGTTGCATTTCAGGTTTGTTGGATATATGAAAATTTTAACTTTCATTTTTTCTTTGAGTTTCAACTTTTCGTAAAAGCCAGATATTAGTATAACGCTACACAAAACAACCATTTGATCATCCGTATGACACCGGTAGAGAGTGAAAGAACTGAGCTATGTCATTGGAGGCTCACTCTATGAAATAGATGCGAGATTGCAGTTTCTCGTACACTTATTTTTTTTATAGACTCGTAATCGTGTTGGCGCAAGCCTAACAAACTCTAACTTAACCTAATCCGCATTTTTATTTAATATAAGTTTTATTAAAAAAAGTTTAAAAGTCATGAAGGAAGCACATGTCAAATGTTCGACAAAAATTGTTTATATACTGTCTCTCGCCAACAACAACCAATCAAATAAGAGGATTTAATTTGCTCTTCCAACTGTATCAGAAACTGAAATCTAGCATCCAGCTATGTAACATTTTCTTATAAAACAGAAGTTAGACGGACTACCACGCGAAGAAAACAAAGTAGAAGGGAAAGTAAGAAGACATAAAAGTTCAATTTACGAAGGGCTAAGCGAAAAAGAGAGGAAATATGAAAAACAAATATTGTGTTGCCAGTTATTACTAGCTTTAAAAATTGTCCTATATTCAAGGTGCAACAAATTCAGTGGCCTATTAGAAGTATCTAGAGAACCAATGAATAGATAGCTTTGAAAATTTGGTTTTGGACATATACTAAAATATTCTGAAATCTGCGGTGTCGGTGGATCTATCCAAATGTATTAAATCTCCAAAAAATTTTAATTTTTTTGTAACGACTGATTTCGAGAAAATAGCGTTTGAAAAATCTTATTTTGACTCTTTAATTTAATTTGGCACAAAATGGATTGCTCTTATCTAACTTAATTTTTTTTTATCTATCTGCTAACCAGAAATTGAAGTTGGAAAATGGAAAATTTAAAACTAACATAGAAAAGTGAATTACAGGACATCGAAATGTCAAAAATGTAAATTTTAAAGCGTAATTCTTTTCAAAAATAGTTGAGTATAGATATAGGAAATGTATCACAAAAATGATTTAGAACGTTTAGAAAAATACAAAATTGCGTTAATATACGTCGCTCATTTCAATTAGAAAACCGATGTTGACACTCGCTTAAGGTAGAAGTGGCTGTAAAATTAAAAACATTTTAGTAAGATACTTTATGTTCACTTGTGCCCTAACCCAAATTGTTAAAGAAATCTATTCATTTGGTGTCTGTATAGTGCAGATATTTTAATAGACTACTGAGTTTGACGCACGCTGTATAGCATATTTTTGAGGACGATGCGAAATAGAGAACTATTACGAGTCCTGTAAAAAATGGAGCATTTTTTTAAGTAGGTTATTAACTCTATCATCTCAAAAATATATTTTTGGAGAATATCTTGAAAAATACTATAAGTAGAGGAAGAAAGTTAAACGCAAAATTGAAGGTCGAGATGTTTCCTACAAAAAGGTCTAAAACATTTTATAGGAATGTTGCTAGTTTTTACGAAAAATCTGGCATAAAAAAACATCATTTTGCGGTTTTTAAAAAATGGGATTTTTTTCACCTGAAATAACTTATAATCGGTGAAATTCTATGGTTTTACCTTACACTTAAATCTATATATTCCATCGGCACTGCATTGTAACTGTGACAATGTTGGCCAAAAATTTACTTCGTTGTACAAATCTAGTTACTATTAAATTTGTTAACTAACAAAATGACAACATTTTTTTCAAGGGATTTTTTTTATATTAGTAAAATTGTGGCTTTGACCTTACAAACGGCTTTTACCTTCAAAACTATTTATTTTTGACAAAGTTATTGTAAATTTTGTCTTCGACGCTTAAGTTCCCATTTTTCGCGAAACTATCAAAAAGCGAAAAAAAATATTAAAACCTTTTCGTAGGGAACATCTTGACCCCCAATTTGGCATTCAACTTTTCTCCTTTGTAATATTATCACGATTTTTTGCAAAAACGCGTGCGAAGCTCGAGGTAAATTTTTGACATGCCATAGAGAGACCCCAAATGGGACCAGATAAAAAGGAGTGGTCCATTAACTAATTTTTTTTATATAAGTTTGAAGTTTCAGTTACTGCGCTAGTAGTAGTCCATTCGCTTTCATATGTATAATAATATATGCATTTAATTTTTTTGTCCCAGATTTGACGTCATATTTAGTTCATGTAGCACGAGGATTTTTTTATCATTAAAAGTGTACGCTTTTGTTTATTATTGATTTTGGTAATTAAATAATAGTTTGTTTCTTCATATATGTAGCATGCTGCTTTCTGTTGACTTGTTGTAAATAAGAAAACACTGTATCTGTGGTGCTTATAGTTTTTAACATCATGATAATCGTGTGGTTTGCGTTTTACAATGTAGTTACCTTAATGGAAATAAGTAATACTTGAGGATTTACAAACTGAAATAAATAATCAATATAAGAAGCTGCACTGCAGTAGACAACGAAGTTTATCGTATATACATTCAACTTTCAGAACTTAAACAGAAAATTTCTGGCAATAAGTAAAAGTTTTACGGCATATATATCAAACTTGAGAGAGAGTACAAATGGTTTGATTGAAGCATTGACTACTTACATCGAGTGTCATTCAATTCTCTTCTATTTGTCCTTAGCTTGGCATACAAGTTTAGTTTAGAAATCAATAGGTTTTCCAGTTCCTGTTCAAAGTCTAAATATTATATTTCTATGAAAGATGGTTAATCAAGATAATTTTTTCAAAAATCGACCCCGAGGCCCCAAAAAACTTGTCACGAAATGTGCAAAAAAATGCAAAATTTTAACTTTTTTGACAAAAAAACCATTGGGATTCTCCACAAAAATTTCGTATAAATAGAAAACACTAAAGTCTGCTTTTCTATATTTATCTTGACTTTGTTTCTTAGTGAAGATCATATTGTTCTCTGTGTTTTTGTAAGCTAGCCTGTTGTTTTTTGTTGTGTTTCTTGTGGCCGTTTTGTTTTAATGCTGTTGTTATTTTCTCAATTTCTTCTTGTCGGCTGGAATTACGTCAGGTGAACTTATCTTAAAATTAGTGCATTGGCTAGTGCTCGTATTTGTGGGGAGTGATGGTATGATTAGGCACTTAGGTATCTGTCTCAGACGTCCTAGTGAAATCTCCTTTGTAGTTATGTGCAAGAAAGGCAGTTGTTTTATTCTAGTTCCAACGAAAATTTAGGATTGTCAGACTTGTGAATTTTTGATAGTACATACAACCTAGGACATCCGTTTGATTTTTCTTTAAGAGTAAGCCTCCTTTTGAGTTCTGGGCGACTTGAAAATTCGGTGATTTTGATTTTGTAATTTGTTTTACGTACATAGTAGAATCTCGACTAATTGGTTTGTAGGATGGATCTTCCAGTAATGTTTTTATTATTGAAGTGTAATCTTTTGTGATCATATTAAGGGATTGCCTTTGTCTGCAGGTAACATAACGATATTCTCATTTTGCTTTAAATTACTTAAAGCTTTAAGTTCACTGATGGGCAAATTGGTAGTCTAGAAAATCTTATAATTCTCTTTACATCCTGATGTATCTAATCGGAGTCTATCTAATTTACTTGGGATAAGGTTTACGCTAATCTGCAAGAGATCTAGACAAAATTACCAAAATCGAGTCAACGTATATCCAATAGACCCGAGATTCAAAAACAAGCTTATTCCCAGAGAAAAATCGAATAGATGCCCTAAGCGGTATGAACAAAAATTCACACCACTCAGCAAACTAGAAAAGTATTTAGCCACAGCAAATTACAGCGTATAGTTAAAGAAGCCGAGTCATATGCAAAAAACTTTAAACATCTTATTCAAACACTTCGTAAACTAGATCTTAAATAACACGACATATTATTCAGTTTCTACGTAATTTTTTAGTTTATCTAAACTCTATTCATCCTAAGATTGAGTTTACCTTGGAACTACAACAAAACAATTAACTGCCTTTCTTAGATATACTTATGAGAAGGAAGTCTAAAGCACACAGTACATAGAAAAGCTACAATCACAAACAGATGTCTTTATGACATCACACCACTTTCCTTTACAAATACAAGCGGTAGCATATACACAGACAGTCTGGCAAACAAAAAGAAATTAAGGAAATAACAACATTAAAACAAAATGGCTACAAGAATTAAAAATAGTAATTCCAAAAAGCCGCGTTGGAAGACTTCTTAAAAAACACAACGCATCTACACCTTACAACCGTAAAGAATAACAAGGTCTTCACTAAAAAACCACAAAGACAAGTTAATCTTAGAAAATGAGGGCATCTACAGCATCTCATTACAAGTAATCAAACCTAAATTGGGTAAACAAACTGAGCATATCGATAAGACTTGAAAACATAAATTAAGAAAACTTGAAATAACAGCTTGATTTATATAGTTATATGAATTAACCATAAACTATAGAGAATTAATGCCCTGCGTATATTGTTGTTTATATAAACTTATAACTTGTTCAAACTTCTTAATTTTTAACAATATACTTAAATATAGTCGACTTTATTTGAAACCACCATAAAATCGAAGTAAATAAATTGAGTTTGATAATAAAAATACCAGCCATAGACTTCCAAATCGTGATTCGGAAAAAAAAACAATTGAAATTATTTGATTCCGATACTTTTTCGTTATCAAAAGGATTCGTGATTCGAACCGAGGATTCAAATCCTTTACCAGGATTTGAGTTCCTGTTTCGAATCCTTTTTGGTAGGATTCGCCCCAGTTTGTTGCCATTTAACTTTATATTTTTAATTCATATATTTTTCTTTATGTGTAGTTTTACTTTGACGCGTGTAAACACATCATTAACACCAATAAATACTACCTATCTACCTATAAGGCTTTTATCCCGTTATATATAAATACACTAAACTTATTTATTTAGTTTTCGTGGGAATTATATGCTTTTTATTTTTTTAAATATCTATATGAAGAAGAACTATGGATACGTTATAAAATAAAAAGCTTCAAACTTGCGACATAATAAAAATAGAAAATAAATGAGAACTATGATTTAAAAGTCGCGCCTATTTCACTGTACTTTCCAAGTCAAGCAGTAAGCATTAAAAATGTCCAATGAAATTTTGGTGACACGTTTACAGAATTTGCAAGCCACTACAAACCAATGGATGTTCTCCCAACTTTTAGAAGAAATCTTGAAATGTTTACTTAATTAAATAAAAATGTATCACACATGTTTAACACCAGGTTACATTTTAGAAATCCCTGTTCTAAAAGATGCATTCGTTTATTTTCCAGTATTATACAGTTTTTTATTGTTATGATACAGTATTCATGGCATTCTAAGGGTTTTCTTCTGAAAATGACAAAGAAAAAACGGCCCGGCGGCTCACAAAAAATAGACTTTATAGTGGTGCTTACAAGCCACAGTAGTCGATTGGAGAGACCGCTGCCTCTCTTAGGCTTAGAGAAAGACTCGATCTGCACTGCATGTGGTGAAGAAGAGAAAACTTTTGTATACTACTACTATAGATGCGAAACTATAGTTAAATTGCGGCAAAATATTTTTGGCACTACGGTTCTGCAGAGGGATAAAGTCAAGGATCTTCTTTGAAAGAATATCCAGATCGATGTGAATAGGACCGACAGTTTTAAAGAGGAATCAGAGTAGATGATTGAATTTGACCATAACAGCCATTTTGCTGCACTTGTTAATAAATATAACATTCATTGTTTCTTGGAACAAAGTTTTTTGCATTCAAACGAAAATTAAAAGAACTGTTTCGACTGCATTAGGCTTATATATCATATCATTTAACGATCTCCTCCACAGCATCTGAATTTCGATTCAGGAAGCTGACTCAAGGTTCTTTTAATCCAAAATAAATTATTGCCGCAGAAAAATTTTACAATTTTATGAACAAAGCAAAATATACCTAAAATAAGACATATCAAAACATTAATCGAAAAGAATTTCGATAGGTCAATGCTTTTTAAAAATGTAAATTATCAATTTACCAAATCGTAAAACACACCTTAGAATATAACATAACATTGCCGCAAAACAGTTAATGAATCCTAATAACCTTACAAAAGTAAACAAACACACATGTACGAGGTGAATAATTTCGATGACATTGAAATCAAAATTGCAACTATGCGACCTTAAACTCTATGTTATTATAGTTATACAAATAATTGTGATGTTAAACAGAAGGTATAATGAACTAGTGTAGAATGTAGTATACAAAAAAGAATTAAATTTTGTTTTTAATCCAATACCTAACAAAAATAATTAAGTTTTAAGTGAATGTTCGATTCTTTTCTCTATATGATGATTTTCAAAATTCTATGCTACGTGTTAGGACATGACTCACAAAAGATTTAAGTAAACAAGGGAATTTAGTGACAATTTAAAAAGACTTACTCGCTGTAAAAATCATTAACACTGTAAAATGGTCTCTCAATGAGGTATGATATTCTTAAGCGGGAAGGCCTTGTTAAAAGCACTTAAAGTTTTATTTCAAAAAGTTCTGAAGTTTGTGTTGACATTATCAGATTCAAAATTCCAGTCGGTGTTAAAGCAAATATTATGAAATACTGAGAAATTTGCGGCCGAGAAAATTCTGCCCCGATGGCGAGAGCTTGGTAAGGGCCTAATAGGTAAATTACCGCCTCGTGATCGGAAAGACCTGAGTTATAGACCTGTGAATGCACCTCTGATGGAGAAAAATCAGACGCCATGTAATCGATGAATAGAATCAGTGTTCCCCCATGAGCTGAGTTTTTTCTGTCATATCTAGCTATTGTGGTATACCTCTCAATATAAAAGGGTTCGTTTAGATTCAGCCAGTGCTCAGTAATTGCAACAAGTTGTGGGAACTCCAATTCTTCCTGAAATAGGTACAACTCGTCAGTTTTATTTCTTAGAGAAGCAATATTAATTAGAACCATATTAAGACTAGTAACAACAGGAAGTTTTGAGGAATCTAGTTCCTCAGGACACGTCGTGTTTTCTAAAAATTTTTTTTGGGAGAATTGCTGGTAAAATAGTTTTTATGGCATTCTCTGGTCCTCTGAAGATGGATCGTTCTCTCCGAAGATATATAGGATCCATAGGCTGCAAGATCCGCTTCCACTTCTGCTGCGTTAAATCCGTAAGCAGCATGAAAATCGAAATATATCTTATGTAGGGTTCTATAATCTATAGGAATGCCTTCAGAAGCCAAAAACAGCCTGGTGCTTGTATTTGTAAACCCTTCAAAGTGAATTGGCGCAGGTTGGTCGTGCAGAAAGGCGAGATATAACTTGAAGGCCTTTAAAATGGCTGGTTCTCTTAGTCTAGACATGAGGAAACGGTTATCAGAACTTTTTTCGGTTCGCGTAAGCTTCACTGTTGAGTGAGACATTGGATCAAAAATAGGTTCTTGGTCAATAGGAGCTTTCTTGGAAAGAAAATTGACAATCAATTTCTCAACAGATGTTGAGTTCCAAGCCCATCCTGGATGCATGCATCAAAAGGAGTAGGCTGGTTTCTATTAGTTCTATGTGTTGTCCTGTAAGAATTTTCTAGTAGAAGTACTAAACAGGACTGCCTCTTGGATGTCGATGAAGGTGTCAGTATGCAGTCCTATGGTTTTCAGGTTCAGGTTGGCAAGCTTCTAGTGTATGATGTTACAGACCTGGTTATGTCGCTGGAGGTAGTCCGTGTTTGCTAGGTAAGTGCAGCCAGATGTTATATGCTGTATAGTCTCTGATCTCTCGCTACATTTTCGACACTTATCGGATTTAACGGACCGGTCATTGATGATGAATTTCATGTAATTTCGTGTATTGTGTATTATAACTTGGTCCTGTATTGCCATCACAAATCCTTCTGTCTCTGGGAATAGTTGTCCATCCTTCAGCCACTTCTTGGATGTTTCCTTATCTATCTGTGGCTGATTCAAGTAATTGTGATGTCGGCCGTGCAGTGCCATTTGAGCTCACTGTTCTTGTTTGTCGTGGTCTGAAACTGATTTTAGGATGATGTTGTTACTTGCAAGATTAAATGGAGAAAAATCTCTCAATTTTTGCATTTTTTTGTTAATGACCTTGGGTGGTGTGGTGGTGTCACTTGTACTTGGTCATCATTAGGCAAGTAGTTCGTTGTAGTCCCTCTAGCTCCATGTTAGTCCATTTCAAGAGTCCGAAACTGCAGGTCAGCACGGGCGCAGCATAGGTGTTAATTGCTGTAATGAGATTTCGGGCGTTCAGTTCTGTTTTTAGAAGAGCTCGCACTCTTTGAACGTACTGATCTTTCAGCTTGGTCTTTCCTTGCTTATCTTGGAGCAGTCTAGCTTGTTGGATTCCTAGATATTTGTAGGTCTCTCCTTGGTTCATCGCTAGAACTATTTTTCCATTGGGAAGGGCTACATCACCATTAATGACTTTGCCTTTTTCGATATTTAAGGCTTCACATTTTTCCATTCCAAATTCCATATGGATGTCTTTCGAGAAGATGTACGTCACGTCAATAAGCTTTTTTAGTTGGGTATTTTTTCCACCATAGAGCTTATACAGAAGTTGAGATATGGTTCGGGGATTGATTCAATTGGCTTCGATGTTGAAGCCATGTCCTGTATTGTTTAGCAACGTGGACAAGGGGTTCATCGCTAAGCAGAACCAGAGTGGCTTTAACGAGTCTCCTTGGTAATTTCCCCTATTGATGTGTATCTCATCGGCGGTAAGAGATTGATCGGCATTATAGATCCTCAAGCTCGTTCTCCACTGGTCCTTGATAGTTGCCAGGAAATTAATGATCATAGGATGAATTGTGTATATTCCTAGTACGACTATGAGCCAGGAGTGTGGTACACTATCAAGTACGATTTGCAATGCATCCTGTTAGGATCTTATACATGGTGGGCAAAAAAGTGGTGGGCCTGTACTGGGACGGCTCTTCTATTCTATTGCTTTTGAGAAGCATAGTTGTAGTGCCCAGCATGAGAAATGCGGGGGTTGTCTCAGGATTATGCATTATTTTTGTAAAATGACGGGCCATAGCTTCATGGAGGACCTCAAATTTCTTATATCAGAAATTGTGAATATTGTCAATTCCTGGTGCTCGTTCCCTTAATAAAGCTGCTAACTTCCTTCTTCGTGATAGAGTGAAATTTCATTTGTGGCGTTTGAATTTGATCACGTTGAGATTGTATCCATGTATCATTTCAGTTATGCTCTTTTTCCCAGATGTTCGACCAATACTCGGTCAAATGCTCTTTACTCGGTAGCATCTTCTCAGTATTCGTTTGATCTTTGGTTTTATTGATATCCCGATAGAACTGTCTTTGGTTGGTGTTGAAAAGCCAGTTCTGTCGTTTTCTCTTTCAGCATTTGCTGTATCTCTGCAGACGTTTCGCATTAGCTTTTAGTTTTTGCTTTAGTGAATCCTGATACTCATTTAGTTTTTGTTGATGTTTGAGACCGGTGGGTTTTGTCCTATCTTCTTAATGCTCGTTTTAAGTCTGCTGGAGGGGTGTACATTCTTCCTTTATTATTTCTTTTGTTGTCTCAAGGTTTTCCTGTGGTTGTATTTTATACTGACGGGATTATACCAAGTCAGTACAAAAAAATGGAAAAGAAAAAAAAACATCTAGTGTGTATTAAGAAATTAAATAACGATGCCACATGTTTTCAAAATGACTGATTTCGAGATGTTCCTGTAAATGTCTGTATTAAGTCGTAATTGAGTCAAATGCGGTGTAAACGTTGTTGGGGTGAGGCCTGTTACTCATATGACGAGAGGAACAATAATGATTCTTTCCTGTTTCCACAACCTTTTTATTTCCATTGCCAGGTCGGTGTATTTGGCGATCTTCTCACTGTAGTTCGCTTGGCTGATCTCGTCGTTAGAGACAGCCATGTCAATTAAATAAGTGATCTTTTCTTTTTTGATTGAAAGGTGATATCGGGTCTGTTTGCGGGGATTGTTTTATCTGTGTGGATGTCAATGTCCCAATAGAGCTTGTAGTCTTCGTTTTCAAGTATAGAGGTCTGTGTTCTCCGTTAGTTTGTATGTTATAGCCAATGCTTGATGAACGATCTTCGCTGCAGAGTTGTGTCTCGCGGTTCAGTTCCGGCCATTATCCTACATCCACTCGTTATGTGATCGATTACTTCTCTTTGCTGATGACATCTCCTGCATGTGACTGTGCGTTTGTGTGCGGTGTATAATTTTTGTCTGCCTTCACTATTGCCTTGTGGACTTCGATTTTATATATATAATTCCCCACCCTCCTTCTTTTCTCTCGATAGTGAGTCTTTTCTTGCATGCGTTGGGATGTAACTTCCTGTGTTTAGTGAATTCAAAGCGTATGAGAATGTGAATGTTTTTAGTTTCAGTTTAGTTTTTAGTAGTTTTGTGAGTCTGTTTTTAAACTCCGTTTTGAGCTCAGATTTGATATGAGTGTGGGTCTGTATGTTTCTTCTTTGAGCATATTATCTAAGGTTTTATTGTTGATTGTTTCCGTTGCAAGGTGGTCTTGCCACTGCCCCTTGTTGATATGAAGTAGCTTGCATTTTGTTTTACCAAATAACATGTTGATGGCCAGGGTAAACGTTTCTGTGATTTTAAGGAAGTCCTTTAGCTGTGCCTTTGTGCTTACGTATAATTTTATGTCATCCATGTACAAGAGGTCCATTGCGAAGTGTGTGTTATTCAGTGTGTTCGAGAGTGGATTAAGACAGAGGCAGAACCACTAAGCCTTGAATGAATCTCCCTGGAATATACCTCGTCTGATGTAGATCTCTTCTGTTTCGATGTATTCTTTATGTGTTCTCAGGTTTATTTTAGTTTTCCACTTACTCATGATTTGCGTAAGAAATTGAGGTTTTGATTGACTTTGGCTGACAAAGGCTTTTTTATAACTTATGTAACCAGTGTGAAAGTTTCTATGATTTTTCCTGGTTTGTTCCATGGTGACGCTGTCTATAATTAGCTGCTCCTTGCATCCTCGGCTGTTTATCCTTCACCCTTTTTACTCTTTCTTTAGAATGTTTTTGTGTGCTAGATGTTGTTCTATTCTCCTGGAAATTGTGGCTGTAATGATCTTATATAGGGTTGGAAGGCACATAATAGGTCGGTAATTTGACGGATTCTTAGTGTCTGAGTTTTTGAGTTTAAGGTATGTTATTCCTTGAGTGAGAAAACTGGGGAGTGTGCTAGGTTTTAAAATAATCTCATTAATTTGGCTAGTGAGAGCTTCATGTCTGGAGGTAAATTGTTTGTACCAGAAGTTATGAATGTTATCTATTCCAGGACATCTCCAGTTATGCGTGTATTTGATTGTTTCTGCAATTTCTTGTGTTGTCATTGCAAAGTCCTCTTGTTCCTCCAAGCACTTGTGTCTGTCCTCTTCCGCTTTAACCCATGAAACGTTATTATTATGTAGTTTCGGTTCTGACCAAATGCTTTTCCAGTATTCTGTGATTTCTCATTTGGTCGGTGGTTCTATTACTCGTGCCTCCTCATTGCTCCTGGTTTTTTGGTAGAACTATTTTTCGCTTTTTCGAAACAGGTTGTTAATATTTGCTTCAGAGTGTCAAGGATTTCTGTAAGCGTGTGAGCAGGAGATGTAGTTGATTTTCTTTATTAATTTGATATTATTATTATTATTATTACTAAATAACAATTATTTCACTATAATTTTACTTATTTGTTAAAATATATCTAAAAAGTAATTAAAATATATTTTTTATCACAATGTAGAAGCAAACACTTCTAAACCCATACTCATATCACTTTAATTTTCACGAGGTTAATCTAACATAATCGATTTTGGATCACAACATAACTAGCGTTTTTGTAAACTGTGTTATGATAGAGAAAACATTAATGTAGATATCGCTTTTAGTTAACCAGGCATAAACTGATCCGGAGCAGGTTTTATTGTATTTATCGCGTAACGAAATAGACTATAACAATGGAACAGAGTATATAAACTTAATTTATTTCAAAACGATATTTTTCTGAAGCAATGGCCAGTTTCTCATGACAAATCATAAACAAGATTATTTCAAAAAAGTCGTTAAAGTAAAGCTATTTAATATTAATTTTGGGAGTTTTTAAAAGCTAAACAAAATAATAAATAACAGTTAACTCTAACGCTGTCTTCTAGATTGTGCAGACATATATAACCTTATTTAAGAAAAACCTGCCAAGTAGCACTCGACTATACATCCCCCTTAAAGGTTTATGGTTATCATGTGACCCTTCTTCGTGAGAAGTTTTCTTTTCCTGTTTTCATTTAAATTAAAATAAATGATAATTGAAACATTTCATTTGGTTCGATTCAATTATAATAAATTGACAATTTACTATATTAAAAATACAATAGAATCTTTTATAATAAAAGCGGTTTCAAAAAGGCGATGTTTTTTGAAAAGCATTGTTTCCCTTCAGAAAAAATTGGCTAAAAGGATTTTCTTTGCCTATCTTTTTGTTTTCGCCATGATCTGTTTGATCCAAAATGCTGATAAGTTAGTTTTAGTTTTAGACATTTTTATAGACGGTACTTTTATCTTATGTAGACAGACATGTAATTATATTTCAATTTAATACAATTTTGACGTAAAGTAGAAGTTTAGGCGACACCTATGAAATATTTATTAATTAAAGATCAGGGCGCGTCTATGGCGACGCTTCGCATTCCAGCCAATAACAGACTTCTAAGGGGGATTCTAACTTCTTGTCAAATTAGGTGTCGACATTTTTTCTGATTTTTAAAAGAAGAGTTAGTCTGTGTCAAAGTTCTAGTTGTTACGATGGATTTTAAATTCTTGTTTTGTGGTGGTTTATGGGGCTTTACATATACAGTGTGTTGTCAAAGTTGAAGATTTATGAAATATATTTTATTTTGTTTCTAGTATTTATTTGGGGAGTAATTTTTACATATTTTTAGGAGTTAAAATTTATAGTTTATGTAAAAATTTTTACTTTCTTTTTCATTTGTGTTAAGATTTTAAGTAAATTCCGTCATTTTCTAGATTCTATTTTAGGTTTAAACATTTTTTTTTGTTATTAATTTTAAGTATTATTTGTGTGCAGTAATTTACATCTTTTTATCTTTGCTAATAGATGTTTAAGTTGTGAAAATACCAACGTTGTTACGTTTGCTGTTGTTCGAGATGGTGAGATAAGATATTTAACTAATTTATACTAACAATTATATTTGATAACATTGTAAATTATAACCAACGAAGAAACCTACGGAGTACCTTTGATTTTATTTCTTATATCTTGGTTAATTTCAGTAATGTTACAGGGTTGCTCCTTATCTCTCAAATAGATAAATACATTTAAATACTATAACATTATGACGCTCGATTAAGATCTATAACCCTGTTACAATCGTTAAATATCTGTAGGTGGGTATTCTCATTATATAAAAAACTAGCAAAATAGAAACAATTTAGAAGTCCAATCCATTTTTACTTAAATTAGTTAGAGAGAGAGGCAAGCTGACATCAAAGAGGTTGAGCGATCATAATCTAGCTTAGTCTAAACCTACGTCGCGAAAATTTGATATTTGTTTACGAAACTGTACTCTGTAATTTGGGACCCTTATTTAGTAGCAAAGTGTATACTAAAGGTGCTAATTTAAATAAAAAATGGCGTTACATAATTGGCAAATATGATTTACTAAATATGTGACTAGATTGTTTGATTTAGATAAACATTTAAAAAGATCACCAATTTCTTTTTAAATAATATGTTGATTTATTGTTATTTTTCGATATTAAATATGTGTTAAGTAACCCTGCAAAAATATGCATGAGACATAACATTTAAAAGTATGTGTTCAATTTTTAAACACCCAGTAAAATTATAGAAATCATTAATTTAGTGTGTGAAAAATTGTATTTTTTTAGTGTAGTTATTGATACGTGTTAATAGTTGCTATATTTCATAAATGAAAATACTTTCCGTAATTTTTCTTTTTTTCTTAGCTAAACCAATTGACTTTTGAAAATTGTTTCGTCGCTAATCAGTTTGATATTAAGCTGACTAGTTTAAATTGATTTACAGTGTAGTGTTTGAATTGAGGTTAAATATATTATGCTATGAAAATCTTAAGTATTTTACA
The DNA here is from genome assembly GCA_030620095.1 of Kuschelorhynchus macadamiae. Classification (NCBI taxonomy): domain Eukaryota; kingdom Metazoa; phylum Arthropoda; class Insecta; order Coleoptera; family Curculionidae; genus Kuschelorhynchus; species Kuschelorhynchus macadamiae. Next base: position 373,005 of record JAUTXW010004984.1, on the reverse strand, counting down.
TAAAACCCTACACACAATTTTAGATAATAGATCATTCTAGTAAATTTTATTAAAATTTGCATAAAACGGCCAAATATAAAATGGAACCTGGAAAGGTCAAATGCAGCGATCCGCACTGCGGTAGAAAACCATTTGAGACAATCTTAAATCAGGCTATGTTTAGAGCATACATAATAGACTTCTTTTTTTAATCAAAAGTTTTTAATATTACGGCAAATTGGCCAGATTTTAGTACAACGGCCCAGTAGCAAATTTTTAATGGAATATACATATATTTACTATCTTATAAAATGACTTTTAGTTGTGATTAGTAATTTTGTTTTTGGAAAACTTTGGTTTTGATTTACGAACTGGGTAGTTCTAAGGTGTATTAAAAAAAGGAAAATGTTTAGAAATGTATAATGTTCAAGGTAATAAGTTTAATCGAATTGAAAATAAAGGCATTTTTGCTCGATTGCCGATACAACAAAAAAAACGCTTACTGATAAATGTATTAACATTGTTTAAAAAGTCAACATCGCTGAGATACTAAATAAATAATGAAAAGCATGTAATTATATAGGATTCAAATATTTGCAAAATGAGAAATAATATAATTAGAAGATTTTTAAAATTGTTGAAATTAGCTTTAACATATTTTTATCGTTAGAGACCATTGACTTAACATATTTATAGTTTGTTTTTCTCTATTATAACTATAAGTAAATTTAATTTTTATACACTTGATTCTATCACCATTTTTCCTTCCTCTCTATCATCTAGCAGTGCTCTGGATGTGCATAACTTGCATATAGCTTTAAACTATAGTTTTCATGATTTTGCTTTGTTCTTGCAGTATAAGGTCTTTTTTCAGTTTTTGTGCTCATATCTTATACGTCTCCTGATCTAAATCATTTATATTATAAATACCTATATATTGATATTAAGAACAGCCAAAAGCTAAATTTATATTTCATTTGACAGTTTTGAAATTAAAGACAATGAAAAGCTGAAAAAGGTGTGACCTTAAGTGAGTGTTGAACTCACCACCTTCGTATTTCTTAAGCGGCAGTCTGCCTAATAGACCTGCCGAGGACCAATAGTTAGCTGGCATAGTGGAAGTTACCCGCAACATACCCGTTCCACTGTTCAACTACCCACTTATTTGGCATCGATTTTGCCTTATTTGCAGGTTTCGTTCGCACGTCTAAAAATTCTATATACGCTATATGACGCAAAGCAGATATAGACCAAAGAACTTCTTGCTAGTTACAAAGAGAAATCAAAGTAAAAAAAAAAAATTAAGATATTTTTAAAGTCAATAAATTTAAATTTAAAAATACATTACATGCCTCCTACATTACCTGCTCGTTATGAATCCCCGGTAGTAATGTATGTGCTAGGTAAATATGTTCTGTCTTTCATTAAATAAAAAAATACATATCAGGGTGTCCCGGAATAAGTGGGCAATATCTGAGATATAAATAGAACAAGCAAAAATAAAGTTAGTTTGTCATATAAAATTTACTCCTAAACTGCTCACCAACTTAAGACATTCATTCTGGGATCTAGAAAACAAGTTTTCCAAATAATTTTGGTATCTTTGACGTAACTTCATAATATTCGGGTGATTGATTTACCAGCTTAAGTTACTTAGAAAAATTATAAGAGTCAAAGGTAGCGGAACGGTAGAGGGGAAGGCGGGATCGAGAAGGAACTACTTTTAAATTTCTTTACTACTCAATTTTTATCTGCGTAAAGATATTTCATTAAACGCAACTTTTTTTTTGTTGCGCTCAAACATTTTTAAAGATAAAAGGTCCTTCTTATCAATTTCCAAAAATTGACTCGTTTTCGGGAAAAACGATTATTTAGGAAATACTGCATTCACTAAGTTAAATTGATTTCCCCGAAAATTTGCAGTTTCCGATGACTTCTGAATGACACTGATTAGTGAGAGATTTTGACATAAATGCACTTATCAGTAAAGACATAACATTATTATTATGCAAAAATTATACAAAATTATTGTTCCAAACATACATGCATTTTATGTTATTTAGTTGAAAAACCTAAAGGCTGGTTCTACATGGGCACCTCAGAATTTGATACATTCTTTTGCCCGCCGAACTGTGGACTCTTGAAACTCTTAAAACTAGCATTGGGTTATTTCTTATTTGTTCGAAGTGGAGGTTGATTCGAGCCACCAGCTCGTGTCTGGTAGCAATCAAGTTAGCATATAATAGTTGTTTTGAATGGCCCCAAAGGTAGAAATCAAAGGAATTAAAATCAGGAGACCGGAGTGGCTAAGGATTACGACCTATCCAGTGATTCGGATAAACTGTGTTCAGTTGTTCTTTAACTACGAGGCTAAAATGGGCACCATCGTACATAAAATACATGTTACGACGAGTGTGAAGAGGTACTAAAATTGGTGGTAATATGAATGGGCCTATTAAATTGTTTCCAATTATATCTGCTCATACGTTAACAATAAAATACTGCTGATAATGCCCAAATTGTCGCATGTGGGTTTCTATCACTCCAGATATGCAGGTTATGGAAGTTTGTTATTCCTTTTCGAGTAAATCCTGCTTCATCTGGGTATGAAATAGAACTAATAAAACGATGGTTATTACGGTGTTGCTGAAGAAACCATTGTCCAAATTGCAGGCCTGGCAGGGAAGTCATTTAGCGTAAGAGCTTGCACTTTTTGAAGGTGAAAGGGATGGAGCAGTTGTTCATGAAACGTTCTCTGTACAGTTGACTTTGATTCTTCTACAGTATTTAAAAGGTTTTCCTCCAGATCAATAGTACGAGCAGTTCTCTGCCGCAGTTAGCCTTAATGGTTACAAAAGTACCTAAAATACACTGTCGTCGTTCCGATCTTTTTATCAGGAATTCGGGGATTGGGAAATCGATTACCATATATACCGTCTGGCTTCCAAAGATATCTGCTAACTCGTTAAATGTGTATTCAATTAAAGCAGATATTTGATTTGAAAAGTATTCTACAATGGCTCGTATTAACCTCCACTGCGAACAAATAAGAAATAAGCCAATCCTAGTATTAAGAATAACGCAGTTCACAAGTCTGAAGAGAATATATCAGACTATAGGTTTTTCAACTAAATAACATGAAATTCATACATGTATGGAACAATAATTTTGTATAATTTTTTCATAATAATTATAGTATGTCTTACTGATAAGTGCATTTTTGTCAAAATCTGTCACCATTTAATGTCAATCAGAAGTCACCAGACTTTACCGACAATGCAGGTAAATTAATTTAACTTAGTAAATGCAGTAAACAAGTCAACTTCTGCAAATTGATAAGAAGGACCTTTTATCTTTAAAAATGTCTGAGCCACGAAAAAAAAGATGTTTTTAATGAAATACCTTTATACAGATAAAAATTGTGTCGTAAAGAAATTTAAAAGTAGTTCCGGACCCCCCGTTCCGCTACTTTTGACTCTTAACATTTTCCTAAGTATATTACATCAATCACCCAAATATTATAAAGTTACGTCAATCGATATCAAAATTATTTGGAAAACTTGTTTTTCAGATCCCTATTTTAAGAACGAATATCTCTGTTTGTCTAGCTATCGTAGACATCTCATTTGGAACACCCTGTAACACGCAATTACAATAAAATCAGAACGCCCGAAGCAGGTCACCAGAACAACAACAAACCAGACGTAATTCTATTTTGCAGAGTCATCAATACATTGTCTAATATATTGTTTAAATGTAAGAAACAAACTGCATACCTTAGTAGTTTCTAGATATATAAATATAGGATGATTTGACTGAATAAATTAAGTATCAAACTAACCATTGTGCTTCACTATACCACAGGGGTGGTATTTATAATTATTCCATACAGGAGTAATATTCCAACGCCACATGCAGGGTGTTATCTTTGCTGTGGTCAACCCGCACGTTGGTTGACCAATACTTCCACACCTTATACAGGGTGTTATCATTACTGCAGCCAGCCTGCACGTTGGTTGACAGATACACACCTCAATCAACCCTTGACTAAAGGGTACACACCGTAGCCACTTGACTAAGTGGTACGGTCATTTGGTCCTTCGAGCAAAAGAAAATTTGACGTAAGTTTGGATTTGGAATTTGAAAAAAAAAACAACAGCCCACAAGAATCAAGGAAGATACCATTACACAGTGTCCACAAATTTACTGGTGTCGTTGTGCGAATTGAGTAACATAACGTGAAGAAGCACCCTAGAGGCGTGGAACGAAGAAAGAACTTGCCAAAAAACAATTAACCAAACAACTACACGACTACCTCTACACAAAAAAGTCAAAAAGGCGAGTATTTTTCTAGTTGTCCAGTTAACGCTGACGAGAAAAATACTGCAGGAACTGAATATACCAACATGTGCCAGTTAACCGCTGACGGGTTTGCGTATTTATTCCGCCACAAGAACAAAAAGGCGAGCATTTTTTCTAGTTGTCCAGTTAACGCTGGCGAGAAAAATACTGCCGGGATTGAATATACTAACCTGTGCCAGTTCACCGCTGGCGGGTTTGCGTATTTATTCCGCCACAAGAACAAAAAGGCGAGCATTTTTTCTAGTTGTCCAGTTAACGCTGGCGAGAAAAATACTGCAGGGATTGAATATACTAACCTGTGCCAATTAACCGCTGGCGGGTTTGGATATTAATTCTGCCAAAAACGTTATAAGCACACATTGCACAATTACAAAACATCCAAAACACACACAATCAAGTTCATGGCAAGAAGAAAATTAAACCGCAATCAAAAACAAGCAAAAAAACAAACAGCCAAGCAGGAGGTATTAAAATTACTTAAAAATGCCACAACTGAAGAAATACAAATCCAAACACACGAATCAGGTCTACCAGTGACACCAACCATTGAAAAAGAAAACTTTGAATTTCCCGATACATCATCCAGACTGAAACCAAAGACACAGCTGAAAACTAACAGTGAATCGAGAACATACAAATCAAGAGTATCGACGACGTCCGCTATTGAGAAGAACACTACCGACTTACAAGCCAGATTTAAGGAACTATTTGGAGAAGAGTAAAAAAAAAAGTTGACAAACACCAGTACAGGTCAAATCTAACGCCACAAAATGGAACAAGTAAACGATATTGCTAAATCTCAGGAACAACTAGGCAAAGAAATCCTACGATATTTTACAAATATAAAAAAGACTCTACAGCCAGAAAAACCGAAAAATACTACAATGACAAACAGGCCGCAGTAGAATCACTCTGGAATACTATTGAGGGCAATCACGCAAAGATAGAAGGCATGAACTGCCCGAATCACGTGTATTACAAGGAAAATTACTATGGCCAACTAAACAAGTGTTTTGAAGACACGATGAAACTCATCTAGGAAGGACGCCAGAAAATACAATCAGCGTCAAACCAGTTAACGTTGCAGTTAGAGGCAAACCGTTTGAAAGAAGAACAAGTAAGGATAAAGCAGATGAATCAGGCGCTAGATCAAATCACTCTTGAACTAGAAACTGGCATAGCATATTCCCGGTGCCAATTATTGGCGCACAAAATCAAGAAACAATGGGAGACAATTGCTGAGATCTATGTGGAGCTTGAAATACAAGATCAAGCCAATTCAATTCGAGAAATATACGAAGACCTTGAACGACGATATGAAAATATCCTGGAACAATTAGAGAAGAAAGAGCAGCCAACTATGCCAGTGGTGACAACGAGAGCTTGCAATATCAACCTGCCACAGATCAAGCTGCCAGTATTTGACGGACGATATGATGAATGGGCCACATTTCGAGATATCTTTACCAAATTTGTGCATGAAAACAAGATAATCACTGATATTGAAAAAATGCAATACCTAAAAACACACGTCCAAGGAGAAGCGGGTAGATTAATTCAACACCTTCAGATAACTAGCGGAAATTATCAAACAAGCTGGAATGTCCTTAGTAATCGATACAATAATGATAGACTAATAGTGTCAAAACTAATTGACAAAATCCTCGACGCTGCGGTGATACAATATGAATCCGCCTACAAACTAAAGCAACTGCACGACACAGTCATCGAGTGTTTGGAGGCACTAAAAAAACCTGAATATAGACACTACCTCATGGAGTCCATTAATCTGTCGTATAATATGCAGGAAATGGGATTTTGAAACTAACAAAATATACGAATAGTCACTGAGCGATCCTCACAAGATCCAAAACCTGGATGATTTAATGAAATTCCTACAAGCAAGATTTCAGTCATTGAAAACATTCTCCCAAGCTAGGAGGAAAATTCCAATTGACGTCACACAAGAGAGAGCCATTACGGAAAACTCCTGCTATACACCATTGCCCGAAATTTCAAGCCTTGACTCCTGTAAATAGATGGAAAGCAATTAAAGAGAAAAAGTTTTGTTACAATTGCCTAAATAATTCAATAATCCGATGTCACCAGGCCCACCATACCATGTTACATACAGCTGATAAACCACCATAAACTCAAGACGCGAGGCACTATCAAAAACACCAGGATCAGGATTCAAGGCAGTCAGTAAGATCTCAACAAGGAACAAGAAAATCATACCACAGCAACCAGTATTCTGGCAACCATCAGCCTCACACAGGAAGCTATATAGGACGAGAGAATAAAGCAGTATTCCTAGCTACAGCACTAATAAGAGCTCGAGTTGATCCGAGCTCACAGTCATCACTTATAACAGAAGAAGCGGCTAGCCTCCTCGGACTACCTCGCACGTCAGTACGAGCAGAAGTGGCAGGTCTAGGAGCGGGTGATCCACAAACTGCCAAATGGAAGATAGACATATTAGTAATACCTCGCTTCCCCAGTGAATTTAAACTTGGAGTACAATGCTTAGTACTTCCAAGGTTAACTCAAGCCCTGCCGGCCAACGAAATCGATGTGAATGTAGAAATATGGAATAACGATATACTTGCTGATCCCACTTTCCACAAGCCAAGACCAATCGACATGATATTAGGTGCAAAAAAATACGGTTCGATCATACTAGATGGGCTTAGAAAAACCAATGAGGGACTGCTTGGGCAGTATACAGAAATTGGATGGATTCTATCAGGCAACATAGTGGTTAACAACAAAAAGAGAGTTCACGTGATTAGTATGATAACGTGTGTCGAGGAAGACCAACAATTGACCAAATTTTGGGAATTAGAAGAGGTACCACAAACAAGGAAAATGTCAGAAGACGAGCAGTTCTGCGAAGATCATTATTCAGCAAACACGATAAGAAACAAAGATGGAACATACACAGTTCGCATCCCCTTTAACGGACAAGAAAATAAACTGGGGGACTCTAAGACAAGGGCCGCAGCTAGATTACAACAACTCGAAAGAAAGCTAGACAAGCAAGAGCAACTTGAACATGACTATAAACAATTCCTACAAGAGTACTTATACTTAGATCACATGAAGATGGTTGTCAAACAATCCAGAAATAAACAAAAATATTACATTCCTCAACAACCTGTTATTAAACAGTCAAGTACGACAACTAAATTAAGAGTGGTATTGGACGCATCAAGTAAAACATCATCCGGTCTGAGCCTTAATGACACTATGCACACTGGACCCAAACTCCAACAGGATTTATCAGATATACTGTTACGGTGGAGAACATACAAAATCGCCATGACGGCAGATGTCGAGAAAATGTATCGATAAATTAAAATCCATCCAAAGGATCAGCGATTTCAAACAATTCTATGGAGATTCGATGCCACATCATCCATGCAAGAATACAATCTTACAACAGTGACTTATGGGACAGCAGCAGCACCTTATCTTGCTATAAGAACAGTCCAGCAACTAGCAACGGATGAAAAACACAAGTTCCCTATAGCAGCACAAACCACAATGCAAGATTTTTATGTAGATGATCTGATGACAGGAGCTGACACAATTAAAGAAGCTGCGATGCTCCAATCCGAATTAATTGAAATGTTCAAAACTGGAGGATTCACCTTCGAAAATGGGCCAGCAATAAGATGGAAGTATCACAGCATTTGGAACAAAGGATGAGAGACCATTCGACTCTTGAGATAAGCGAAGATGGCACTAGAAAAGCCCTGGGAGTTCTCTGGTCGATCCATGATGACACGTTTAGATTCAAAACAGACATAACTATGAACCAGACAATAACGAAAAGAATAATTTTATCCGAAATAGCCAAATTATTTGACCCATTAGGATGGTTAGCCCCAGTGGTTATCAAAGCAAAACTGCTTATCCAGGAATTATGGCTTCAGGGGTTAAGTTGGGACGAAGAAGTTACCGATACGATAAAACACAAATGGAAAGCGTTTCAATTGGATTTAAAAAATATTGATTACCTCACAATACTGAGATGGACCAAACAAAATCAACATAGCCAAATTGCCTATAGTGCTGTTATTTCCGTCAAAGTAATGAACGCAGAAGGAAGTATTATCACTTTGTTGACGGCCAAATCTAAAGTGGCACCAGTTAGACAAAAAACAAAACTTCCCAGGCTAGAGCTATGCGCTGTACTTTTGTTATCCAGGCTCATGAAAAGGACTGTTGCTGCTCTATCCTTTTCACAATCCACGAAGTACGCTTGGACAGACTCCATGATAGCTTTGTCATGAATCAGAGGAGATACGACCAGATGGAAAATCTTTGTGGCCAACAGAGTGTCTGAAATAAATACATACCTACCAGGCCGTCATTGGCGCCACGTGAAGACAGACGACAACCCAGCGGATGTTATTTCACGAGGTCTATAACCCTCAAAATTAAAGGATCACCCAATTTGGTGGCACGGCCCGTCATAGTTACAATCAACGACAGTATACGATTTAACAATACCAGAAGAAAATGCAGCCACAGAAGAAGAAAGAAAAAATTGTTTGCACACGAGATTTTCTACCTTAAACCGGTTACTTAGAGTAATATCTTACTGTCGCAGATTCCTAAACAACTGCAGAAACAAAACCAAACAAACCGGAACGCTGAGTGTGGAAGAATTAAGAGACTATGGACCAGATCATTAAAAATGAACAATAAATGTACTTTGGAGATGAGATTAAGACACTCCAGAAAATATTGCAGTGTGCCAAAAGCAGTAAGATCCTCAGTCTCAACCCATTTCTGGATGCTGAAGGGATTCTTCGAGTGGGGGAAGGCTGCAGAAATCGCAGCTACCATATGATGCCCAACATCCTGCTATCCTGCACCATAAAAGCCATTTAAGTACACTCTTTATTCTCGACTCACATCTAAAGGTACCGCATAGAGGAAATCAGCTAACGTTACCTACATCAGAAAGAAATATTGGATCACTAGTGGCAAAAAAGCAATAAAGCATGTCATTGGCAGGTGTGTTAAGTGCATTAGGTTTAAAGCTCAAGCAGCTGAACAACTAATGGGAGGACTACCAAGGGCCAGAGTTACACCTTCGCCACCATTTGCTCATACCGGCGTGGACTATGCTGGCCCTCTACAAATTAAAACCACGAAAGGACGAGGCCATAGAGCGTACAAAGGTTACATTGCAATATTTGTGTGTTTCGCAACTAAAGCGGTCCACCTGGAAGTAGTTAGTGATATGTCAGCCGACGCATTTCTAGCCGCTTTTCGTCGATTCATTTCCAGAAGAGGTCCCTGTGAACACTTGTACAGCGACAATGGAACTAACTTTGTTGGGGCAAATAAAATACTCCAACGGGAAATCAAAGCAACACTTAAAAATAACGATGTCCAAGACCATTTTTTCTCTATTGGCACAAGATGGCACTTCATCCCTCCTGGCTCTCCTCACTTTGGCGGCCTCTGGGAAGCAGGAGTGAAATCAATGAAGTACCACTTCAAAAGAATCATTGGAGAAACTCTATTAACTTACGAAGAGATGGATGAATCAAATTGAAGCATGTCTAAACTCACGACCGTTATGCCCAAAGAATTTAATGCCCTTACACCACAGTCACTTTTTGGTAGGACGAAGCATTTATCCCCACCAGATCCGATCTCTACAAATATAAATTCCACTCTGTTGGAGAGTTCGAAATTGGTTCAGAAAATGAAGAAGGGTATTTGGAATCGATGGTCATCCGAGTATTCCACGAACTTCAACAACGGTACAAGTGGCAGACACGTCACGATAACTGTAAGGTTGGTGACCTAGTAATAATAAAAGAGCAGGATATCAACCCATGCAAATGGCCGCTAGCTAGAATATCACAAATACATCCTTCTACTGACAATATAGTTCGAGTAGTAACCCTAAGGCGAGCAGAAGGAGGTCTTATTAAACGACCAATTCATAAACTAATTCCACTTCCAATGGAATCCATCGACGCTCAGAGACAACCCGACAAGAACAACAACAAACAGCCTTGCCTCAGACCTCCAAATAACTATGGAAAATCGTCCTGATTGCCATAGTATTTTTAACAACACTACAGCGAACAACTGCTAAACAGTACCATATTCACTATCTACCTCCCGGTTTATATGTTGAACACGTAGGCCATGCCAAAATAGACCGAGGAACGTTCAGGATAGAACTAAAGTTCGAGAAGCAAAGACTCATAGATAATGTGGTCAACATTAACTCCACTATACAACAGGTATACATGCTTTGTGAGCAAATCAAATCTCTAACAGAGAACTCTCAATGCACGTCATTAATCCAGCATTTACAAGACAAGGAAAGGCAAGTTGAATGGATGAACAAGGGCATTCGAGGCATTATGGCAAAACGCTCAAAACGAGGTATATTAGGAAAGCTACTAACATCCGTATTCGGGGTTAATGATGAAGTCTATACAGACATCGCAAACCCTGACCAGAACCAGCAAGTTTAGAACTTATCAAAGCTGCCAATCACCAAACTAAGTTCATGTTACAAGCAGTAGCCACCTTTAATGATACCATAAGAATCAACAACCAATTGAACATATTTCAGAAGAAAATCAGTTCCAGCCTGGCAGCCATAAGCAACATGCAGAAGTGGTTCAAAACTATCCATGAGAATAAGCTGAATATTCATTTGCTCGGTATTTACCAGGTAGTATCCAATTACATTGATGAAATAATGGATTATCACAAAAGGCTATTAGATATTCATTATCACCGAGGACACCTGTTTGAACTTATATTAGCCACGCAAGTAGAGGATACACTCGCATCAGCATCAAGAACACTTCCCTCAAACATAAAGATTGTCCCGTACCCAATTCTCACAACCAAAGTTCACCACAGTCAGCTATTTATTCACGTATATGGGTATTTTATTATGAGTGAAACAAATGAATTTGCCCTGGTGAAAGCAACCCCAACTCCCTTGAAGGTGACGAAAGAAGCCTACTGGATCCTAGAATTATCGGAAGGCATCCAAGCAATTGATTATAACTCACAATTGTTCTTCCAACTTACCGAACAAGAACTTAAGGGAAGCATGCAAATAAGCCAAGATGTATATGTTTGTTCACCAACAACCACTCGAGACATTGCAAACAGTCCAAAATGCATCATAGATAAAATATACCAGCCAAATCCGTCAAAATGCGCTACAAACTGTCACATGGAAAAAACTAAATACCCCAAATGCTTGGATGGTTATAACAGCTGAACCATTAACAATTGGACTAATATGCAATGGACTTCGCGAAGATGTCAATCTCAACCAAACCGCAATTTTTCAGATATCACTGGACTGCCTAATTAAGACCAAAATGAACATACTAACCCCCAAAAGATCAGACAGGATAACGGTCCTAGAAGCATTTGTACGACCAGTCTGTGATCCACCATGGCCAGACGACACAAGATGAACCTGTTATCGATGCTCCCAATCCATTATCCAAACTCACAGATGAGCAATTAAACATTCAAGCGAATCTTGATGATGCTCATTGGAGACCAACCCACAACCATGTATCCAATAATCAGCACTACTTTAATTTCAGCTTTAATAATGATCACAGCTACAGTATTGGCAACGTTATGGTATTGCCGAAGAAGCAATCGACAGAGAGACCTCAGAACGACAGCCAGTGATAATGCTGCTTCCGAAGAAGGCATTCCCTTGGAACCATTATGAGCCCAGTTGGATTCTCATTTGGAACCCCCTGTAACACGCAATTACAATAAAATCAGAACGCCCGAAGCAGGTCACCAGAACAACACCAAACCAGACGTAATTCTATTTTGCAGAGTCATCAATACATTGTTTAATATATTGTTTAAATGTAAGAAACAAACTGCATACCTTACTAGTTTCTAGATATATAAATATAGGATGATTTGACTGAATAAATTAAGTATCAAACTAACCATTGTGCTTCACTATATCACAGGGGTGGTATTTATAATTATTCCAAACAGGGGTAATATCCCAACGCCACATACAGGGTGTTATCATTGCTGTGGTCAACCCGCACGTTGGTTGACCAATACTTCCACACCTTATACAGGGTGTTATCATTACTGCAGTCAGCCCGCACGTTGGTTGACAGATACACACCTCAATCAACCCTTGACTAAAGGGTACACACCGTAGCTACTTGACTAAGTGGTACGGTCACTGTTGGTGATCAGTTTAGGAGAAAATTTTATATAATAAACTAACGTTATTATTGCTTGTTCTATTTATATCTCAGAGAAAAGCTGAAGAAAATCTATTCTGGGACACCTTGTATTTCACTATATATTATTTGGTACCTCCTTTTAAAATAAAGACAATTTTTTATGATATTTAGACTTGAAATACACTTTTGTATAATTTTTATTCCCCATGTAATATTCGAAGTAAGAACTAACGTTGTTTTCAAACGCATATAGGATTAATTCAGCCAATTTTCAAAGCGGTTTTGTCTTTTTTTTTTTTCAAAGTAATCAGTTATTGTAAATGGAAACTTAGAGGTTATCCTGTTTTTATTATTAATAGTTAATAATGAATTAAATGACTGACTTACCCTTTTTTTGTTGTTTTAGGCCTGCTCTCTTGGGATGCGAATGAATGTCTTGTTGACTTAGAGAAAGAACTAGCAATCATAATTCAGCAGGGACTAGAAGGAGAAGAAGCTCGTTATGGTATGTTTTATTATGAACTTACGAATATTTAGTTATGAATTTAAAGGCTTATATTGCTAAAATAATGCTTTTAAATGATTATTCGGAATAAGCGAGAAAGCAAGACAGGCAATATAAGCAGATAAACCTGTGGTGAAAAAATGTATATGATAAAAGAAGAAGTGGGGATAAACTTTCGTTAACCTGAAATCAGTTATAAGGAATCCACTTAGTTTTATGTCTCTTAATAGCGGAAAATAAAAATTTTTCTGCGGAAATGCAAAATTTTCATTTTTCACACTTTAGTATACCTGAAATCACTTACATGAAAACTTTGCTTTGCTTGTCACTCCAAACATTTTTCTGAACAGAAAAATGCCAAAAATATTTCTGCGGAAATGTTTTATTTCCATATTCCCAGGAAATTCTTTAAACATTAGAAAAGTTGAAATCAGTTGCATAAAAAAATAGCTCTGATTTGTATTTTGAACATTTTTCTCAACATAAAAATACAAAAATGTTTAAATTGTTATTTCCATTTTTCGAGGAAATATCTATACTTTGGAATACCTGAAATCAGTTATATAGAAATTTTGCCTTGTTTGCCATTCCAGACACTTTTCCGAACATAAAAATGCAAAAATTTCTCATTATTTTGATTTTCCGCAATCTTAACATTTTTCTGAATATAAAAATGAAAAATTATGTTAGGATTGGTTAAGTTTACTTCAAAGAAAGCACGCGGGAGCACGCCAACAAAATTCTGAGTCTTCATTAAAACTAGGAATTTTTAACAAAACATGTACTGTTAAGTGGATTTATCTGGTTAATTGTTAGGTTAGCTCAGGTTCGTTGATAAAACCATCTAAAGCCATAAACTATTATTTAAGTTATAAAATGAAATTATTTTTTTAAGTTCTACATGCGAACTAGGTTAGATCAGGATTGGTTAGGCCTAGTATAAAGAGAGCGCGCGGTAGCGCGCCAACCCGATTATATAATAAAACAAGAATTTTTTTAAAGAAAACCTATACTGTTAGGTGGATATATCTTATTAGGTGTTATATAGGTTAGCTCAGGTCTGTCGATAAAACCATCTTTAAAGTCATAAACCATCATTTAAATTAAAAAATCACATTCATTTTTTAAACTCCACATTCAGAACGCATTATCGAAGTAAAGAAAATGTGTTGTGAATGTATCACATTTCAGTGTAGAAAAATGTTAAAAATAAATAAAGAGATAAAATAAAAATTGAGAGTTTCCATAGAATTTTTTTTAATGTACGGAATTCTGGAGGCTTTATAGAAGCTAGAAAAATATTTGTTGGATATATGACATTTGAACTAACGTTTACAAAATGTCCTCGGAAAATGGAAAAATGGAAATTCCGCAGGAACATTTTTGCATGTTCAGAAAAATTTGTAGAATGCAAAGCAAAACAAAGTTTCCATGTAAAAGGTTTTCGCTATTCAAATTTCTGAAAAGTGGAAATGAAGTTTCCTCTGAAAATGGAAATGGAATATTTTTACATTTATATGTTCAAAAAAATTTTTAGGATGCAAAGCAAAATAAGTTTTCCTTTAAGGGGGAACTGCACGCAGTATTATAGATCATTTGCAAGCCTTCCGCCGCTGCTATATTACGTTAAAACTGTAAGAGATACGTATTAGCTTCAGTGTGATTTCAGTAAGGAAATATGTATAGTTGGGCGCTAAATGCGATTTTTTATGAAAAAATCTAATCTAGAATTATAAAATAGAAGTAGATTTGTCCATTTTCGACCATTTTTCGACCACTTTTTGACGCAAATGCCGTCGCATATAATTTTTATTCCACAAAATGGCTCTTTACCGCCTTGCATTGATCTTTTGTCTATGTACCTGCAAAATTTGAAATGGTAAATCGTACTCATGTCTTTGTATTTCTGCAGCGCGTGAACCCTTTTGAACCCATTTTTAAACGAAATGTAATTTAAATTGCCTATACATAACACATTTTTTTTAGGTCGGACGTACAGGAAGTTTTTTCTAACCCTTAGGTACCTTTTCAACTTACTTTGAACTTGACTAGACCTTGTCGCTAGTTTTTCAATTTTTGCGTGCAGTTCTCTCTTAACTGGTTTTAGGTATTCTAAAGTTTGGAAAATGGAAAAGATGGATTTCCACAGGAAAATTTTTATTTCGTCTTGTTAAGGAGGCCTTCTAAACGACAATGAAAGCAGATTTTTTTATGTAACTTATTTCGGGTATTCTAAAGTGTGAAAATGGAAATGATTCTCCCGTTGATAAGAAGGGCTTTTAGATAACAATGAAATTTTTTTTCAAATATCCCATTCAGGTGAACGACAGTTGCCCCAATAATGGCAGTAACAGTCTGCAGATGTAATAGAAGGGTAACTTCTATAAAGTACATAAAATAGGTGGCATGGTGTTATTTAGTTCTTCTTATGATGCTGGCAATTTGAATATTGTTTACTATGACTCGGAAAAAGTCCACTGTTTTTTGACTTTTTGCGCTGTATTTTCCCTATATTATCATTTATAACAAATCATAGCATTCAGAGTTTCTCATGATAATACTTAAGTACGCCAACGGATTTTTATAGTGACAAGCAGTTCTTTTTCTTTAACCATTTTCTACAAAATTGCGTGATTAGTGATATAGTTAGTCCAAGGTATTTTTAGGACACGTCTGTAGAGTCACATTTCGAATTCTTTCAGTTTCTTACACAAGGCTTAATACGTTAAGTGTACAAGATTCCAACCCATATAAAACAATAGGGGAAAAAATAACATCTGAGAACTCTGATCTTCATTGCCCCTGTCACGACATTTAAATATTTTTGACATTTCGTAAATATCAGAATCGAACTGTAATAATATCTTATGGCTTCGCAAAATGTAACACGGGAAAAACAATCTTACAGTCAGACAACAGAGAAAACAAATTTATTTTAATTGAAATAGAGATTTCGGAAATTTTTTAAGAATGTTCGCATTCATATTGTCGTATTAGTCTCTTGAGTCTTTTGTTAAAGGAAAACTTAAATTTGCATTAGGTATAAATCCTTCGTTATTGCCAGTGTGCACTACATTATATCTTTTTCCACTGCTTGATTAGTACTGGAATAACATTTAGTTCCATTTGGCCAAGAACATTTTGACAAGCTGATTTTTGCAAAACTTCGAGTTTCATCTAGAAGCTCAACTTTTGGAAGATTTTGAGATTCCACATTTCACATAGCTTTTTAAAAACTGATATCTTTTCGCATCAAAACTGAAAAACTCGCACGGCATATTTTTGTTCTTTGATGTTTTATATCCAAATCCTAAACTTTTTAGGATTTTTACAAGCTAGATTTTCTGAATTTTGTTTTTCTCAAAGATTTTGAAGAACAAAATTTCGAGTAACAACTTCTTTACGTTTATACATTTCATATACAATATTTCTGATATCATAATTTTTCTCTTCTGGTAGGTGAAGACTTTTTGAATGCAACCGTCGCGTCGCCTTTGATTAATTCATTTTGTGTATGTTGCGTAATGTCCTCTCAAAAATGCCTGAAAATTGACTAGGTCGTTGTTGTACCGTCGAAACATGCAACAAAGGTTTACTATTTTCTTTTTGACAATTGAAGTAAGGTTCCACTCTTAAAACAAATCGAATTTCTTCTGAAGTTAAATGCTTACGTTCGGGTCGGTTCATGTTGCCGAGATTAAAAATTGCTGTAAACTGAAACGATTATTTGTAACTTTTACCTGTAGTTGATTGTTACTGGACCTAATTACCGACAGTAAAGGTGCCTTGGGAGAGGGGTAGGGCATAAGATAAGAATCCTGTTTATTGGAAGATATTTTGAAATTAACTGCTAAATTTTATATTTTAATTTCTGTACTAAAATAAGAAAACACATTTGTTACAATCAACATTCGGGAACCAGTGATTAAAGCATAACAATTGCATGTTACAATCGGCCAATAAAGTACCTGCTTAAAACCAAGCGGCACCGGTGGGATAGAAAGGAGTTGGCTTGCTGAAAGATTTATGGGTTCGACTCTTTAAATAGAAACCGGCAAGTTTAGGACGACTTTTGCCACTGATTTCGGTCTAGTAAACAAACAGTTTTAATTGTATTTAGAACAAAATATTCCAACAAAAATACTTTAGTACTAATTTGCTGAGTATTTGAGCTGCAATCTTATTACATACACTTTATGAAAAAAATTTTCCTTCGGAATTCATCTTATAGATGCTGATGAGGCTGACTTGTTAATACACCAATAGAAAAGTTTCTTCAGTATTCTTTAATTTATTATGGCAGAATATATATAAATATTGGCTTTTAAATATATGTTAGACATGCCGAATTCGCCTATTCGACGAAATAAACACTCAGTGGGCGATATGTTCAAAGTCAAATGATCAATTGCCGAAAATATACTTGATTTACACATTTCGCGAACTGAGTAATTCAGAGTTGCTTAAATGTCGAATGTAAAGTTATTTTGGCAGATAATCACTTCAATCAAGTGAAATTGTATATTGATAAGCCGAACAATAATTTCACTTTGCCTTTATCTGAACAAAAATATAAACAAATTATACGTAAAGTGGAGGAAAGTCTTTCGAGAAAAATTAATAATGAAAACCTGACTTTATTGGATTATCGTAGAATAAACAGATTTGAGATTCTTAGCATTGGCGAAATGGAAAAATTAGTACAGAACAGAAAAGATGAATCAGATATTATAAAATATTCTAGAAAAAGCTCATCAGGACACTGGACACAAACGAACACTCGGAATGGAAAATGAGATAAATAAAAGGTATTGTAATATTAGTAGAAGTATTATTGAAGAATATCTGAAATTATATTTGCCATGTCAACTAAAGTAAAAACTTTAAAAAAAGGACTGGTTACAAAGTCACTACTACCCAATCAATTTAACAAAAGAGATCAAGTTGATCTCATAGATATGCAATCTGCAAAAGACGGAAAATTTAGATTTATATTGAATTATCAAGATCACCTTACCATATTTGTGCTTCTTCGACATTTGAAAACAAAGAAGGCCTAAGAAGTAGCTTATAACTTAATGGACATATTTTGTATAATTGGTGCGTCATGTCTACTACATAGTAACACCGGAAGGGAATTCGTAAATGCTGTAATCACTTACTTAGCAGATATGTTTGAGGCAAAAATTTTTCACGGTAAACCACGCCATTCTGAAAGTCAAGGAGCTACTTGGATGAATGAAAATAATTCGACTAAATGGTTTGAGGGTTTACGGTTTGTACAGATGAAAAAAATAGGTCCTATCATAAAGGTATACAAAGAACTCCTTATGAGGCTTTATTTGGACTGTCTAGAACATTATACACAAAAACAAAATATTAAATTAATTCTTTCTTAATTAATTAAATTCTAGAATACATTTTCTCCAAAACTTCAATTAGCTGTACCTAGTTTATAAAAACCATTTTCTACACCTAGGCGTATTTAATCAAACATTTCTCTTGCAGTTGTCTCAAAGTGAATTTGTAACGGTGGAAGATATTCCATCAGCGTCATTTTCAATGAGACAGAGTGCTGCTAAGGAAACTGGGTCCAAGCAGGGGTTTATAAAATGATATTGCAAAAAACAATGCCAAAATAAAAAGTGGAAATATGTTTATAAGCTGTTTTTCAGAAATAAATGATGTTTTGCAACTGAACAACTCCGAATAGCTCAGTTCGCAAAATGTCCATATTAACTTACACAGATTCCGAAATAACACATTTTTTCGGCAGCCGATCATTTCGCTTTGAACATATCGCAACCTGAGTATTTATTTCGGGAAATGGACGAATTCAGCATGTGGATCTAACATATACACTTCGTCGAACAATAGCACTTTCTTTTGATGGGGTTAAACTCAATAATATTAATTTTATGAGGCCAAGCGTCTCAAAAAATATATTCCTTACTTGCTCAAACTAGTTATGAAACACACCTGGCAATTAATTTTGAAATGTAATGTAGGATCATGCTGTAATTAAATATATTAGCCTTTAAGGCTTCGATATGTAACCTTATATTAGTTAACATGTCGGAGTTTAGAAATGGAGAACTGTATCGTGGCAACATGATATTTTGAATATACCTAGGAATAAAAGTAATAACACATTTCAGGGTCTCTTCAAATACGGGACAAGTAATACGGAATTTTTCTGTTGCTTATTGGTTATTCTAGAGCCTAATATTATTTTTAGTTAATTTTTAATATCATTAACCAGTATTTATCTATGTAATTAATTTAAAACAATCGGTGTTAAATACATACTTATCAGTTTATAAATTAAATGAAACTGTTTAAAAATAGAAAAGAATAGTTGTTCAGTTGCAAAACAACATTTATTTCTGAAAAACAGCTTATAAACATATTTCCACTTTTTATTTTGGCATTGTTTTTTGCAATCTCATTTTATAAACCCCTGCTTGGACCCAGTTTCCTTAGCAGCATAAATTTGATTACCAGGTATTAGCGTAAAACCTATTTATAAACAAATTCAAACATGTATGAGAAAACAAAACTTTATTTTTATCTTCGTGCAGAACTTTTATGTTTTATAAATCAGCATACTTTTGATGCAAGCATGTAATGAGACCTCTTTTAGCAATTTCTACTATCTAAATATCTTCCATTGCGTTTCTTTTTACTACCTTACCAAGACGGTTTTTGTAATTTAAACATAGCAGCTTATTCGGATGTATTGATTTTTCTGCTAAAGTAATAGTTATAAACAGGAAACTATATCATATATATTTTAATATTATTAAACACACCGTGCTCTTTATAATGGGGTTCACAATGGAGTAAACACCAAAATACGTATAAACGAAGTTGGTTAGGAGGTTTGAATCAGTATCTGATATTTAAAAAGAAGATGGGCAATATCTTCTTTTTAAATATCAATATCTGCTTTAAATAAAAAACACTGTTTGGTCATAGATTTAGGTATTATCATTTTATACAGGGTAACATTTGGTTAATATAAATGTTTGAAGTATTAGTAATCTAAGAACAGTGTCATATTAAGAAACATGATACAAATAATTTTGTTTCTTAATTGTTTGTAACTGTTCTTTCCATGTATGACATCGTGTAACTAATAACTTGTTTTAATGATAGGAAATTTAATTGAGATTGAGCTATAATTTAATGCATACTTTTTTTATTAAACTAAAATATGATATGCATTAATTAATGTTTTACCCTCTATAAATATAGATTAATTTAGATCTTATAACATAATATTTTATATTAAAATGGGTTTAATCTTCGGATGCCCGAAATATGTCTAGGTGTAATTTAAAAATAAAAATTGCAGAGGCAAAAATATTTCCTTGTAGTATCAACAACAACGATGCCAAAACAGTTTTCGAGAAAATG
>JAUTXW010004984.1:0-347500 GCA_030620095.1 Kuschelorhynchus macadamiae | reverse complement strand
ATTTGTTTATAAACTATTTTTGATTTGACCTAAATATCTCCAAAAATAAAATATATTTTCAATTGAGTAGTATGGCTGGAAAATTCAACAGAGAATTATAATTACTGACAATAGAATCCTTAAAGTTATAAGCTAACTATAAGCATAGCTTTTAACATCTACAGATGCAAGCATACTATGTACTTATTTTTGTTGGTTACTTTAAAACTACAAATATATAATATTATAGCATATAAAATAGATAATTTTTTTTTCTACTGACACAAACAGGAGAAAAGCTGAGATGGCTCCAGTCCCCCATTTAAACAAAATTGTTTATATCAATAGTTTAGTTTAAATCATGTTTATTCGGATTAGATAAAGTAAAATTACTTCCCTACCTTTTCCTATACAAGGTGTCCCACGTTCGATGGTACATTAGAAGTTTATGGAAAATAGATCGATATGAAATTTTGGTTACATAGATAAACAACTCTGACCTATCGTTGTAAATTATTTTCGGCAACACTGTGTTACCGCTTCTAACCAAAACTGGTTGCAACATTGCTATTTTAAATGGAACACCCTGTATAGTTTTCCATTTTTGGAATCTACGTTCATTCCTAACTAACTTCTTTGAATACTTTCCTATGCCTATCTCTCGAGGTTTTTGAGATAACAATTAATATTCAATTTTTTGAACGAAAAATGAACCTCGATAAAATGTTAATCTCTCCTTACTCTAGAACAATTTTAAGTTGAAATTTGGGTTGTGGTTAATCAATACATTTAGGCATGAATAAACGATCATTATTCATATCTTAGTTGAGATCCAGAAAAAAGCTTTTTGCCAACTTATAAAAGTGTCAGAAACTCACTTTTTTCAATGGAAGGACCCATTGGTGTTATCTTGCATTATTCGACACAGCACGAAAATTCCAACATATAAGGTGTTTTTATACCTATTTTCAGCCGTTTTTCAATTAAAAGCCATTTTAATAATAATTATCATACTGTACCAAATAATACATATTTTAAAGTAATAGCAGGTTTGATAAATATAGGAAACAAATTATAAGCATGACACGATTCAGTACTACCCCGTCTTAAGACGGTTTATTATTTTGCTTAATAAATCAATCAAAATGGTGGAAGTTGGTTATTTAAAATGGGATATTTTAAATTTATTTTATATTCATGGCGAGTGCCAAAAAATTGTTTTGGGAACATGCAGAAAATTCAATGAAATTTACCAACATTTGCGTCCGATGGACCAAAGAAAATTTAGAAGGATTGAAAAGAACTTCAGCAATTTTGGAACCAAGAATGTATATTCACCCAGTGACGGAAGACGAAGATAACGAAATAAATGTTCCGGCGTATATTCAAGTATATTCTCAAGCATCAATTAGAAGTGCAAAAGCCGATTTGGCAATTTCTAAAACATCAATTGGGATAAAATTGCATAAACACAACATGCACGGTTTTAAATTAGTTACGTTTAAAGCATTACAGCCGGATGATCCTCCCAGACGCGTCGAATTAGGGGAAATAATGTAACTGCGTATGCAGGAAGATCCCGATTCTTTCAAAACATATCATTTGGACTGATGAAGCAAAATTTTCGCGCAAGGGCATACTTAACCGCCGATATTTTGAGCAGAAATTCAGTTCTAATGTCTTTTGTTTATTGATGAATAGACAATTTTCAATCTAGATGTACGATGAAATTTAACTTCCCGAAAATATATCAAAATTGTAAGAAGTATTTAAGGCGGTACTGCGAGCTCCGCACACGAAGTTAGCAGAGAACTGTATGCTATGCTATGTCTGAAGACAGATGGGGTTACAGGGACCTTGGAGATTGCCACTGAGTTTTCCAAATCTTACTCCATTAGATTTTTATTTCTGGGGTAGGATCAAAGAAATAGTTTATAAAACCATGATCGATACCAAGCAGGACCTGGAAAATACGGTGAGACAGGTATTTAATGAACTCAATGCAGCAAGAAGCCGACTTCTAAAGTTTGATTTTATATTAACGAATGTTTGCATTAAATGGACATTATTTTAAACACTTAACATATTGATATTAAAAACTTAATTTATTTTAATTATGTTATATTTTAAGAAAAAATCGACTTTTATTAAAATTTTAAATCCAAGTTTTGATGTTTTTTTTTAATTATATAATACATGTTTGGTACAGTATGATAATTATTATTAAAATGGTTTTTAATTAAAAAACGGCTGAAAATAGGTATAGGAACACCTTATATGGACACTTTTATAATTTGGCAATAAACTTTTTTCTGGAACACCGTGTATGCCTCAACTAAGATATGAATAAACGATCAAACGTCTAAAAATATTGATTAGCCACAATCCAAATTTTAGCGTAAAATTGTTCTAGAGTAAGAAGCTATGAAGATTTTATCAAGGCCCCTTTTTGATTAAAAAAATTTGGAACAACCATTAGATAGCAGAGAGAGTTGAAATTAAACCTTGATAACATTCCAATATTTTAAAACAAATTCGTAATGCTATAAAATTTTTAAGAAAATAATCAAATTATCAGTTCCTGCTAATAAAAATATTGTAATAATAAAATTAAATTCAGTAACTGTCTTTAGTGCTTCTTATTCTACATATTACAATATTTTTGCACCCAATAAATTAAGGACTCAATATTAACTAATATACCTAAACTATGCATTTAATTAAATTTAAATTGGGAAGATATTTATATAATAAGAATTAGGGCTGAGTTCAGAAATACACGAAAGAAGATTTTTTACCATTTAAAAACTGATTTTTTGATAATTGTGTTAGGTTGTTTAATGCAAATTATACATTTACCTTCTAAACTGTGTATGCGGGAAATATTCCATCTCACTCGCTAGTAAGGAAATTATTTTATTAGCTTATTTACATTATTATGAAACAGATGTAAATGTTAGAAGAAAATATACACTGATTTGGGATGAGAGTACTCGAACACATTAACAGATACTATCAGTTTAATTTCAACTTTTACCCATTATTCTTTTCAGGGGAAAGGTTGATTCAGTTCGCTTCAGAAAACTTAGTGACTGAAATCCTGATCCATCCTGCTGTCAGCACACTGTCCCAATGCGTGCGCAACTTGCTTAGTAGTTTTACCAGACATAGGCACATAATTCATGCTGGATACACTTTCCAGGGAAATGGTTCTTGGGCTTTACAGGTAAACAATTCCATTCTCTTTAGAATTTCACTACATTAAGCAGCACTCGAAGTAGACATTCAATAATTGGAGCTACATTAAATGGGCATAATTTTTTTATTTCCCAAAGGAAGGAAAAAAGTGGTTTGACAGATCATAACTGGTATCTTTAGTTAACTAATGATTTTAATGGGAGTTTGTTCAGATACAAAACGGTTCGTATACAGCGTGTTTCTAAAAGCAATTTTGTTATCTATATTTGTAACTGAGACATACAGGGCTTTCTCCAAATTTGACAATTGCGAGTTTATACTATACAGAGAAAGATATCTTTAAGATTGTTTTTAGTAATATTCAAATACATTGGGTTTATTCAATTAATTTCATGACACTTGTTAATAAGTATTGTTTGATAAAGTTTTGCATTATCATCAATGTGTTCAAAATACTGGCCAAAATTTTACGTATAAGGCAAACAATAGATAAAATACTTCTGTCTCCCACTCGACTGTCCGACAGTTATGCATAACTCCCCTATATTGTTACACAAACGCCCCCAAAAGCTACTCGACCATCGCAATGTTTTCTTCAGTGGTAGGTCGGTTCTAAAATTCACCTTTTTGCATGATTTAAGAATATACTGTACACGGAAAATTTTGTATCTTAACAAAGCCAAATATACCACCTGTCATTTACCTAACAGGTTTTTTCCTTTCTTTAGTTGATTTTACCTACAATTATTGAATAGTCACTCTGAGCATTGCTTACTTTATTTAAGTATTGCTGTTAGTAAAGGCAAAGGTATACTGGACTAGTATATTAAAATCCTAATTTCATAAGATTCGATTTCAGCACATCCGTATGTCTAATGAGATTTTTTCCATTTGATTATTACATACTAAAAAATTAAAGCTTAGTTTATGAAAATGTATTAAAAAAAAACTAAAATATATATGTTGGTTTCTCATAGTACTTTTATGACTTTAAAACTTAAAAAATGCTTGTATCAAACATGATTATGTATAGGAAACTGTTTTGGCCGTTTAAACGTAAATGGCGTCATCTTTCAATTTTTAAATGAAAACGCTCAACTTTTTGTTTATATTCGGATAAAATTAAAATTATCTAAATGTCAGTCTTTTAGATTTTTGAAATTGGACAAAAATGGTGGAGATGTAGGCATATGTTTTATTTTGCTTAGTTGGTCATGCCACGCACTTTGAATCAATTTTAGATTCCTAATTCAGGCTTGATTAGTAGTGTAAAGCCCACTACTCACTATTTGTTGAGTTTCATTCATTCATTCATTTATCCGTAAAATGTGGAGGGTCCAGTTCATCCATTCGATTCATTGACCTTTTGACCTCGTTCGTTAATTTTACAATTCGTTTATTCATATGAATTGACGAATCGAATGTATGCGGACGAATGAACGAATGGGCAAATAGTGAGGAGCAGGCTAACGCATGAAACAAATAGTGAGTAGCAGGCTAACGCATGAAATCCATGCGAAATAAAACATTCCAAATATTAGAAATTCATTTATTTAACAAAACTTAAACTAAACATGTGACAAAATGTTTAATTTTCTATTGGTTCTATCAGATATTTTTAGGATATATAAATCTCCGGGAACTCATAAAACGACATATTACTCGATTTTTTCAACAACTTAATTTTCATCACCCCTTACTTTGGATAGAAGCTTCAAAGCGGGTTTATTATTAAAATCTATATACAAAGACGCAAACCACGTAATGTACACAGTCATTTACAAATAATCACTATTTTTTACCAATTAATCCCCCGTTTCACTTTCACTCCTTTCTTTCAGCCGATTTTGCTTAAAAACAATACGAACCGTTCTCTTATGAACCATTCCCTGTGTATCAAATTTCATCTCGATAGTTGAATTCCTTTGAAAGTTATCGCGTAAACTAACAGACCGATAGACAATTTTTTTTTGCCGAAATTATGTTTTTACACGTTTTGAGTAATTTTTAGATGATCTAGCGAAAAAAAAATTTAATTTTTTTTTGCCGGTATTATACATCTCTATGTCTTATAGATGTGAAAGTAATAAAATAAAACAAAACATTTTTATATAAAATAACTTATTAATATTAGTATGGCAAATGTAATAAGCCTAATACTAACTAGTGATTTGTATCCGATTGTAAATAAGAAAATTTAACAAAACACAATAACGACAGTTAAAAACTACAGAGATTCAAAACTACAAAAAATTCCTATTGTGAGTAGAAAAATTCAATCCAAGCAGATAATTCACTTAGCAAGCCCAGGATGTTACCTTGTGGTCTGCCTCAGAGATCTGTGTTAATTCTCTTTCTATTCAATATTTATACTAGCGATATTCACGATTTAGGGTTTGATTCCTCAGTTCTTCAATTTGCAGATGATTTCTGCATATACAGTAGACATAATAAATTAGAACAATGTAAATCTAACCACAACCATATTATGTACATCTGTAACAGATATTTTCCAGAAAACGGATTCACATTAGCCGATAAAAAGTTGCAGCAGTTGTGATTTTTTCCAGACCTAGGATCAACAAAGATGAAGTAATTGCGTTAAATCATACTAATATACCCTGGGTACAATCAATAAAATATCTAGGGGATCTGCGTGGATCAAACACTTAACTGGAATCATCATATTAGTTATATAATAAACAAAACTGAAAAAAGTTTAAATATAATGAGAGCCGTTTTGTCTAGATCTAGGGCTCAGACCCCAAAACAATGCTTCTTTTTTATCATTTATTCTTGATATTGGAAGTATATTTTATGGATCAGCATGTAAATCACAACTAAAAAAACTGGAGGTGGCTCAGTTCAGGGCCCTTAGACTTGTCACGGGGGCCTTTAAGTCCACACCTACTCAGACCTTGCTAACTGAGTGTAGAGAACTCCCTTTATACCTAAGAAGGAAAATCTTGGCTTTAAAATTCCGAATTAAGAATATGCAATTCAGTAATAATTCTTTAACCAAAAAAATTAGTACGTTGGCAATTAGCAGTAGCTCCGTATTGGGCCCTTAAGAATGATCCGCCTATAGCTGAGGGTCACACTTCAACTTCAGTATCTAAGTATGACAATTTTTTGCTCAAAAAAGAAAACTTGAACTATATAATATGAAAACTGTAATGTAAATCCGATAGTAATTATCCCCAAGTTTACCGTGTTTCCGTCAGTAAACAAAAGGATCCTCAATAGCAGACTACAACAGTATCGCCATTATCTCGAAATTTACACCGACGGCTCTAAAAGTGACGAAGGGGTGGGCTTTTGCGATGCCCGAACTTTCAGTAGTAAAAAAAGTGCAACAGTCTTATCTCAATGTTTACAGCCATAGCCATGGCGATTTTAAAAGCATTGGATTACCTCATAAATGCTGAACATATGTTTTCCAACACTGCAACACTATAGTATTATCTGACTCGCAATCCGTACTTTGAGCCCTTAAAAATAACTCAATGTGTAACCCCATAATAGCCAACATTATAGATAAAAGTCATTCGGGCCTTGAAGGTAATGAACTGGTCGATAGAGTAGCCAAAGATGCACTAATGGATGGTCTGGTTGTCCAGGGCATTCCCGCCACCGATCTGTATAGGGACATCAAAATTTCAAATTTTATACTGTGGGAAAATGACTACAAACTATATGTCTCAAATACTAAAAATCATTACACAAGCATAAACCCAATTTTGCCAAGAAGTCCTGTAATAAAAATATTCAATTTACAACGGCAACTGAGTATTTCTTATCTAAGATTTCTTTTTGGTCATGGCAGTTTCAATAAACATCTGTTCAAACTTAAAATGGCAAATTCGCCTTACTGTGAATGTGATAATCAGTTTGTAGATGATGTGAATCATCGATTATTCTATTGTTGCTTAAATTTTAATGCAATCCAATTCCTAATATCAGAATTAAATAGAGGAAATATCCTTTCACTTAACTCTTCATCTTTCATATATAAGGCTACTATAAATTCGGCAATTGAGAATGTTTTCTTACGGTTTCTTAAAATCTCCAGAACTAAGATTTAAATTTGATTTTGGTTTTAGAGCCACTAATTAGTCAGTTAGAATTCGTTATCCTTTGTCTACCTAGTTATTGTTTTCTTCAACCTTACCTTTCCAGGCCCACCTGCCTTGTGTAAATATAAACCAATGTCCTTCGTAGGCCTCAGGACGAGAAGTCTATATTCTAATGTGCGTTTCAGGTTTGGATTCTTTTTTCGTTGGTTAGGAAATATAGAGCAGGCTCACAAATATAGTATAGTAATATTAGTATAGTTTATCATGGCTAAATGGACTTAGCTCCAAAGCCATTATACATTAAAAGTAAAACAAAATTTTTATAACTAGCTTTTCTCTTCAACTCTGAATACTCAGATATAAAATCTGCGACTTTGAAAGCTCATTGCCACCTTCATTTTGTTTTAATACAAGTCAGGAATTTTTTTTTCAATACCTTGAAAAACTTTTTAACTTCGATCCACCAAAGTATCACCAGAACATGTTTAACGACGTTCTGTCATTTTATATCCATCTTTATTTTTCTCTACTATCTGCGGACCTGGATTGTCTGTGACATATAATTTTTCTTCGTAAATTCTTTGTGTATTAAAAAATACAGTTCAAAATTTTATGGTGTATCACAGAGTAAACAATAAAGGTTGAATAGTAATACTGAAACATGTTTAATACTATACTGTCAAAGACATTAAAAAATAAATATTTACAGTCTGTTAATAAAGCTTACTATTGTTATTATCAATGGTGCCAAACCTAAAAATACTATTTACAGTGTTGTTGATTTTATAGTTTTTCCGATAGAGCTTATAACTTTATTTTTTTAAATGCAATACTATGACTATTTTTCACTTATAATGTTGACCAAACCAAAATGTTTTCGATCCTAAAATATCAAATTTTTCGTCTGGTAGATCTAAAAATAATATTTACAACGTTGCCAGTTTCATAGTTTTTCCAATAGTGCTCTTAGCTTTATTTTTTTAAATGCAATATTATGATTGTTTTTCGCTTATAATGTTGAACAAATCAAAGTTTTTTATTCCTAGAATAACAAATGTTTCTTCTGGAGATTTTAAAAGCAATCCTAGAACACCAAATTTTTCTTCTGGAAAATTTAAAAGATTATCATATTATGGAAGGCCGCATTTTCATTCCAAAGAACCGGATGGTGAAATATCTCGGTAACGGATTAACATATCGTTATGAAATTTGGTATCGGGGTATTATTAATAGTGCCGGATCTAAAATATTATTATTAATAATTAATTAAAATATTATTCGCAACGTACGTTTTATAGTTTTTCAATAGAGCTGTGAACTTTATTTTTTCAATGCAATACCATGATAGGTTTCTGCTTATGATGTTGACTAAAGCAAAGCGTTTTCAATCCTAGAACATCTTTTTCTTTCGGGAAATTTTGGAAGATATGGCAAAACCGCAATCTAAATATTTCAGTAACGGATTAAAATAGTTATGAAATTTGCTATCGGGGAATTAATAATAGTGCCGGTTCTAAAAATGATATTTACAGCGTTGCCAGTTTTATCGTAGATTTAGGTTTCCCAAAAGAACGGGAACGGTCAAATATGTCGGTAACGTAACGTTATGAAATTTGGAATTGGGAGGTTTTCAATGGTGCCGGACCTAACAGTGTTGTCGGTTTGACAGTTTTTCCGATAGAGCTTATAACTGTATTTTTTTAAATGCAATACTATGACTGTTTTTCACTTATAATGTTGACCAAACCAAAATGTTTTCGATCCTGAAATATCAAATTTTTCGTCTGGTAATTTTATAAGATATGGCAAGTCCTCAATTCCATTCAAATAAACCAGAACGGTCAAATATCTCGGTAACGGATTAACATATCGTAACAAAATTTGCCATAGGCAGGTTATTAATAGTACCGGATCTAAAAATAATATTTAAAACGTCGCCAGTTTTACAGAGCTCTCAACTTTATTTTTTAAAATACAATACTACGACTCTTTTTCGCTTATAATGTTCAAAAAACCAAAGTATTTTTAATCCTAGAATATTAAATTTTTCTTCTGGAAATTTTAAAAAATATGACAAGTCTGAATTTTCATTTAAAATAAGCGGCGAGGTCAGATATTTCGATAACGGATTAGCATATCGTTATGAAAGTTGGCATAGGGGGATTATCAATAGTGTCAGATCTAAAAATAACTTTTGCAATGTTGCCAGTTTTATAGTTTTTTCGATAAACTTCTCAACTAATTTTTTTAAATACAATGTTGTGATAGTTTTTTGCTCATACTGTTGACCTAAG
This sequence comes from Kuschelorhynchus macadamiae, assembly GCA_030620095.1. Classification (NCBI taxonomy): domain Eukaryota; kingdom Metazoa; phylum Arthropoda; class Insecta; order Coleoptera; family Curculionidae; genus Kuschelorhynchus; species Kuschelorhynchus macadamiae. Next base: position 337,953 of record JAUTXW010004984.1, on the reverse strand, counting down.
TGCTTTCAATCCCAGAATAACAAATTTTTCTTCTGAAATTTTTAAAATATAAGGTAAGACCGTATTTTCATTAAAAAGAACCGGAACGGTCAGATATCTCGCTAACTGATTAATATATCGTTATGAAAATTGGTATAGGGGGATTATCACTATAGTCCCAGATCTAAAAATAACTTTCACAATGTTATGACAGATGGTTGACAACAATAATAATTGTTGATTTCCAAAAAGCCACTTGATATTTTATACTTTATGGTTCTAACAAAGTTGAGAGTTCCCTCGGAAAAACTATAAAACTGACAACGTCGCAAATATTATTTTTTCAACCGGCAGTATTGATAACTTTCTTATACCAAACTTCATAACGATATGTTAATCCGATTCCGAAATATTTTAGATGTTCGAAGTATTTTACCGTTCCGGTTCTTGAAAATGAAAATGCGGTCTTGCATCTTTTAAAAAATTTAGAAGCAAAATTTGATTTTCTAGAATTGAGAACTCTTGGGTTTGGTCAACAGCATAAGCATAAAAAACATCATTTTAAAAAAGATGTTAAGAGTTATATCTACGATAAAACGGGCAACGCTGTAAATATAATTTTTAGATCCGGCACTATCATTAATTTCCCGATAGCAAATTTCATAACTATTTTAATCCATTAGTGAAATATTTAGATTGCGGTTTTGCCATATCTTCCAAAATTTCACGAAAAAAAAAGATGTTCTAGGATTGAAAACGCTTTGCTTTAGTCAACATCGTAAGCAAAAAACTATCATGGTATTGCATTGAAAAAATAAAGTTTACATCTCTATCGAAAAACTATAAAACGTACGTTGCGAATAATATTTCAATTAATTATTAATGATAATATTTTAGATTCGGCACTATTGATAATACCCGGATACAATATCTCATAACGATATGTTAATCCGTTACCGAGATATTTCACCATTTCGGTTCTTTTGAATGAAAAGGCGATCTTCCGTAATATGATTATCTTTTAAATTTTCCAGAAGAAAAATTTGTTATTCTAGGATTAGTCAACAGTATAAACGAAAAACAATCATAATATTGAATTTAAAAAAATAAAGTTAAGAGCACTATAGGAAAAACTGTAAGACCTATATATATATATATATATATATATATATATATATATATATATATATATATATATATATATAGACAATTTAACGTATAAACCAAGATATATTTATTTTAGGATGGCACATTTTCCTACTCCGATTTCGCGGAAGCTTTTCAGGAAATCGAGGTCCAGAGAGTGATCCACGCTTACGAGAATGGCATTTCAATAGACTTACATTGCACTCCCGAAGGAGACTGGACCAGACTACCTAAGGAATACTTTACTAAATCTTGCAAGGTAAACAAGTAATGTTTATATTATATGTTTTATGTTCAAAAGATATTCTACAATACTACATGAATTCTGTTTAAGATGTCAAAGTTTACTTTACATAATTTATCAGTTTTCACCTTTTGGTGCCAAGTTTAAGACCACTTGCTCTCGTTTTCTATTTTTATGTAGTCTTAACATCCTGTGCGCCAAATATATCTTGCACATTTTAATGTCTTTATTTATCAATTCCTTTACACTAGATATCTGTATTAAGATTAACTTTACGTTATTTAATAAGTAATTTTAAAAGAACGTATTTTCTATAAGAAGCTCTAAGTATGTGCTTTATTTTATTATTATGTATTGGTAGGGATAGATAGCCGCTTCGGCATCCGCCATTCTCCGGATTAGATTCTTATCTCCATATTTCTGACGTCAGGCATTTTTCGTCCACGTGTCCTATGTGTTTATTTAGATCTACGCAGGCGTTAACTGCGCACGTGCACTTGACATCGGCTGTCAAAGTCAAAAATCACCACTCAGCCTATTTGTCGAAGTCGCCATTTCTTTTTGGATGGTTCGATGTAAAATGACGTAATAAGGATTTTTAAAAAAGTTTGGCGCCAATCGATCGCGCCATTCTTGAGGTATAACTTTTTGCCGTTATATAGATTAGAAAAAAACTGACAGTTTTTAGTCATTAGAGCCTAAACGAAGCAACATAGCAAATTGCGCTTTAAGGGAGAGATTGATATTAACATTTTCAACAGATCTATGTATAAATATTTGCGAAAACATGTAAGTTAGCGCTGTAGAAAGGAAAAAACCAAAAGTGTGATTTTAGAAAGAAATTCTTTAATACGCTCCTAGATATTTGCTTTTTTTACGATGTTGTTAATATTTACGACTTTATTATTTCGACCCAGATACGAAACTCAGACAAATAGCGCGTCAATTTTCCTTGGCCTCGGCGCGAGAGACATGTATGGCCTGCACCAAAAATTTTGTCGAATATTAAAAATTATTAATAAATTAAAAATAGCATTACCCGCACCAATTCAAATTTTTTGGAAACAAAACGTTATGAATATTTAGGTATTATAATATTTGAATTACTGGTTTTGTAAGGTCCTTATTTTTGCTTTTACTGCGATATAAATTTGATTTAATCTTATCTCATTAAAATGTAAAACTAATTATATTGGTGTTTTAAGAAAATGCCAAATGCTCATATTCCTGCACTATTCAGAAAATGGTGTTCAAATTAGGAAAAAAACACATTTTTAACTTTCACAAATATATTTATTTATACACAAAATTATAAAAAATATCTGAACATTAATTATGTAACTTGTTGATTAAGAATATATCCTTTTATTAAGTAATTACATTGTAAATTGCCATCATTTTATGATTATTTTAAGTAAAACCAATATTATCGGCATCAGCAAACAAGGTTTTTGGGTAACATCTACAACTCAATTAATCTTTATTACGGGACTTGTTCATTCAGTCTTCACAATAATAAATGAAAATTGTTACATTATAAATAATATACATTTATATAAAACAATAATAAAGTAGCCTAAATAAAGGATATAGGAAAAAAATAATTATTTACTTAACCTAACTGGCCAATAAGGACCATTTAATTACCGAGAGGAGTAAAACATGTCACAAGGAAGGTTGTTGGCATTGGACAACATTCTATTTATGCCCGTCTTCTGGCAATATAGAGTTCTGTGATAATTCAATGCAAATGTCTGAGATACGTGTAGTGTTCTCGAAGGTACTTTAAAATTTACAAGCGCCAACAGTTCTGGACTTGAAATGTCACCCCATATTAACTTATATGTAAAAACTATGTCTAAATTTTTTGTTCTCTCCTCCAGCTTATTCATGTACAACCTTGTGAAGATATGATTATAGATTAAATTTTTCTTCTGTATGCCCAATTTATAACCTATGTACATAAGAAATTTATTTTGGACCCGTTCTATCTTATCAATATATTTTTTATAATAAGGGCTCCAGAGAACAGTGCTGCATTCAAGATGACTGCGCACTAGACTAACATATAAAGTTCTAAGAGCTAAAATATTTTTGAAGTCTGCAGTGAGCCTCTTAAGAAAGCCTAATATTTTTAATGCCTTATTACAGCAGTATTCAATATGGTAAGTAAATGTCAACTTCTTATCAAAATAGAAAACACAAATCACGCACAATAATTGACTTATTAATACATGTATTGTTTAAGCAATAGACATTTTCAGTTTGAATTATGCTGTAACTAAATTGTATATATTTACACTTAGTTATATTTAAAGACATCTTATTATCTGAGCACCACTTTTCAAATCTTGTAAGGTCATCCTGAACCAGACATGAGTCAGTAGCAGTTTTTATTGGCTTAAAAATTTCACTATCATTATAAATAAAACAATCAACAACTTATTGATAAACAAATTAAACAGTAAAAAGGGGAGGTGTGGGCCCTGAGGAACTCCCGAAGTAACCGAGAATGAATCCGAAAGTCATGTATTTTTTATTTTCACAACCTGCGTTCTATCAGTCAAATAGGAGGTAATCCAGCTTATCAGGCTGCCACCCATGCCATAGTTAATAAGTTTACTTATTAGTAGACTGTGGTCAACCCTATGAAAAGCCTTGGGACAGTCTGTGTATATAGCATCTATAAACAAAGATAAAATAAATAATCTAATAACAAAAAACGATGAATTAGTATAACGTGCTATAACGGAGGTAATCAAATCATATAGAAGCGACATAAACTGCTTTTACGTGTCCCGTAAAAAAATATTGTAAATATTCTCGAATAAATGTTCTCAGTTCTTAGAAAATACGTTTTTCAGTTATCTGTATTGTACAAGTAACCAATAAACCAAAAGCCGACGCCGGTCGGACGAAACAGTCTTGTTAATACCGATCGGCATGTCAAGTTACGTTAATATGAGCAAACTTATTGTTAAAAAATGCTATTTTTTTTGTGTATACCATGGCTGCGCCTCCAACACAAACGTAGTGTATAAACTGTTTTTTTACTTATTCTATTTTGCTTTACCTTAATACGAAATTTTTAAAATAGATTATAATAGGTAGTTGCGTTACAGTATTTTAAATTACTTTTTATTGTTTATAAAAAGCAATTATTTTCTTCTCTTTAAAGACCATTACTTTAACGTTTACATTTTCTTTAATTTTATCCGTAACTATAGTAATAAAGTTTTTGCACAATGGATGACCGTGTTCACCTTTATACCATCTAAGATTTGATTTTTTCTGCCCTTGAACCATGGCAGTTGGGTTATTTCAATCTTATATGGGATTAATATGATTATCGCTACCGGTATTTTAACAATGCTGTCTTTAACAATAAAACTACCTACCTGATAAAATTATGGCCTTTTTCGGAGGTTCTTCCAATAAAAAATCAGATCTGGGTTTTGGTCCAGGAAAAATTGTCGGTGTAGCGGTATCATAAAGCCGCTATACACAGCTTGTAGATACCGCAAAACAACTACTTTCAAAGTTATCTTCGCATAACTTGTAATTACAATAACTTTTTTCTAAAACTGTTAAATCTAAAATTACTATAATTTTATACTATAAAAAAGCTATAAATTAGGCTACTTATAAAGTACCTACTTGTTAAAACATATTTTGCGTGAACCTATTAAAGTTACTATCAGGCGTAAAAATTATAAATGTTAATAATAAAACTAACATACCTTATGGTATCTTGAGTTAATTTAAACAGTTATTTATTGCTCCCACTTCTATTTGAACAATATAAATAAAGGCACTTAAAACCAGGCATTTTTACAACAACAAAAATAAAACTGTAAAAAAAATAAATGTTTGAAAAATTAAATAATAACATAAGCTTTCCCACTATCGACATCACCGCTCGAGCAAGCTTTTTTTTGTGCGGATTTAAAATATCAACTGGACCTCTTACTATGTCTCAGATGGCTGGACATCCGTAGGAGGCGGAGTTTCACATAAATTCGTTATGCATGCGTTAGATAGGGACTTTCGCATCTGGTGTAGGTTTACTTGTGATTTTGATGTTATTATTCAAACGAAAACAGGAAGAGTTGCGAATATGCTTTTAATTCGAAAGAGTTGTGGAAAACTCTCTAAATAATAATCAAAGAGTTCTCGATTCAAATGGATTTAGGAAGATCATCCTTGATATCTTGTATGGGCCATCAAAAATACTATCATCTCTATCACTCACATCATTTCCACTTGTCTTAATGGACTCCTCTGTTGATTAAAACGCAGCTTGTTTAGAACTATAATATAATACGTTTCAAATTTCGCACATTTTTTAATTTCAAATTTAACTTCAGTGTTAGCTTGCTTGCGTTTTATTTGCCTTGTAGAGATTTTATTAGCATTTTCTAAACGCTTATTTAAAGCCTCTGTAATACAATTCAATATCTTACTAATTTTTTTGTTCATTGTCATTTCGTTTCATCATAAGAACCAATTATTTCTGTTTAATAGAGATCGCAGCAACTATAAGCCTTTTCTTAACATCCTTGTCCCATTCACTAAGCTCAAAAGACATTGCTTACCATAATCTTCTAGATTTTAATAAGATAATATAGAGGTGTGATTCTATGAAATCTTATTCTGTTCTGAGAATATTAATCTCTCAAGAATTTTTATAGGAATACACATATAATAACGTAGTTATTTATAACCACTCATACACTCTCATAACATAGTTCATACAAACACATATATGTACACATTATGGTGCATTGGCAGGTATTTCTATTAGTAACCTAATGATAATTTTAAATTATAAATAGAAACTTTATTTATTAAATTCGATCACATAAACCGTTTCCAATTCTCCGAGAATACACTGGATTTCATTTGCATGGTTACCATTTCCTGCCTCTTGCTCGGCATCTAATTCGACAAATCCAACAAACTGATTCGCATCATTATAAGATATATGTTTTTTATTTTCAGCAGGACTTGCTATGTCAACTTCCTCTTCAAATGACATATAACTGTCTTTGTTCTCTACAGCTAACTCTTTTTTTTGCCACTTCATTTCGCAGGCTAAATATTTTGTGTAGGTCATCTCCTCGCACTTTCGTTTTTTAATCTCTTTTTCTACAGATATCTAAACAGGTTTTTTATTAAGCTGCGGTTTAATTCTAATTCTAGTTCGTTTAGCAGGGAGAAGTTTTCAAATAATAATAACATATTTCCAGCATTAGTTTAAGTGAGGATTTTCTTGTAAATAGTTAAGTCATCCATTAATCTATTAACATGTACAGGATAATTTCCAATTAGTAGCTCCGAGTTTAATTGTTCACCAAAACTGGTCTGTCTGTTAGCTCTTTAAATAATAGACAACTTCTAAACGAATATTACATAAGACTTATCTTTTAATTGAAACGTAGCCAATCAAAAGCATTTACAGATTCTCATGCTAGGCCCCATAAGGAAATTTAAGGTCTGATTTGCAATTTGTTATCATTTTAAGATTATTCGATCTAGTCATTGCGCAAAATGAATTTATTTAATGATTATGCTTCTCAATGGAGAAAAGGATTCAGTTCTGAAAAGTGAATTGTACCAAAATAAAATACTAAGTCTTGATTTAACGTTTTGATAAATTTCTTCATAGGAATATTAATGCACAGGGCTCCCGAACAACGAACTCCAAAAATTATGAACCGGGAAGGCAACATATGCAAAAGGCACAACAGACAGAATCGGAAGAATTCTTAGAAAACACAACATACAAACATTACACAAACCACAAACAACCAGAGGTAAACTGCTTGGAAACCCAAAAGACAAAATCAAATTGGAAAACCACGGAGTCTACAGTATTCCATGCCAGGACTGTGAAAAGCTGTACCTGGGGCATGAGTAGAAGAACATAAACTTAGCATCAGAAACAAACTAGCGACCTCGGCCCTTTTCATGCATCATGAGAAAACCGGCCAGAAAATAAATTTCGATGGGTGTAGTGAGATTCCCAACATAGAGCATTATAAGACCAGAATAATCCGAGAAGCCCTAGAAATAGAAAAACAAGGCGACTAAATAAAAGGGACGAATCATTAAAACTACCAACAATATGGAAGACAATATTCGACAAATCTAAAATCAAAAAAAGTCAAGCGTAATTAGCGCAACAACAGCAACATCCGGGAAACATAAATAATGACGCTGAGATATAACCTTCGGCCCCGGGTGGTGGTATAAAAGGAAGCTCACAGTCGCTAACCTTCAGTCTCTAATCGGACGCGAAAAGGAAAGCTTAGAAAATGCCAAACGTGATTTTAGCGAAAAGTCAGCAAAATTGTTCTTTTCAGAACGACAGTAGTAAACGAATGTACACCCGGAATGAACACATCGTATTTTTCCATCCTAGAAGGATAAATAAATATATATATATATATATATATATATATATATATATATATATATATATATATATATATATATATATATATATATATATATATATATATATATATATATATATATATATATATATATATATATATATATATATATACAGGGTGATTCACGTGGATGGACCGTTAGACGTTTCTGGAGAACGGATTGATGGATCCTTCTGAAATTTCGGTTACTTACATAAATGACCTTGATCTACCGTTTTAAAATATTTTCAGCCTTACAGTGTTGCCGGTTATACTCAAAACCGGTGGCAACATCGCTATTTTAAATGAAATGCCCTATATTTTTTTACATTTTCTGAAACTACGCGTTTTTCTGAGCAACTTTTCTAAATACTTCCCTATACCTATGTGTAGCCGTTTTTCAGGAATTAATTTATTTAGAATATTTTTAACGAAAACAACACTTCAAATAAATCTGAATTTCTCCCAACTCTAAAACAATTTTAATCTGAAATTTGGGATGCGGTTAGATAATGCCCTTAGGTATTTGATTTTTTTGTCATATTCTAGTTGAAGCATACAGGGTGCTCCAGAAATAGATGCATGTAGGTAACTTACAAAAGTGCGAGAAATTCGATTTTTTTAAATAGGACACCCTGTATATCAATACTTATTTGAGAAGCTGATAAAAGTGGCTTTCTAATAATGTATACTTTGCCTATACCTAACTCTTCAAGTTTTTGATTTATAAGCATTTCTTTATGAAATATCATAAAACAAGTAATTTTTAATGATTCTAGTAGTAGTGTGCCATGAAAACAATTAATATAAGGCTCCATGGCAGTATAATTAAACAATAATACTACTGATTTTCTGACATTTACGATTTATTTGTAACTTTTGAGGAGTGTAACAAAATTTATGCTAGAGCCTGTCACTTATTTAATGAAAAACATCCAGATTTAACCATAATTAGTTAAAAAAATTGAATGTATGCAAAGGAACTACACTTTACCTCAGACTTTAGTGGGAATAAAAAGAAATGAATATTATGTACCTACCTAATAATAGAAAAAGATTACGTATACATAAATAAAAATATTGTTAAACAGGTGAATAAAACAATAGCCTAACTATTTAAAACCAACAATACAACAAAAATAATATAATAATAAAAGTGAAAATAACAGTTACAATAATTATTCAATATGGCCACCATTTAGTCTCAGGCATTTCAAAATGTTTTCTTTTACATGTTATGTTGTAGATCTTCTAATTTGTTCTGGCTGTAGACTACCAAAAGCTGCATGAACCCGATTTAAAAGTTCTTCTCGACTATTTATTAATGTTCCATCGTATACTAAATTTTTAATGTGCCCCCACAAGAAAAAATCTAAAGGATTTAGATCAGGTGATCTAGGAGGCCAGTTCCATGGACCTCGCCTGCGAATCCATTGATCTTCAAACATAATATTCAGCTCATTACTGACCAAATCCGTACAATGAGCTGGAGCTCCATCCAACTGATACCAAACGCGGACAGCTAAGTTTAAGGGTAAACTATCCAAAAAATCCGACACCACGGTTTGCAAAATTTCAATATACTTCATTTGATCCAAATTATCATCATACACGTAATAAACACTCTGGTTGTTCTTAAGAAGGCAAAACACATTAAAAGAAAATTTTTGTTGATGATTCCGTTCGACAATAAAATTTGGATTCTCGGTAGACCAATAGTGATTATTTCTTCTATTAAAGATGCCATCTCTGCTGAACTTGGATTCGTCAGTCCAAATTATTTTCTTTAAAAAGTCTGGATCCTCTTGAGTTCTCACTAAAAGCATTTCACACAATTCCACTCTTTGCAGAAAATCGGTAGGCAATAGTTCATGAAGAGTATTTGCTTTAAAATTATGCATAAGATGTTTGGAAAGCATTCTTTGAATAGAAGAATAACTTACTCCTAAATGAATCTCCGCACTACGTATTGAGCTTCGTGGAAAAGCATAAAAATATGCCAGCACCATAATTTCTATATCTTCATCTCCGGTGACAAGTTTCACACGGCGTCTTGGACAAACCGAAGTTCCATGCAAAACATAATTCCTTTGTATGCGTTTGAATTTTTTCTTCGTCATTGGAGTTAACTCTGGATATTTTTCATTAAATACGCGACATGCTCTAGCATAAATTTTGTTACACTCACCAAAGATTACAAACAAATCACAAATATGAGAAAACGTATAATTGTTATCAAATATTTCAGCCATTTTCGTAAATAAAAAAATGTCAGCCTTACTTCAAATTAAGAGTTAAATCATCATGGCAAGCTTGTCAATAGCGTGGCGTTGCTTTTTCACAGCCTACTGTCTAAAAGCTTTCAAAGCGCTTGTTTTGCGTCCATTCCGTTATTCCGTATAAAAAACCTAGTAAAATAGGTATTATAGGATAGTTTTGGCATTTTTCATTCAAAAATTAATGCTGAATCGAATAAAAGGAAAAAATTCAGGGTGTTCCATTTAAAATCAACATTAAATAGTCATTGAAAATGACATGTTTTCTGATATTTCATAAAGAAATGCTTATAAATCAAAAACTTGAAAAGTTAGGTATAGGCAAAGTATACATTATTAGAAAGCTACTTTTATCAGCTACTCAAATCAGTACTGATATACGGGGTGTTTCATTTAAAAAAATCGAATTTCTCGCACTTTTGTAAGTTACCTACATGCATCTATTTCTGGAGCACCCTGTATACTTCAACTAAAATATGACAAAAAAATCAAATACCTAAGGGCATTATCTAACCGCATCCCAAATTTCAGATTAAAATTGTTTTAGAGTTGGGAGAAATTCAGATTTATTTGAAGTGTTGTTTTCGTTAAAAATATTCTAAATAAATTAATTCCTGAAAAACGGCTACACATAGGTAAAGGGAAGTATTTAGAAAAGTTGCTCAGAAATACGCGTAGTTTCAGAAAATGTAAAAAAATATAGGGCATTTCATTTAAAATAGCGATGTTGCCACCGGTTTTGAGTATAACCGGCAACACTGTAAGGCTGAAAATATTTTAAAACGGTAGATCAAGGTCATTTATGTAAGTAACCGAAATTTCAGAAGGATCCATCAATCCGTTCTCCAGAAACGTCTAACGGTCCATCCACGTGAATCACCCTGTATATACCTTCAGTATTAAATTATTTGGACTTATTTGACAATTTTACTTTAGAGATTAATTTAAGTTGACCCGACTAGGCGTATAGACATACATTTTAACCAAAACTATTTGTTTCAGATGCGAGTTAACCCAACAGACGTCCTCACAACAGGGTCACCATCCATTTCCAGTTTTACTAAATATTTAGAGCCATTTTTGATCCCCACGGCGCTTGAGGATATACTGGAAAGCTCCGATGTCGTGGGAAACATTAGATTTTCGAGGCCGACCTTATATGTTTTCCCGGGTAAGTTTCTCCATAATAAAGACATAATATTTAATATAAGGTATACAGTATAGCTTGGAGAGCTCAGGGATATTGTTTCAGATAAATGCCTTGGTTTACTCTGAAGCTACCTTTATACTAAACACACATTAGGGAAAATCTTTTATTTTTTATAAATGCTCATTTCTAGTACATAGTTTAAATTATTTCCAACCTTAGATATAATATACATTTTTTTTTAGTTTTTATTCGTGACTGACTGGCTAAAAAAATATTTAAACGAGAAGAAGAAAATGATTTTAGAAATAGTGTTCTATTATATTCTTATCCCCGCGAGACTGACATACCTAGTTTTGCTGCAAATTTCAACCGTTCTCAAGTTATTACAAACTAAAATTTCGTTTATGTACACTTGCACGCACCCATACACATACCAACATAATATATTTGTTGTTCTAAAAATATGGTCTTCGTATTCTAGGGATTCTAAAACATCGAAGAAAATGAAACTTACATTTTCGAAAAATTTTTGCGAACACAATATTATACATTCCTCTAAGATAGCTAGACATGTATTTAAAACAAAAGTTATAGGGTTGAAAACCCTAAAGATATATCAAAATAGGGAAAAGTTGAAGATACAGGATAAATCAAAACGTTATAACACTTTTTAATAAAACACCCCGTATATTATTACATTTTAGGATTCTACCTAAATTCCGCGTTACAGACAATTGAAAATCGTCATTTTACCGAAAGGTAAGTAATCACCTTTGGAATGTGTTAGGTAATGTCAGATAACAGAAATGTAGACGGTTGTCAAATTTTCATTTATAAGTACTCAAAGAGTAGAACATATAGTTGTGGCTTTAACTGAAAAGGAGAAAATTGAAATTTTAATGATGGTTGGATACGAAGATTTCAAGTATGTAATGTATTCATTCAGATTTATCCTAATCGGCCCACAATAACCCAGTATTGTGTAAGAAAACTTCTGAAAAAATTGAATAAAACGGGGGAAACGGGGAAGACCGAAAACAGCTACTGGTGGTTATATTTTAATTACAACAAAGCAAAGTTGCTTCTTTTTTCGATGGAACACCGTGTATATTTTTGACACATGAATACAAATTTTAAATAAATGAACAAGAACACAAAGAAAAAGAAAATAAAGAACAATTAGAACGTGGATTAAACTACTTTACCAAAATGGTTGCCATTATAAGCTAGGCAATAGCCAAGTCTATCCCTAAATTTCCATAAGACGTTGTCAAAAGTATCCCAAGGAATTTCAGATATTTCATTTTTAATTCGAGTCTTTATCGGCCTATGTTTATATACTTTATTTTTAAGTCTTCCAACAAATAAAATTCTAAAGGTGTGAAGTCTGGGGACGTGACAGGCCATTCAATTTCACCTCTCTTTTCTATCCACCGATTTAGAAATACTTGGTTCAAAAATTGGCGCACTAAACCAAAATGCGCAGGAGCACCGCCCGTACATCTCTTCGGTCTGGTTGAAGGATTTTTAATTGTGCAATAATTTTTTTTCGTAATAACTTCAAGCTAAGTGCTGACGTGAGGTTTGTATTAATAAAAATTGAACTAATATTATTATGACCTATAATACCCACCAAAACATTAATTTTTTCTGGTCTTTTCGTGTGTGCTTCGGCCAGCCAGTAGATTGACTGTAAACCAATATATACCGTTATATCTATTGACGGTGACATTAAGCATAAAATTACCCTTATCATAAAAAAAATATTTACAAAAATAAAATCAGCATTACAACAGTTCATCAGAATTTGGAAAAACTCTGTTTTTCAATCGAAGACATCTTCTAACAATTCCTGAATTAGGTGAATCTTAAAAGGACGAATCTTTTCGCTTTTAAATGAATTTTTACAGACTGATAACTTACATTGTGGGTCAGGCCAAACTGGGGAAGCGATCGATTTGTATTCTCATGTAAGTCAACTAAAATATCCAAAGCCCTATCACCACTAGTAGATGTTTTTGGACTTCCTGATCTGCTCTTTACTTTCGCGCTTTCCGTCTCGGTGAATATCGTCAGCAGTTTGCTTATTATATTATAGGCCGATTATAATAAGTGTGATTGAATATATTATATAATTCCGCTTGTGTTCTCCTGCGGTGAACATGTCCAAGCATCATTAAAAATTTCTCCTTTTCAGTTAAAGCTACCATCCTATTTCCTAATCTTTGTGTACTTATGAATGAAAATTTGACAACTGTTTACATTATTCTTCTGAGATTACCTAATATAGTCCGAAGGTAAATACTTACCTTTCGGTAAAATGAAGATTTTCAATTGTTTATAACGCGGAAATTTAGATATGGGATAATATACACGAAATATGTCTAGAATTTTACACAGAATTCCATACTGTAATAATATACATAGCATTCTATTAAAGAAAAAGCAACTTTGATTTGTTACAACTTTTTGATTGACCCTGTATATTTAACTTTTCCTTATTCTAATAGATCTTAAAAACCCTAAAACTTTTGTCTTAATTAAATATTCGCAATATTCCAAACTTTTTGACACCCTGTACATTGATATAATGAGTAACCTTTTACGAGGAAGTACAAAATGTAGTCTATTGAAGAACAAACTATAAATAATATATTTTTTAAGGTGGACAAGGTGATGCAGCTCTCTTTGGAATCAACGGTTTTAATATGCTGTTAGATGGAGGATATTCTAGGAAAGCATGTTTTTGGGATTTCGTTAGACATTTAGATAGGTTAGTTAAAAAGATATACGTTAACGTGCAAAATATGATGTTAATTTAATTTTTTTAATTAAATGATTTATTAAATTTTTTACTGCTTTCCAGGTTAGACGCTGTTCTAATGACTAGACTGAACAATAGTTGTGTTAGTGGTGTTAGCTCCGTACTTAAAAGGAAGAAACAAGGTGCTGTCTATCCACAGATTGGTCACTTCTTCTGTAATATTCAGGTATATACGTGTTATAATACTATATTTTTTATTATTATATAACCTGACTGCCGAACAAATAATAATCGAAATCTTTTACTCACAGTTTTTCACCTTCTCTTCGAAACCATTTTGTAATTTTTATATTAAATCGATTAAATACACAATTAAAATATTATAATACTACATATTTTTTTATTTATAACGTTATTTTACCGACATTTGTGAATTGCTAAAATCTCTGTATTAATAGGGAATTTTTATTGTTTTTTTTTATTTGAGATTGGTAACAAATTGTATAAAATTATGAGATTTTGATATCGTTTTTTATGGTACCGATCCACCTAATGACTCCGCGCTGCTGCGCCACGGCGCCCATTTACGCGAACCCAGAACCCATCCACCTATGTAACAAAATATACATAATAAACTGTATTAAAAACTATAACGATGATAAAGTATCAAAATTCAATTTCCAATTTATACCGTCTTTTCTTTTGGAATGACAATCGTTACAAACATCAAATACAGACAAAAGAAAAACTTCCTATTAAACACAGGTTAGAAATACGATTTTATTGAAGTGATTTGTGAGAAAAATAACATTGTAGAGGTTTGTATTAATAAGAATTGAGCTAATATTATTATGACCTATAATACCCACCAAAACATTAATTTTTTCTGGCTTTTTCGTGTGTGCTTCGGCTAGCCAGTAGATTGACTATAAACCAATATATACCGTTATATCTATTGACGGTGACATTAAGCATAAAATTACCCTTATCATAAAAAAAATATTTACAAAAATAAAATCAGCATTACACCAGTTCATCAGAATTTGGAAAAACTCTGTTTTTCAATCGAAGTCATCTTCTAACAATTCCTGAATTAGGTGAATCTTAAAAGGACGAATCTTTTCGCTTTTAAATAAATTTTTACAGACTGATAACTTACATTGTGGCCCAGGCCAAACTGGGGAAGCGATCGATTTAGATTCTCATGTAAGTCAACTAAAATATCCTGATTTGTGAGAAAAATAACATTGTAGATTGGAAACTTCCGTTTTCCAACAGCTATTCTTTGTACGTACATATTTGTCCCAAGTTTGTAGGACCAAAAAACAATGTGCTGTGTGGATTTTAATTGATGTTTAATGTTTGATTGTTGTAAAATGTTGACGCTATATTGAATAACTTTTAATTACGAAATTTAATAAAAATTAATTTCCCAAATATTTTTTCTGAACCTTCAAATATACATTGTAATTAGGTACTTCTTTTCTTGGGATGCGTGTTCATAAAATTAAAACGATTTTTTAATTATTTGTCATATTTAATTCAATTTGACGTTTCGACAGGTAGTTCCATGTCTTTTTTAAATATATTTTTATTTTATTTTTCCATGAGACGTAAATCAAAAGGTCAATAACACCAATTAACATTTAAGCAAAATAAAATACACATAGCACATTGTCATTTTGTCAAACAAATACAAATACAGAACATCTATTGCAGACTGTATTTGTTTGACAAAATGACAATGTGCTACGTGTATTTTATTTTGCTTAAATGTTAATTGGTGGTATTGACCTTTTGCTTTACGTCTCATGGAAAAATAAAATAAAAACATTTTTGAAAAAGACATGGAACTACCTGTCGAAACGTCAAATTGAATTAAATATGACAAATAATTAAAAAATTGTTTTAATTTTATGAACACGCATCTCAAGAAAAGAAGTACTTAATTACAATATATATATATATATATATATATATATATATATATATATATATATTCTTCTAGAATTTTTTACATCATTCTATACTTTTCTAAAGACTTACAGCCGGTTGCACAAAACTTTAATCACGTAATAAATTTAACTGACGTTTAAAATAATTTTTGACATTGATACTCTTATGTGGTCTGTCACACTCTGAGCCGTCTGATTAGTTAATGCTTGGTTAAATGCTTTGTACAATCCGCCATATATATCTACGCCGCGAGGCCTCTATTTCGACCAGTTTTGTTTGAGACACATAACGCTTTAATAATCTCTCATCACTGTTGAGTGAGACTGATTTTCTACTCAAAGTATCAATATTTATATTTTAATAATACTTAACGGATTTTCAACCTAGTTGATCCACGACGACTCTACCTCCGATAGATTTGTAAAAACATTTTTAGATGTTCTGGTCACAAAACTGCAAAAAGGACCTATCGAATACACCGTGCCGTGCATAGAAAACCAACACATTCCGACTGATATCTAAATGCAAGATCATATTATCACCCAGCACAAATTCAAGCTGTGGCCAATACTCTAATATCTAGATCCGTGCGATTAACTGAAACACAGACGAGACAAAATGAATTTAATATAATATCTGGTGCTTTAAAGAAAAAATGTCTATAAAAATCGCACTATAAAGAAAGCTATTAATGCACAGGGTTCTCGAACGACGAACACCAAAAATTATGAACGGCGAAGGCAACAAGTTTTTAGTCTTATTATATGTAAAAGGTACAACCGACAGAATGGAAAGAATATTCAGAAAACAGAACGTACAAACACTATGTAAGCCCCAAAGAACCACAGGTGAACTACTCGGAAACCCAAAAGACAAAATCAAATTGGAAAATTACGAAGTATACAGCATTCTATGCCCAGACTGTAAAAAACTGTATGTTGTGCAAACTAACACGTAGCAAACGTAGGAGAGCATAAACTCAACGTCAGAAAAAAACAAACAATCTCGGCCCTATTCCTACATCATCAGAAAATAAAAAAAAATCGATTATTATAGCGAGATTGCCAATATAGAGTATTGCAATATCTTAGTAACATAGGTTCTTAAGACCTCAATAAAAACTCACGCCTACTACAAGATCGTATATTGTCTGATTCTTATGATTGAGTTGTATGACCTAGTCACAGTGTCGATGCCCCCTTACTTGGTCATCGTACTTGGTGAGCAAATAAAAGCATATCGAACACACATTAGCTAACTATACACCATTAAATGTTATACAAGTGAAATCAGGATATTGACATACAGAGTGTATTTACTATATTACACCCCCCCCCCCCCGCCCCCCTCGATAATAACGAATTTTCTTTCCACTGAATGGAAATTCTTTCTAATCGGAGAAGTAGAGTAAAAATATATTAAAATAAAAGTTTTAACTACAGATATCTAACAACCAAAATTACTTTTTTCTATCAACCTCTTTTAAATGGATATATAAAATATCATATGCCTCGCATCCCTTTAAGAAACACAGAAGTTATTTCTTTTATCCCTGTCAAACATGTTTACTTACAAACATGTTTTTTTATAATTTACATCGGATACACTTGGATAAATACGAACTCTAACCCTCCGATATCGTTGAACTTCCACATAACCATCGCAGCCAGTACACCTTGCAAAGTGATGCGACTGTCGATGTTACATCAAACCGCCCGCTTGGCATACACGTTCCGCTCGGGTACCTCACTCGAAGCCAGCAGTTGACCACGCGGCTTTTTACTGCTCGTGGATGCGATCGCTTAAACACATCTCGGCCTATACAGGTATTGTATATTGAAGGCGCCTGGCTAGAGTTTGCGTTTGTCAGATTTATTTAAAGGGACCGTAATAAATGGGCTAAACGGAATCCAAATAGAAGAATTGAACTTCAGTTTAAAAATTAATGCTTTAAAATATGATTATTTTATATTACCAGTATAATTTTTTTTTATTTCTTGGACATTCTTAAGTTTTATCGCATCCCTATTTCGTTTCTTTACACTACGCCACTGGAAAATAAATAAAATACATACGGAATAGAATACATATAGAACATACAATACTACTAGGAATTCCTTTACTAAATTAATTACATATTGCCTTATTCTTAATTAACTAGACAATATATAGTTTTGTTCTGTTTTTATGAACAATTATATATTTATTATTTTTCTTTATTTTCACATTAGGAGATAAATTCTCAATCACCAAATATGGACCCAAAAAACAGGGACTGGAGATCTTGTGTCTCGTTTCATTTTTAATTAAAATCATATTTCCTTTTTTATAAGTAGTAGGGTTTTAAGTTTTGTCATAAAATTCTTTTCGTTTTAATTTAAATTGAATTAAGTTTTTTCTCGCGTCATCATTTGCTTTTTGTAATCTGTATTTTAACTCTATTATACTCTATTCTAAAATTATATATAGGATCGATAGTATTATTTAAGTTATTTGGAATATGACATTTTCGTCTAAATACTAGCTCAAATGGAGTATATCTAGTTTCAGAATGTACCGATGTGTTATAAGAAAAACACCAGCATGGAATTCACTCACTCCAAGCGGTATTGTTATTAACTGTCTGAGTTCGAACGTATGCCTCTAAGTTTTTGTGTGATATTTCTAAAGCTCCTTTACTTTCATGGTGATAACTACTTGACTGGATATGATTTACTTAACTTTTAGCAATTTCAGTCATTGCAGAAGAGATAAACTCGGTACCCCGGTCAGTAGCAATCCCTGAAGGGATCTTAATTTAAAGTTATCTACAAAACTTTTGGCAACAGTTATTGAACCTTTAGCTTTTAATGGATATGCTTTAACAAATTTTGTTAATTCGCATTGTAGAGTTAGTATATAAGAAAATCCATTAATATCTGTTGGCAGTGGCCCTACCACATCTAAATATACTTTCTGAAATGCAAAATTAGCTGTACTTGTAGTTACCATAGGTTCTTTAATATAGTGACTTGAATGTTTCATTTTCTGACAACTATCGCACCTTTTTACAAAATTTTGAACATCTTTATACATTCCCGTCTAAAACTAATATCTTTTTATATTATTTACCATTCTACTAATTCCTGCGTGTCCACTAGAAGGAAGCAAATGAAAATGGTTTAATATTATTCGGTTTTTATCATTGTCGGCAATTTTTCTTACACCTCTAATTACATATATACGGGGACCGGTCCAATTATTATTTTTTATTTCCTTCAATATCCGTTCAATAATATCTTTATTGTGTTTATCTTTCAACATAACTAATTCGCGAATTACTAAGAATAATTAAATCTCTCAACATTTCGTCTCACGTCAATGCTGATCGAGTATTTTGATTAAAATAAATAGTAGCATAAGAAGGAACTAAATGAAATTCCCCCGAACTTACAGAAACAAGATTTTTAAGTTGATTAATTATTTTTAAAGATGTCAGCGTTAACTCAATACTATTTTCAGGTTTCTTTAGTATTTCCACAATATCTGGTTGATCAGGCCGAATATTGGTAGAACTCTCTGATTCTTGAAAAGTACTTGCACTACGTGCACACTGCGCTCTGGTCATAACTGCAATAATCCTATCATTCATACCCTTTAATTCGGCAGATGTTAAGGTAACTCTAGATATAGCATTAGCAGTGACATTCTCACATCCTTTAATATACTCAATATAGAAATCATACTATTCTAAACCTAACCTAAACTTTGTCAAGCGGCTTGAGGCTTCAGTTGATCAGTTAAAACTTTAAAACCGCGACCAAATAAATAGGGTCTAAAATATTTTATCGCCCAATAAATACCTAAAAGTTTTTTTTCTATAGTAGGGTAATTGACTTCTGCTTTATTTAAACTTCGACTAGCATATGCAACTGGTTTTTTATTTACATTTGATAAGATTGCTCCGATTGCTATATTAGAAGCATCAGTTTGAAGAATAAATTCGTTTTGATCAGAAAAATCTGGATAATCTAAGACTGGTGGTTGACTAGGTGCATTTCTGAGAAATAAAAATGATTTTTCGCATTCGTCAGACCATTCAAAAGTAGCATATTTTTCACATAATTTATTTAATGGTATAGTTTTGTTGGATAAATTTTCTATAATAGTTTGCAAAAGCTACAAATCTCTTCAATTCATTCGAATTTGATGGCGTGGGATAATCTTGAAGAGCTTTTACTTTATTATTACCGGGTAAAATTCCATTATCTGAAATAATATGCCCGAGGTAAAGAATTTGTTTTTTCAAAAATTCGCATTTTGAGGGATTCAGTTTTAAATTAACCTTACGAAGCCTGAAAACACTGATTAGATTTTTATTATGATCTAGAAGATTTCTTCCAAACACTATTAAATCGTCAAGGTAATAAAAACATTTTTTGTAATTTAATCCCGACATAGCAACGGTCATTAGTCTCGAAATTGCGCTCGGACTAATTTTAAGCCCCATTGGCAATCTTTCAATTTGCCACTGTCCCCGATCGGTAGTAAATGCCGTGTATTTTTTACTTTCTTTAGATGGCTCTACCTGATAATATCCCTGACTAAGATCCAAATGAGAGAAATATATAGCTCTTGCAAGGGTGTTAAAAATATATGTAATATTTGGAAGGAGAAATTTTTGATCCTGAATTTGAGAATTGGCTAATCTATAATCTATCATTAATCTTGTTGAGTCTTCATTTAAATCTTTCTTTGGAGCTAACAAAACTGGAGATCATTCACTCAGTGCTCTTTCAATTACGCCATCCTTATACATTCTAGAAACTTTTCTATGTATTTCATCTCTTTGAGAAAATGGTAATCTGTATGGTTTTACATAGGAAGGTGTAGCAGTAGTTATCTTTTAACTGGATTGATTCTTTATAAACATTAGTAACACTTAACTTATCGCCTGGCATGTGAAAATATCTGCGTATTTAGCACAAATATTTTCATTTGAATTTTGTTCTTTTGGGTCTAAATATTTCAGTTTTAGCAGTTCAAATAATGTTTTCACACGAGCCACCGATATATTAGGTGTAGAAAATTGGCAAATTTCATAATCACTTAACTCTTTTGTCTTAGGAATACAATGTTATAAGCAAACAACACTTTCCCGAGTATTTAAAATTTTTACTGGTATTTTCCCTTCTTTAGGCTTGGCAATCATCCCAGCTATAAAAACACCTCGACACAATTCGTCTGGTAACATCATATAATCCTCTGTTGTACCAACAGATACATGACAAATGGTTTCACATCTTGAAGATAATATTTAACTATTTTCATAGCTATTAGAATTATAAGGTAAAACTACGATATTTTGAGATTTTGCTAATGGTAATATATTTTCTTCATAGTTTAAAATACTACTATATTTTCTCAGAAAATTTTCTGTGATTATTGCATTGCTAGAAGAACTAAGTGAGCTAAAAACGTAAAATTTTTCTTCGAAAGTTATATTTCCTGTTTTTAACTTTAAATAAACATAACCTGGTTAGGTCAAAATTCCTTCAACTCCTTTAATTTCTAATTAATAATTTATATAATTCATTATTTAAATGTGAATTTGAATTTAAAACATCTGATTTTATTGCACATATTGAAGTTCCCAAGTCGATCAAAAATTGTTGATTTTTATTAGATACAGTGAAATTTATTGTGTTAGTACAATTATTCGAATACGTAAATATTTCATTATATTTTCTGTTAGGCACGAAAAAAATTATTTCCTATAGAAGATGTTGGTGTTGAGTTATTTAATATGACTTTACAAGTTTCTATCCTGACCTACAATTTCTTCAATAACATTTATATTATCGCGTCTATCTGACCTAAAAAAATGATTACCACGGTTTCCGCGGTTATTAAACCTACCTTGCGAATTCCTTTGAAAACGCTGAGTGTGTTGAAAGTTTACATTATTATTTCTGTTATTCGAATTACTACTGAAATTTATATTATGGCGGTTTGCAAAATTTGTATTTCTATTAGAATAGTTATTATTTAAATAAAAACCTCTATTTTGAGGAGAACCTCTTGTAGAGTACCTTATAAACCTACCTTGACCTCTTCTAGACGCTGTAAGTGTGTTTGAGGGTTACCGCTAAAAAAAATTGCTTCCTCGTCCTGCGCTGCCCTAATAGCATCCTTTAAATAAGAACAATTTCGCGAAGATTTAATAGCTCCTAAACGTTGATTGCGAAGGCCCTTCGTAAACGTTTTTAGCGCTAATCTTTCATTTATTGGTTTTAAGACGTTGTAAGCATTTTCGTCTCCTTTTGCCTCAGATATTGGAAAATGAACAAAGAGCTCCTCCAATTCTTTACCAAAATCTTCAATGGAATTATCGCCTTGTTTATAAGGAAATAATTTCACTTGTAAGGCACTATCAGATTTTACAGTTATAAAATGCTTTTTATGTGATGAAAGTGCATTTTTATCGATTTTAGTATCTACTCTCCGCATGATGGTGCTAGTGCATACTTTGCCAAAGATAAGTATGGGTCTGCAGCCGGAAACCACCGTGTTACACTTAGCATGTAGTACAGTTTCAGTATGATTGACGTTTCGTTTTCGATTTTGTTATATCGAGCAATCTGTGATTTCAAATCTCCTTGGGTACAAGCCTTCCTGATGAGGGTAGAGGCCTATATATATGTATATATATATATATATATATATATATATATATATATATATATATATATATATATATATATATATATATATATATATATATATATATATATATATATATATATATATATATATATATATATATATATATATATATATATATATATATACTTGCTAGTAAGTTTAATATGATATAATATTATACTACTTCATTTTCGTCTACAAACACCAATTCTCGAAAAAAAAAGAGCTTGTCGGAAATATTGATACAACCCTAATTAGTTCATCTTAAACCAAACCAGATACTGTACAAAAAGAAATATCAGTCTTCAAGGTCATATATACATTGTCTTAAAATACAAATAATTTCAGGTACTGATTAACATCCGACTAAATGATTAGCAGGGAAGAATAAGCTTCAGATGCATCAGTTGCTTAAGCAGTATTACAAATTACCTAACAACTAATTTCTTATAGTAGTGCGTGTTATGGCGAGAATTTTAAGGTAGCGACAAGTTTAAACTTGTTATCTCGGTAACGACAAATGTAGCGACTTGAATTCGTTAGCAGACGACTATGTAATTTGAGACACTATACGGGGTGATTCATGTTGAACGTTCTAATCAAAGTTCTGGAGAAGTAAAAAAGGAAACTTTTTCAAATTCGTCATACGACCATAATAGGTGATAATCTATATTTTTCAATATTTTTGCAAGTGCAGCGTTCCCACATGTATCCGAAACCAATGCCAACATTAGAATTTCAAATGGAACATCCTATATTTTATTGTAGTTTCAGATTCTACACAAAATTCTAAGTAACTTTTATTAAAAAATCTCCTACCGTTTTTCCAAAAAAAATAAGTTAAAAAATAAATCATTATTTTTTAGAAAATCACCATGTCAATAAAATTTAATACTTACGTGCCTAAGCGAGCTAAATATTAGATTTTTTTTCTTGGCTTAGACAATGTATGTATTTAAAATGACTACATGTTAGATGTGTCAGCGAGTTGTAAAAATCTGCATTTTTATCGACATTTAACAATGGTAAGAACTCATTTTTTTTAATACAAAACCCTGTATTTTATCCTAGACTTTGAATAGACCAAGAACTTACCTACCATATTTCCATACATGGTTCTATACCCATCTCTCACCTAAAAAAGATATGAGCGAATTTTGAATATTTCCATGTTTTCAGAGTCCATCCACAACAAACTTAACCAATAACTTAACTAGATAGGCCATGGAAGGTTTTATTTACATCGACCTCATAACTATTTGACATTAACAGACAGTTTTATTTCAACAAATAATTATAAAATGTCTTTCTTTTATTTACTGGACTGTAACATAAAGTTATTAAATTGTTATAAGTGATAATTAAACAAACATATAAATATTTAATTTATAACAAAAGAAGGATAACTAATAGTTAAATTACTTAAAATTACTACCATTTACATTAACGCATTACTGCAAACATATTAATTGGTTTCTTGTAGTTTCGCCTCGTATTTCCTCAGGATCTAATCCGTCAAAAGCTCGACGTAGTCGATTTTCCAAATCCTGGAGATTTTATATGGGGATTCCTACATACACCCGCTCTTTTATGGTTCCCCAAAGATACGAATCTAGGGGAGTCAAATCCGGAGACCGAGGTCTTAACTTACCTATGTCCGAGCATTCCACTCTTGACTCCCTTCGTCACTGCTATGCGCAGGCGCCTTATCCAATTGGTACCCGCAAGAAATCAATAATTGTAGTGGTAACTCGTACAAAAATTCACTAACTGTCGTTCTTAAAATATCCAGATATATATCCGAAGTTAAATTTCCATCGTGGAATGGAACCTTCATTCAATAACTAATTTTGGATTTTCAGGCGCCCAAAAATGACTATTTTGTTTGTTAAATATTCCTTCTCTCCTAAACTTTGACTTATATGTTGTAAACATGAAAATACCTAAATAAAACAAATATAAAATATCAATATTTGAATATTCATCTGCATTTTCTATTTTTAGGTTTTTGTTGAATTTAATAATCAATAGTCGTCAGGGCGAGGTAAACAAACCTTCCATGACGTACCTAGTTAATCATTAAGCGGGTACTTTTGTTATGGATGGTTTTTGAAAACAGGGAAATATTCAAAATTCTGTCATATCTAAAAAACGGTGGGAGATGGGTATAGGAACATGTATGGAAATCTTGTAGGGAAGTTATAAGTCTATTCGAAGGTAGCATAAAATAAAATGTGTTATATTAAAAAAAAAATGAGTTCTTACATAATTGGTTTTACGACAGGCTGTAGGATATATATCGTCATTCTAACATGTAGTGATTTTAAATACAAGCATTTTCTAACCCAAGAAAAAAATCTAGTAATTAGCTCGCTTACGCATGTGGATATTAAATTTAACTGACGCACGTGGTGATTTTCTAAAAAAAATCAAAATTAATTTTTTTTGCAAAAACGGTAGATGTTAACAAAAATTTGCATAGAATCTAAAATTGCAGTAAAGTGTAGAGTGTTCCATTTGAAATTTCCATGTTCTCATTGATTTCCGGTAGATCTGGCAACGCTGCACTTTATATATATATATATATATATATATATATATATATATATATATATATATATATATATATATATATATATATATATATATATATATATATATGTAAAAATATAGATTATCACCTATTATGGCCGTAGGCCGAATTTGAAAATGTCCCTTTTTTTAGTTCTCTAGAACTTTTAATAGGATACTCAACGTGAATCACCCTGTATAAGAAATGAATGAAATGAAATTTACCTAATAAATCTGTTATTTTCCCTGGCAGTATTTTCTGAAATTAAAATTGCCACTATTAAACATACATTGCGTTTACATCATGACCATAACACTAATTCGAAAATATTTTATTTTAGGAAAGAAAATCGCTATTGAGTCCCGACGGTGACAAAGACAGGGATCCGTTGATTTTTAGCCTTCTCGAAGAAGGCCAAAATATAATTCAGGATCTACGTCATTTAAATCTTAGTCCTCAGTCTTGTTACAGGGATACAGAACCCATTATACTTTACCACAAAGTAGGCCATGGGACACTGAATATGTACGTACTGTCACCTGATAAAAACTCTCGAGAAGTGAAAGAATTTTTGCAAAAATGGAATCAAAGTGAGTCTAAGCTATTTACAGGATCTAAAACCGGCAAAGACTTCACATTTCCTTTGCAAAACTTGGTATCAATATGTGCCCTTTTGGTTTGGCAGCCCGCTAATCCTAGTGACACAATAACTCGCATTTTGTATCCGGGAAGCACACCTCAGAAAAAAATATTTGAAGGATTGGATAAAATAAAAAGTCTCGAATATATGAAACACCCTGTCTGCACAGTAAAATCAGTTGCACCAATCAAAAAATCTAAACAAGATATAATTGAAAAATTGACCGCAAAAGATTCTAAAACGCCTGTAATAAGCGAAAAAAGAGCTGAGAACAAAACATTTATAGAAGATTCGCTTCAAATGAATGGGGACGTTGTAAGAGAAAAGCAAGTAAAAAAATCTGATTCGCTTGAAAGTGACAAAGAGAAAAAAAACAAAAAAATTGAAGACAGTAAAAAGAATGAAAAAACTGACGATATCGGTAAAATCATCGAAAATGGCGAAAGAGTAAAGCCGAAGCAAAAACCTGAGGATGCTAGAACAAAGTTAAAAGGAGAAAGCCAACAAAGAAGAAAAGCCCCTGGTGAAAAAAAAGGTTTGTATTTAAGAAATATTAGATTTTATTATAAGATAATAAAATTGGATGGCTCTTACTTATTTAAAATTTATAACTATCAAAAAAATTTGCATCTTTACCAAGTTCAAATTTGATACAATATTTTAATGACTTTTTTAACACCTAATAAATCAAGAAAATGTCATAATACCGCTATAAGAACATGTAAGACACCGAATTGCGTTATAATTTGCTTTATCATAAACCAAATCTATTCTATACATTCTCCTTTTTCTTTTATTTTTTATCAGATCATAGCCATTAATAGGAGGTTAAACAGTAAAAAGACACTAAGTCTCGGTCTCAGTAAAAATTAAAATAAACAATGGTTACACGTGTTTCGTCCGGTCGGGGATCATCAGACCTATCAGAAAAACATATCCTAATTAGTAATTAAAAGCATTTAAATTAAATAAATCAATAGTACCTTTAAAATTAAACTACACGTCACACATACAACGTTAAAACAGTAAACAAACAATCACATTACATAGTTCGACGTATACTGAAAGACGTTGAAACGAAATGTGGTCAAATATATGTATAGAAAACTCCTTATGCTTATATTATAAATAAATAAGGTAGTATTAAAATAATGAAAAACTAAAAACAAAAGAAGTATACCAATAGGGGCATTATTATTATTTAAAAAAAAAACATTTTCTAAGGTCTAAATAAATATATATATATATATATATATATATATATATATATATATATATATATATATATATATAGAAGAAAGACCAAATGTAAATTGCAAAAATACGTAACTACCTAATATAAACAGCTTGATGAACAATGTGTAGAGTTTATTTGTATAAAAAATCCATCTTACGATTTCTTTCGCTAAAACTTCAATCACTCGGGCATTAAGGTCTGTCATTGAAGAAATCATTTGCTTCTGAATGCTTACATCCTGCTTCATTGTATTTCATAGCAAATACAGATTAATTTTAATCACAGGATAGTTTCACTAAAACATTCAGTCAGGTTTCTATCAATAAATAGTTGTAAAATTGTTAATGAGCTTCCCGCATGATGGAAATCTTTTCTGACATAAATAACACACGCCTCCTTTTAAGCGTTTCTTTCTCAAACAAGTTATAGGTTCGTATAACGATATCATTCATTTGTAGAAAAATGTTCTTCATATTACTTAAATTTCTCAGAGAAAAATGTTTTGATGCTAGAAAATGATCTGTAAACTGAGAGCGATCTTTGGCCTGATTAATGAGGATATCAGACACTTATTTGTGCAGAAAAAGATATCGACTGATTATACTTCTTTGGTAGTGAAGTTGGACGACGATCTAATATAATTAACGAATATTTGTAACAGCGTTGTCAAAACTGTTTATAAACTCGTTCATTTTAACAGCATCCAAAGATCGAGATCGAAATTCTTTGAAGGGGGTTTTACAGTGTGCAATTATTTGAGCAAAAAAATTAAGTTAATAAATAAAATGTATTTTTGATTAAGTATTAACGTCAATTCCGGGAGTGTCTATACACTAATTAAATTAAATTGATGTACATAACAATGTAGACAGAATGCGTACGGATATTCTTTTCTTACAATACTTAGTACATCCCGTTTCTTTCCTGACTTTGAACAACTAGTTGATTTACGGAAATATTAAGTAATTCCAATGACTGAATTTTTTTGGCGATGTCATTGGCACTATGTGACACAGGTTTAAAAAATTTCTAAAAACGTTCGAAGAATTTGTCCATTTCGTTTATATCTTAAAATAATAGCAAGTTACTGTTGCGTAGAAATATCAGTGGTTTCATTACACTGAATCACTATAAACAGCCTTCCTGTTTTTTTTTATCTCTTCTGAACTGATTTTAACATTCCTTTAAAAATATTATTTCTTTGCAAATGTTGTTTCATAGTCATATAGATTTCTGACACAAATTCAAAAGTCCTTTGTATATTCCTGGATTTAAATTTTCTGATACCTCGTCATGTCCTCGCAAGGCTAGGTTACTTTAAATGTGCGTTTAAACCAGTTAGTTTTTATGGTACACACCGTCATGAACTTGTTAAAATGAACATATTTCTGGAACAAATAAAGCTTAACATTTCCGAACATAATTAAAATAATAAAATTATATGAAATTTCATTGGGTGTGCACTGCACAAATGAGCCAATAAAGAAACCGCCGCCCGTGATACGGTTGGTTTATCAATAATAATGTTAATTATTGAAATCACTCTTAGAAAAAAAATGGCTTAAAACAGGGAGATATAGGAAAAATTTGAATTTATCGGATCTTCTAATTGGTGTAATAATAAAAGCGTGTTCGATTTAAAAAGCGGCCTTATCTGAAACAGTAAGAAGTACTCGTTTTTCTGACACTCTGTATGCAAATTTTTTTTATATTTAGATAATCTTTAACATCGCCTCCGTGGCTACGCCACTGCTTCCAGTACCAAATGTATTAATATACTTAGCAACATATTTACTTCAATTATTCAGTTCATTTTTTACAATAAATAAAAAGTATTTGAAAGATACTTATTGCGATATTAAATAAAAAGATAATAAATATTTTTCAAAATAAGAAACCAATCTAAAAAATATGTGTTGCTCCAAGAACTGCGGAAAAAATGCACATTGTCAATATCAAGCTTTAATAATATATTTTTAATCGTCTATTCCCCATATTTGGACAGTCTTATATTATATATATATATATATATATATATATATATATATATATATATATATATATATATATATATATATATATATATATATATATATATATATATAGATATATATATATATTATTTAAAAAATGTATGATCTATGTTATTTTTAGGACCGACGACACCAAAGAAATCAATCGAAAATAAAACAAATGGCGAATCCAAAGAGAAAGAAAAAAGAGGAACCTACAAGCCATCTCCTAATGCTACACCAGCAAAAAGTACCAAAGATGCAAATAATCGAAAAGTAATTGAAAGCAAAAAAACGCCCCCCAGAAAAGAAACTGTGCCAAAGCCAACTCAATCAACAGATGCCAAACCTAAACCAGAAAGAAAACCTATCTCTAGGAGACCTAAAGCTACAAAAGGGCCACCAAGCCCTATGAAAAAGGTTATACCCCTTTTCTCAAAAATAATTTTAAAATGTTGTACTGCCTTAATCTTAAGGTGCGTGATTCTATCTTGAAACAATTAAATGACGGAATGTTTTAGGTTTCAAAGATTTGTTCAAAAAGATTTGAATAAAAATATGTAAACATAATATGTCTCTACAACTTCTAATTTTTTTTCTTTGACCAACTTGCAAGACAAAACACGATGTCAAAACTTTTGTCTTGTACCGATATCAAACTCAACGATATTATAACAATACAATTTTTATAAAATCGTCCTTGCTCAAGGTATATAGGAAGTATTTTTCGGAAGCCAAAGCAAAATCAGTAAATTCTAACTTGATTTTAAATATCTTAGATACGAATCGTGAAAGAAAATTAGTTCTGTTCAGTCCCTCTGGCCTAAAAACCGTCCGCTAGGGAAAAAATTTCGTCTCATATACTGAGCTACAAGAAAGTCACAAATATTCAAACTTGAAATTAAAAACATGTTTGTACTATCTCTAGCAAGAACGATTATTATTGTTAATTACCAGTATATCCGTATAATCCTAAAAAGGTACTTCTAACTTAATCTCTAATAAGCCAAATTAAATTTATGATTAGCATTCCCGGATATAAAAAGTGTATACGTTTTTATAAATAAAATAAAAAATTATATTTATCTAGTGTCAAGGACAAAATGTAATAATAAAAATTAAAAAAAAAATTAATACTTAAATTCTTTTCAGCAAGTAAGTACTCCATAATTTTCATTTTCTTATTTGACAATTAAAGTTAATTATTACTGAATGTAATTATGTTAATGAAATCGGGGTTTTAAAATAAATTTAAAATATTATAATTGCTTAAATATCGCATTATGTAGAATCTTTCTTGGTTGTTGAGGATACTTTTTGCTCCACGTTATTGTGTTACATATATTTTTGTTTCAGATGACTAATGGGGTTCAAAAACCAGATTCGCTTTCCAAGCGTGGAAAACTTGATAAAGAGGGTACTACCGACTCTAGTACTGTTAGCACACCATCTGCCGATCAAGAGAGTATATTGAAAAAAGACATATCAAAACTTACTCCTGAAGAAATTCAGAAACTTAAAGAAAAGGAAATTGAAGAACTTAAAGAGGAACAAGAAGCAATAAAAGAAATTGAAGCTGTATTTAGAAAAGGTGAAGAACGTGTTGAAGAAGCTGAACCAGGCGTTCGAAAAATAAAAGAAATATCTATCGATGATAATCTGGATACAGAAGAATATCTTATCATTGAAAAAGAGGAAATAGAGCATGATTCTTTAGATCAGGAAACGAAAGAGGATGAAATGCAAAAATTAGTTCGTGACAGTGAAGAATCAGAAAAACAAAGGAAACTTAGTGCAGAAGAGGAAAAAGTCGAACTGGAAGAAAAGCAAACTCCGCAAATAGAGGAAACAGATGCTCAAGAAACAACTACCACTAACATTTCTGCTGAAAATGTTGATTCAAAGAAGCAACACATTATTTCACTCGAAGAAAAAGTTCCTTCCGCCATTGAAAAAAAAGAAGTAGTTGAAGATGAAATTAAAGAAGTAGTTGAGTCCCATCCAGAAGAAAAAGTTTCGGCAAATATTGAATCTGGTGCTACGACTACAGCACCAACTCTTCCTGAAGACGAGCGCATCACCCTTGATGAGATTAAGGAAGACAACGGACAAGTTATTGAAGAGAAACACGTCAAAGAAGAAACGAAAGAAAAGGAAGTTCCAAGAATTCAATTACCCCCAAAAAGTCAACAAGATAGTCAAGCAAAACAGCCCCCTGTTGAAGGTATCCCTCTGGACAAACAAAAGCACGTTAGGGATATAGTCAAGACCCCTGATGAGGTTGCAGATTTGCCCGTTCACGAGGAAGCCGACTATCATGAGTTTCATGGAGATGAGAAGAAAAGTAATGAACTTGAGATCAAAGAAGATAAAAAAATCATGGAAAAAAGAGAAGAGAAAGAAATTGTTTTCCCTGAAAAAGATGAAGCAAAGCATGATGACCCATCTGATAAAACAGCTCTTTATAAAACTAGCGAGACTGTAAGAGAAGATAAAGAGAAGCCAGAAATTGAGAGTAAATATGACACAGAGGTGATTGATCAGAAAAAGGAAGAAAAAGTAGATATGACTAAGGATGCAGTAATTATTGCGCAACAATCATCTTTAGAGCCTATACAGTCGGCAAGTGAAATGAAAACAGATTTTGAACAGAAACAGGTTGAGAGCGATAGCAAAATAAAAGATTCCGCGATAGAAGCTTTAAGTAGTCTAGAGATTAAAAAAAAGCAAAAAGGTGATATTTTAGAGAAAGCTGAAATAGAAACGAAAGAAAAATCTGATGAAAAAAGTGAGCTCTTTTTAGAAAAAGAAAAGCTTAACGAAAGTATAGACGATGAATGGGTGGTTATCAGTAAAGAAGAAGAAAAGTGCTCTGAATTAGCGAAAGAAGAGGAAAAACAGATGGATTTAAAGGATTTAAAAGCTCCTGGTACTGGACGCGAATTAGGTAAAACTGAAGACTTGCAACATGCTTTACAAGACAAAGTTGTTTCAGATTTTATTGCTAAGGATATCGAACAAGATTTAAGTCATCTTCGATTAGAAGAAAAACCAATTTCTGAATCTCACAAACAAGAAGTATTAGATTCCAAAATATCTGAAAAGCCTAAACTAGAAAAAGACGATGATACAGAAAGCGAGCATAATGGTCATGAAATTCGAACTGAGGATGAAATAGAAGAAATTGTTGAACAAGATAAGGAAGATATAAAAGCCCTTATCGAGGAAGCGGATAAAAAGCCCGCTGAAGATCAACTAACCGATAAGAAATCTGAGAATGATAAGGTATTGCAAGATTCGAAAGCAGTCAGTCTTGAATTTACAATTATGGATGACAAAGTAGGTTCCATTAAAGACTCGAAACATACAATAGCTGCAATAGATACTAAACTTCAAGAACTTAAAAAAGAGGTAACTATTCCCGTAGAGGATTTAGAACTAGATAAGGTAGAGACAGAGTTACCTAAAGGAGAAGGTATTTCACCGATTAATCTAAAACAAGAATTAAAAGAAATTGTTAAAATTGATGATAAATTGAATGAATTAAAAAATCTTAGAGATGACAAATTAGTAGAAAAAGATGAAATTAAGATAGAAAAATCTACGAAAAGCCCAGAGCATGCAGAAGCTGTTATTCTCTCAGATTCTTCACCAGACGAAGATGGATCTCGGATCTTGAAAGATTTAGATATCGACAAAACAGAATTAGGAAGGAAATCACCAGCAGAACGGGAAGAAGACGTTAAAAAAATCGTAGCCAGTGTCGCAGAAGTACTCAAATCGGAAGCACCTTTGGAAGAATTTCAAGGAAAACTTTCTTTTACTCAAGAGCTAAGGGAAACACATATTACAACTCAAGACTCTCCTATTTTGGAAGCCAAAATTATTAAAACAGATGATATACCTCCTATACCCGAAGAGCCTCTAGAGGAGGATATTAAATTAACGAAAACTGAAAAAGAATGCATTTTGTCAGAAAGCAAAGAAGACATATTAAAAGATGCTTCTGTTACAGAAGAAAGCTCAGAAGAAAAGCTGGAAAAAGATGATGATGCTGCTGGTATAGTTCATCGAATGCTTGTTACGGCATCTAGTGAAGATGGAGGTGAAGAAATAGAAATATGTCCTGCGGGTACCATTACTTTTTCAAAAAGCTCTGAAAGTTCAGGCAGATCGTCTCCTGAACCATCTCATAAAACTCAGTCTCAAAAATCATCTATAGTGGAAACACTATCTGATACATTTTCTACCGTAAAACAAGTAACTGAGAAAGATATAGTGACACAAAGCAAGGAATTCGAAGCTAAAGTAGCTGATATATTAGAAAAAGAACATAGCGCTGACAAAAGCCAAGATACTGAAATTTCTTCAACATTAGTTAGTGATGATGCAAAGCTTACCGATGAACATCAAAAAACTGATGCTTCAGGAAACGATGATCTCCCGGATATCACAAAAAGCAGTTCAACAGATGAAAAGAGAGAAGGAAACATGGGAAAAGGAGCAAAAGTTATAGCTGATTTGAAAGACATACTAACTGAAACACAGACAGTTGTTCATCATGATGGTAGCGTGATAAAGGATAATATTACTCTTGAAAATAAAGATGTTACACTAAAACAAATTATTGACAAAGAAAAAGATAGAACTGAAAAAGAAAAAACGTCTAGCTTAGAAAATGATCAAAAGAAAATATCTAGCTTAGCAAGTGAAGATAAATCTAATACTACAAAACTTATTAGTGAAATAGAATTAGAGACTGATGAAAAAGTGATTCCCGCATTAGAAAGAAGAGAAAGTGTAATCGAGAAAGCTCAGGAATTTATTGAAAAATCTGAGGAGGCACTCGAAGATATTTTTACTGCTATTAGCAGTAAAGCACATTCAGTACTAGAAGACTTTATAAGGACGGAAACAGACTCTGAAAAAAAAGGCGAAATAAGTGATTCAAAATCTACTCAGGGATTTACAGAATTGGAAGAAAAGAAAGAGCAAACTAAAGAAAGCGGCAGAGAAATTCCCGCTACTGATACAGAAACTACGACTCACGAAGAATCAACCCAAGAAAAAAAATCTTCAGAAAGAAGAGAAAGTATCATTGAAGTGGCTGAGGAATTTTTTCAAAAATCTGAAAAATCTGTAGAGTCAGTTTTTTCTGCCATCGGGGAAGCAGCTAAGTCGGTTTTGCATGAAATTTTACCTGAAGAGAAATCTGAAACAGCTCAGCCCACTACAGATAAAAATTTATCACATGAAGATCAAATTAAGATAGAAGCCGATAATGTTAAATACTTAAATGAAGATTTATCTAAAGTAAAGTTAGAAACAGATATTCAAGTTATAGAAAAGCATGAAACTGATATTATAGAGCGAAATTTATCAGATGAAATTGGGAAGATACAGTTAACCAATGAAGATAAAGCAGCTCTGGACAAAACCGAAAAAATTGAACTAGAAAATGAACTTTCGACAGATTTAGATAAACACGAAGTAGCTGAGGAATTTCTTCAAAAATCTGAAAAATCTGTAGAGTCAGTTTTTTCTGCCATCGGCGAAGCAGCTAAGTCGGTTTTGCATGAAATTTTACCTGAAGAGAAATCTGAAACAGTTCAGCCCACTACAGATAAAAATTTATCACATGAAGATCAAATTAAGATGGAAGCCAATAATGTTAAACACTTAAATGAAGATTTATCTAAAATGAAATTAGAAACAGATGTACAAGTTATAGAAAATGATATTATAGAGCAAAAAATATCAGTTGAAATTGGGAAGATACAGTTACCCAATGAAGATAAAACAGCTCTGGATAAAACCCAAAAAATTGAACTAGAAAATGAACTTTCGACAGATTTAGATAAACACGCATTGAAGGAAGACCAATTTGAAGATGCGAAGGAAGAAGAAAAACATATTGGAATTATGGAAACTACCGTAGAAAAAGAGGGCCAAGCTAAAATAGTCAAAGAAAATATAACGCAGGGAGATGTACCTAAAGACTTAGAAAAAGTATCGTTGGTGGAAGAAGTTAAGGAAGTAAGAGGTATTGAACCTAGCGTCGAAAAAAAAGATGACCCAAGTATAGCTAAAAAGAGTAAGTTAGAGGAAGGTGAGGAAATAAAAGATATTGGAGCGAGCGTAGAGAAAAAAGTTGACCCCAGTATAGCTAAAAAGTTAGAGGAAGTCGAGAAAACAAGACCTGTTGAACCCAGCTTACTGGAAAAAGACGCCTCAAGCATAGATATAAAGAGCCAGTTGGCGGACGTCAAATTACCAGAAAAAGAAACGTGTAGCCCAGAAAAGGAACATCAAAGAAAAGGAAGTATAATTGAAGTAGCTGAGGAATTTATTGAGAAATCTGAAAAAACGTTAGAATCCGTGTTTTCTGCAATAGGAGATGCAGCAAAATCAGTTTTAAATGAGATTTTACCTGAAGACAAAGCAGTTACGGACAAAGAAAAAGAAGATCAATTTACTCTTTGCGATAAAATTGTTGCTGGTGAGGTTACATTGGTTAAAGACCACCCAGATGGGGTTAGTACCGAAAAATACGACTCAATAAGTTCAGAAAAAGTAGAAGAAGAAAGAGATGCCGCAAAATCAGTTTTAAATGAGATTTTGCCCAAAGACAAAGCAGATACCGACAAAGAGAAAGAAGATCAATTGACTAATTGCGATGAAATTGCTGCTGGTGAGGTTACATTGGTTAAAGAGCACCCAAATGGAGATAGTACAGAAAACTACGATTCAATAAGTTCAGAAAAAGAACAGGAAATAGCAGAAAGTACCGAAAAACAACAGGATGGAATAAAAGAAATTTTGACTCAAGAAACAGTTAAAGATTTTGAAAAAGGAGGCAAACTTCAGGAAGATTCTCAAGTACTTAAAACAGATTTGGTAACAGATCTCAAAAAAATAACCGACCGAGCAAGTAAAGGAGAAGATGGATTTGGCCAAGTCTTAGAGAAAGACTTTAATCTCGAAGTTGCTAACGCTATTGAAAAAGCAAAACAAGTTATAAATGAGAAAGATGATGATTTAGTTCACGACGACTTTCGAGAAGACCAAGAGAAAGAGAAAAAAATTATTCACGATGACAAAACTGCTGACTCAGGAGATGTAAAACAATTGGAGAAGGGTATTTTTAAAGTTGAAGAAAAGCCTGCTGTAGATATACATGAGCCTATGAAGGACTTCCGGAAAGATGAGAAAATTACAGACGATAAAAAATCTACACCAGACAAAATTAGCCCAGAACGGCAAACTGAAGTCGATAAATATGAAAAATGTATATCTACCTTAGATAAAAGTGAATCTAAGAAGTTTCAGATAGACAAGAAATGTTTAAAAGATGAAATAATTACAACTGACAAACCTAGCATAGAAGAAGAAAAAATTGATATGGATGATTCTAAAAAATCTCAATTAACACAAGATAAAACATTAAAAGATGAAAAAACTACGACTGACAAACCTAGCATAGAAGAAGAAAAAATTGATATGGATGATTCTAAAAAATCTCAATTAACACAAGATAAAACATTTAAAGATGAGAAAACTACAACTGACAAACCTAGCATGGAAGAAGAAAAAATTGATATGGATGATTCTAAAAAATCTCAACTAACACAAGATAAAACAGTTATCTTAGGGAAAGATGAAAGTAAGTTGGACTTACAGAAGGAAGCGGCAATTTTAGAGCATGAAACAAGCAAAACTGACAAATGTAGCAGAGAACAGGAAATTAATTTGGTTGAATCTAAAGAAGATCAGTTGACACATGATAAAACTGCTATTAAGGGAATTGAAAAAACCGAAATTTCTGAAGATGTAGCGGATAAATATAAAGTTACTGTCGATACTACAGAAGTAATGAGGGCAGGTAGTAGTGTCATTGCTTTATCACCAAGTATGAAGCATGAAATTATTGCGGAAGACTTACCAGTTGGTAAAGAAAAATCACACATTTCTGAAAGCATTGATAACTCGTCCGGCTTTGATAAAATTGAAAAAGATTCGAAGGCACATAAGGACTATTCAGAAGTAGAAACATCTCTTCCTGAAAAGTATCTGCCGATAGATGGATCTAAGGACGACAAAGACATTCTAGAAAAAGAAAAGGAACAAACTGTTGACTTGGCGATTCCTAAAACAGAAGGAGAAATAATACATGAAGCAATGGCTGACGATGTATCTAAATTAAAAGAAACTAAACCGATAGACGAGTTTACATTAGACCAAGAAATCAAAAGTACAGATGAAAAACAGATCGATGCAGAAGCGGATCAAGTTTTAACAAATATAAATGAAGCTCTATCAATTGAAAAATGTCTAGAACATGATTATAAGAGTGAAAAACAAACCACTTCTAAACAGGAAACACAAATAGACCAAATAACGCATAGCTGTAGAAGTCACGATGAGGCTTCAGATCTTGCTAAATCTAAACCTTCTGATAAATGTCATCTAGACCATCATCAAGATCACTCTGAAGAATTAAAAGAAGATAAAGACACGCATGTTGATGAAAAGTCAGCTGTATCAACCGTTTTGGATAAATCGGGTACAGTTACGGTAGATAAAGAAGTAATTGCAAAAGAAGAAAAAAAAAACGATGACACTGTTACATATATATCTGAAACAGTAGAACAATTATCTAAACTTTCTAAACCTATACCATTTGAAAAATGTCATCCAACTGACGAATATAAAATTGGTAAAGAAACAATTGAAAAAGAAGAAAAACAAGTTGAAGAGAAAGTATCACATCTAAAAAAAAGTTATGAGGACCTTTCTAAGCTTAATGAGTCTATATCGTTTGACAAATGTTTAACTTCGGATGAATTTAAGACAGACGTGGATAATATTAAACGAGAAGAGAAGCAAATAGATGAAGAAGTCGTTCATCTCAAAAAAAGCTACGATGATTTATCTAAACTTACGCAATCAATTTCATTTGACAAATGTAAATCAAATGATGAGTTTAAGATAAACAAGGACATTCTTAAACAAGACGAGAAGCAGATAGATGAAGAAGTCGGTCATATCAAAGAAAGTTACGATGATTTATCTAAACTTACACAATCGATTTCATTTGACAAATGTAAATCAAATGATGAGTTTAAGATAGACAAGGATATTCTTAAACAAGACGAGAAGCAGATAGATGAAGAAGTCGATCAACTCAAAAAAAGTTACGATGATTTATCTAAACTTACACAATCGATTTCATTTGATAAATGTAAGCTAAATGATGATTTTAAGGTCGATAAGGAGATTTTAGAAAAGGATGAAAAGCAGATCGAAGAAGAAGTCGATCAACTCAAAACAAGTTATGAAGACTTGTCCAAGCTAAATGAATCAGTATCATTTCAGAAATGTCAGTCAACTCATGAACCTAAATCTAAAGAGCCTATTTTGGATTCTAAGAAATCTGAGCATTTAATAAGAGAAGAAGAAAAAGAAAAAATAGTAATTAATTTCAATGAGAAAGACAACTTGGAAAATACCTTAGACTTAACAGAAGTATTAGATACAACATGTAAAATACGTCATAAAAGTGATATTAGTGATTATAAAAAACTAGGAAATGATATAAAAACAAACTTAAGTAGGGATATAGTCAAAGACCCAATGGTTTTAGATGATAAATTGGCATCTAGTCAAACAGAAAAACGTGAAATGGAGGGCATAGAAAAGACTTCAATGGATAAAGACACGGCCAAACTCAAAGTAGATGAAATTGAACATAAAAAGCTTTCCATATCTGATGTTGAAATTAGTATTAAGACTGACATTGATCCTAAAGATGCTAGTCAGAATTTTCTAGAAAAAGAAAAATCTGTTTTTTGTGATAGAACTGACGCCAAAGTATATATAGAACCTGTAACTGATTCTGCTAAGCAAGAAGGGTCTTCCATAGTAGAAATGCAGGTAAGTTAAATAATGTTAAAATAATACGTATAATACTATAAATGAGATAAAAATATGCGCGACATTAATATTTCAAATAAAATTTTTCATAAAAGAAATTGAAAGAAAAACGTATTTGATTTAATAAATTTTGTTAACCTAAATCTGTATAAATGCGAATTTTTTAAAATTTCTCTATTTATTATAGCAGCAAAAAAATCCTTCAGATAGTAAAAACGGAACGCACTTAAAGTAATTTAGCATATTATATTTGAAAAAAAAAGATTCTTTACATAAAAATTGAAAAGTGAATTCGATAACTATTTACTGTGTTACATATTAACTTCTATACATTTATAGATATCTACTGAACTCGGAACTTTAAGTGATAAATCAAGCCCTGACATGGAATTATCTGGAAAAACAACACCTCCTACAGTTCCGATAAGTCCTATAGCCAAAGATATTAAATCACCCTCATCGAAACTCGACAGTGGATTAAGTGAACAAACAGGTAAATCAAATAAATATAGTTAACCATTATTACTATGTAACGTCTTCGTTTTCCCATCCTCAAAAGTTGTTTTCTGAATATGTAACAAGTAAGAAATAAAATAGTCGGTCCAGGGAACTATTTGAGCATTTGACAAAGAAATAACACATAATCAGTATTTCTGCAACTAAAACTTTGTCTAAATATGAATATACGATATTTTTTAAGACTCTTTGATATATGTAAACTTTAGACAATAAAGCTTTGCTTACCAAAATATACATCTATGAAGTCGGACAAGGAATTATGCATATATAAGCCTCTTATCCTCTTAAACCGAATACTTATTGAAATTTTAATGTCATATAAAATAAGTGTTATCAAGTAATTAAAAGAGTCGGTATGTAATACATACACCAAATCACAACAATAAGGCAGACACTTGTTGTATAACTATAATTTTATACATCTCAAGAATAGTAACCCCTGTGTATTTGATTTGAAGTTATGGGAAAACTTTAATATAATTTTAATTACTTTACAAGAGCTGCAGTCACCTTGAAATTAGGTCAATTACTAGATCTCGTATCATCATTACATTTATTTCACTATGTATATACATATATATATATATATATATATATATATATATATATATATATATATATATATATATAAAGATATATATATATATATATATATATATATATATATATATATATATATATATATGGATTTTTACCAAAATATTACGAGGTTATTCCGATATATGTTTATACCGCCATTTTGTTTTGCTATATAAGATTCTCACTAAATTTTTTCTACTTTATCTCCGTTTCATACTTGATTTTTCTGTAAAATTTCCACATTAAAACAAAAAAATATTTTAGTATATAGTTATAACCTTAAGGCTACCCTGCACAATGGAAAAATGTATTTGTATACAATATGTACATGCGGATAATATATTATAGTATTGTATTATTTATACCGTATTGTTGCATTAATCAAGTGAAATTGGTAACACTAAATTTGTTGTATTCGGTAGCATAGTGGACACATGGAAAAATATGTGTTGTATTTTGAAACGAACCACACTGAGACCATGTATCAAGACAATAGAAGAATGTAGGTCTATTTTGGGACAACATCCCGATTAAAATTTCTTCTCAATTTTTCTTAACAGAAGAAGAGACTTGAAAACTTCAAAGTTTAGACTCACTTCAAATTTCGGGTTACAATATAATATACAGCGAAGGCGATATAAATAAGTCTGATGGGGTGGTAATATATACATATGTATATATACAGATATATATATATATATATATATATATATATATATATATATATATACATATTTTCTTAGGAGACAAAATATAAATATTTTAGATACTAAGTATCTTAATATCCTTTCATAACTCAGATATCTAACGACGATAGATAAAGCAACTACAAGTACGGCCGTATAAATTATGTATTTTTAAAACCGAAAAGCTCGAATTATTTTTTTCTCTCAATTGTTCTACAAACACTTATTAATTACTAACCATTATCCGGTTTATTTTGCATTTGTTGCTAAGAACAAAAAGAGATTAAGATTATTTCTATAAAAAATATTTAAATCATTCTAAACTTCCACTATTTAACACATAAAACGAAACATGTTTTGATACGTATTTACCGTTATAATTAAACGACAAGAAAGCAAAAGAACTCCTTGGGTTACAAAAGGACTTATAAAATTCATCAATACAAAAAAATCATCTTTAGAAATAACACAGACAGTATCCAGAAAACAAAATTAAATTGAAATAATTTAAAGATTTCAGGAATAAATTAAATGATTTAATTAAAATTATGGATTAAATATCACAAAAATAGAATAAATGAAAATAATACCTCTTCGAAACAGTTATGGGATTGTGTAAAAGAAATTGAACGCAAAAAAGTATTTTCAAGTATCAAAACAATAATAACTGAAAATAATACTATTTCTTTAAATAAAATAAAAACTTCAAACAACTTCAATCTTTTTTTTTTTATAAACATTGGAAACAAACGAGCATCTATAATAAAAAATATACCTAAAGAATTTACCGAAAAAATTACTCCAGACTCCATTTTCATAAGTGAACCAGATTCCAAAGAGATTATAGATATAATTAGTTAATTAAAAAACGGAAGATTACCGCGTACTGATGGTATTAAAACATAACGGAGGATATATTCCCATCGACGCCGACGGTTAAATTAGCAAAAATTTAACCCGTCTTTAAGTCGGGTCATAAAAATGATACGTCTAACTTTAGACCTATCTCCTTAATTTTTGTAATAACATTCCTTTACTGGAACTTCCCTCGTTATGATTTTTTTTCCATTTGTTCGGGATAGTGAAGTGTGACCCAATTTAGTTAGTATATACGTGTTACATATACCTACTGTCTTTTGAAACATTTTTATTAGGCGCCATTTTGTTCCATCATGTTGAATTCCTACCAATATTTTACCAGTTTCTTTCTACCTTTGCCACACTTGACATTTGAGAATAATTTAAAATAAATTCAATAAGTAGTTTTTACATTGACACATACTGTCATTTTGTTACGACATTGAATTCATACCACTTTATCTCATTTAATTTTTCTTTGCACAAAAATTGAAATTAATTTGATAAGTGGTATTTTAAGGCTGATTTTTTAAATATTTTATTAGGCCGCTATTTTGATTTGCTATCTTGGATTCAATCAAAATATTACCAGTTCATTCCTATGTAACACTTGATTGTTGTGCAAAATTTGAGATAAATTGGATAATTAGGTTCTTTACTAATAATTTTTTTAACATTGTTCCACTATATTGGATTTTTATCAAAATATTACTAAGTCATCCTCATATGACCCTTAATTTTTGACTAAAATTGGAAGTCAATCTGGTAAGTAGTTTTTAAGTTGTGCCGCGAACTGACAGACAGACAGACCGACAGACGGACCGACGGAATTAATAAAACATATTTTTTGGCATCTAGGGACGCTACAAAGTATAGATATGTAAATCCTGAGAGGGCGATTTTTTCACGATAACAAACATTTTATTTGGCTTTCATTTTGTTCGTCCAT
The DNA here is from genome assembly GCA_030620095.1 of Kuschelorhynchus macadamiae. Taxonomy (NCBI): domain Eukaryota; kingdom Metazoa; phylum Arthropoda; class Insecta; order Coleoptera; family Curculionidae; genus Kuschelorhynchus; species Kuschelorhynchus macadamiae. The sequence continues at coordinate 295,332 of JAUTXW010004984.1, read as the reverse complement.
CTTGAATTAGTACCACAATTTTACTAGTTGATCCCTATACCGCAATTAGTTATGGCACACAATCAATTCGTTAACCAGTTTTTTCAAGCTGAATTTATAAATATTTTATTAAGCCGCCATTTCGTTCCGCCATCTTGGATTCGTCTCAAAATGTTACCAGTTGATTCCAGAATAATAATTGATGTTTGTGTAATTTGAGGTAAATTGGGTAGGCTTTTAATAATAATTTTTTTAACATTTAACTAGGCCCCCATTTTGTTTCGCCATATTGGCTTTTTACCAAAATGTTACCGAGTCATCCCCATATGACCCTTAGTTTTGGACCAAACTTTGAAGTCAATCGGGTAAGTAGTTTTTTAGTAGCTATGCCGCGAACAGACAAACAGAATTGAGAAAGCATGTTTTTCGGCATCTATAGACCCTAAAACGTGAGTATCTGAAAAAAACTTGGAGGGTGATTTGTTTACGATTACAATACTTCCGTTTTAAAAGGGAAGTAAAAATCCTTAAAAACCGAATAATACATTATTTAAATAAGTTCCATATATTATCAAATAGACAATACGGATTTCTCAGTGGTATGTCCACTCAAGATGCGGTGGCTTTCTTAACACACGTTACACAAAAACTAAAATATGGAGTTTCGCAAGGAACCGTTTTGAGATGATTGCTGTTTAATATATCATACTTAAATGATATTTTAATTACTATTATTAGTCGTAAAAGAATCGCCCTCCGAGATATTTTCAGATCTTAACGTTTTGGGGTTCCTAGATGCCAAAAAGACTTTTCTCAGTTTCTCGGTCTCTTTGACGGCTGGTATTGGACAATCTTTAAAGTATGAAGTACCACGGAGTCAATGTTAATAGTAACATTATCTAAATAATTACGATATTTAATTACTCCATGGTGTCATTACTTCATTGTAAATCTGATACTGGCTGGTACAGTATGTCTACTACGTCTAACTACCTAAATGGGGCCACAACGTTATAGTAAAAGATGGTGGTTGCTATGCCAACTGAACAGCGACTTTAAAGTAGGCGTTTTTAAGAGGTTTGATTAAAAGAATCGACGACTACACAAGAGCTTGAAAATAGCATTTTTTAAATCTTGTAGCGTTCTTTATATATTGTATAAGTGTGAATTATAGTGGGATTTAGGACTATGTAATCAAAACCAAAATTGAATTCTTTCCAACGTTTCGTATACTTTACCAAGGGTCTGTAAAGAACAGAAAAGGCACAAATAGTCAAAAGAGACCTTACAAATCTAAATAAAAAATCTGACATGCGAAAATAGAGAGAATTAATATATAAAATGTATACAAAATAACGCATCATTGTGTATGGTTCCAAACACCCAAACGGAAAACTACAAATCACATGGGTACGACACATTAGTGTGACAACTTAACAGTATCAAACCATAAAGGATCCATACTAAAACAGAAGTTTTGAGGACTGATATCTTTGTCCTTAATTCAAATTCATATATTGATGATATTTAATAAAAATAATTAGATATAAAGTACTAAAAAAACCCTTAAAAAATTACTAATAATGTATTATTATTATTATTATTATATATATACATATATACATACATATATAACATACACATGCACCGATGTTCACTGCATTTCTATTTCATTTATATGCTGCATACAATTCCGCGTTGCTCAATCAAAAGTTTACATTTAATATGCTCTTTAAATTTATTATAAGAGAACTCTTTTACATTGTTAGGTAGCTCATTCCAAAGATTAACAGCAAGAAATGAGAATGATTTTTGAAATTTGGAAGTTTGGTGCTTAGGTATGCTAAATTTGTTGATGTTTCTTGTATTGTACGAATGGAGAATATTATTAAAAATAGTTCTCAGGTAAGACGGTTGACCAGTTTTTAAAACTCTATATATAAAATTGTACATATGATATTTTCTACGATCCTTCATATTTAAAGCTGAGATATTATTTAAATATGGAGTTATATGATATCTAAACGGTATATCGTAAGCAAACCGCATGCAAGAATTCTGTAATTTTTGTATCGTGTTTGCCACTTGCATCGTTAGAGAGTCGCCATAGACAATATCTCCATAGTCCAACAAAGACAGTATTAAACTGTCACACAAGTAATATTTTGTTTTGGATGGTAGTAATCATTTGGGGCCATAGATTTTTTTAAGACGCATATAGGCGATTTAAAGCTTTTTTTTTTAACATGCGAATCGAACTGTAAGAATGAGTCAAATGTAATGTATTCATGTAAATAATGCAAAATTGGAATCCATGGAGTAGCGTGCAGTACGATATGGGTATTTGTCACCAATACAATGCAATACATATTTATGCATATTTATGGAACTTATATTTTTAATATTATTTTTTTATTAATTAAACTTTACTGTGTCATAAAAACATTGTAGTATTAATATATGAAATAGTAAAAAATATAAAATAAAAAATAATATTAAAATATAAGTAATATTAGTATATATTGCAATCCATAGTGTGTAATTTTGTCGATTTTATGTTGTTGTTGTATGTTAAAATTGTGTGTTTGTTTTTTACCATTTTAATCCTAACCATGACTTAATATCTTAATGAGATAGTATTGTGTATGGTTCTTTAACACCATTACCGCTGTTTATTATACACGTTATTGCTGATAAACGGACACCCGACTCCATGGATTCCAATTTTGCATTATTTAGACGAATACATTAAGACAAATATATCAGTCGTCAAAAATTCTGTTTTAGTATGAATCCGTTTTGGTATGGTACTATTAAGTTAGGTGTATGTGTGTCATTCCTATGTGATTTTTAATTTTTTTTTTTGGGTGTTTGGAACCATACACAATATTGGTAAGTTATTTTGTATACATTTTATGTATTAATTCTTCCCATTTTCGCATGTTAGATTTTTCATTTACATTTTTGTAAGGTCTCTTTTGACTATTTGTACCTTTTCTATTCTTTACAGACCCTTGACAAAGTCTCAATAAAGTATACGAAACGTTAGGAAGAATATAATTTTGGTTTTGATTATATAGCCTTGAATCCCCCTATACTTCACACTTATACTTGAAAAATAACCTCAGTGTATAGAAACTTAGCAGTAACATTATAAGGTAACAGATCGTAAGCACTTCCATATATCACTTTTTGTTAAGTAAATTCAAATTTAAAGGCCTTAAGGGAACCTTAAAGAAGTTCTATTTAATATTCGCCATGTTTTCTATAAAATACATCGCCATTTTTTATCCTTCAGAAACCCTAGTAATTAGGTTTGGTGAGAAAATATCATTTTATGTCATATAAGTGACTTTGTTAATTAATATTATAGTTTATTCTGTCATTTATATAGATAATAACTATGTAAAATCACTGAAGTCTTAAAATATATAATTTATTATTTTGCTCATTATTAGGGGTTGTTTTATCTACTTGCAAAATAAATTTTCATTCGTTTGGGTTTTAGAATATTGTTTAGCGAAGTAGTAGCTACTAAATACTCATATATTATTACGACTATAAGTACATCATAATCTGACAGACTTTCGAACTACAACCAGTTTACTTCGTTTCATATAGAGAAAAAGAGGGAGACATATAATAGTAATCAAAGTTGAAAGAGAAAGAAAACAGAACAGCATGGAAGAAGTCCCTTAGTGCAGAATATTACTACATAATTTAGGTTCAAGAACGTTCTTAAACTAGTACTGGAACGTAATAATATCCGTTCCAATAATATAGGATACATTATTGGAACGTAAAATGATTCCCCATTTGGTAACGGCGTGGTATCTAAACGATGCCTAAACTGTTCCCACCACTAAAGACTGCAACTTTAAGATTTTTTATGTAGTTTGGAACATAGCTAAGAAAATTACTTACCCGATCGACTTTAAATTTTAATAGAAAATTAAGGGTCATATGGAGATGACTTTTTTACCAATTTGGTAAAAATTTAATATGGCGGAACAAAATGGCGGCCTCGTGAACTGTTAAAAAAATTATTACTTATAATTTTTTTTTTAAATAATACTTTATTTAAAACAGCAGTAAGAAAAATAATTATTAAACTGAACAACATAATATAATTTCTTCATACTCATTTCAACTTACCTTGTCAAACTTGATTAATATTTTCCGATTTTTTTTTTCGGAAAACAGTTATGTCAGGCAATTTTTCTATTTGAAAATCAAATATGACGTACGAATTCTTGTCAGTGATTGGTCAATGTTGATAGGCGGGAAATAACGGAAGTTAAAACCTAACTTTATTAGAGTTTAAATTGCGAATGGGACATAAAATTGTAGCAGTCGATGGCAGTTTACAGTTGTGTTTCTGATTGTCATGTAAATATTTAAAGAGATTTAATTCAGTAATTTGAAGTCAAAATTTTCACATTTCATCTAACCGAAAACCGAGTTTTCTGGGAATCTTAGAAATACAATGATATATTGCATTTTATTTTTATTACAATACTTTCTTAACAAATGCGGGCAAACAACGAATACTAAACGGATTTTGTTTATTTGATACATTTTTTAATTATTGTCAAATTCAAGTAATACTTACTAAGTACATGAAAGTCGACTATTGAGTTTTTAATAAAATTAGTTTATAATTACCCTTTCCCGAAAAACAGATGAAAATCTATTTACTGTATCTGGTATTTTTTAATTTCAGTATTAACTTTTGAAATTCATATAATTTTTTCTTAAGCATAATTTAATATCCAAACATGCAGTTATTTCACGAAAATGAAATTATCTATATATTAGACGCCGGATTGTTATTCTTTTTATTCTCGAATACTAACTATGTTGATTTTTTTCCATTTTGAACATTAATCATGACCTAATCAGAACAGGGGACAAGGGGAGTTTTGGAGGATCAAATCCTCTTCCCCCGCATTGTTTAGGCGAAAATTGATATAAGTAATGTTTTCTTAAATTGTGCTTCATAGAATATGTGAAAATCTTGTGTTGAAAAAGTTTATTATAAACTTGATAATAAAATATTCGACATTATGTATCACTACTGCCCTAGGCCAAGTTATCATCAAAAATCCATCATATAGTATGAGTAATATCTTACCACAGTTATCCGATGTAATAGTAATTCATATTCAAGAAACTTACCTATTTAACTGTACTGAAAGTATTGAAGGTCAGTATATATAAGTCAGAGAGAGAGAGAGAACTTAGTGAAAAAGCGCATCATTATTTTTCCAAATAAATTAGCATCTTTAAGAAAATTTAGGATGTTTTTAATATTTCTAGGTTCTGGAGCCAATGCAGCACTCAAATTCCCAATAGGTATATTATGGGTGTTCCTGAAAATAGATAGGTAGATCATTGCATTCAGTGAATATGTGATTAATTGTGAGCGGGATGTTGCAATGTTCACATATCGGTGGCTCATCGTTATTTAATAGATATAGATGGGCTAATCTAAAATAACCTATTAGGAGACCATAGTATACTGTTTGATCTTTTCTGCTGAGTTTATTCAGTATGTTTTTTGGTGAACTTTTAAATGTTTCTTGGAGTTTATAATGTCCCTCTAGAAGCTCACAATCGATAGTGTTAAGGTTATGAATAAAAGTATGTATCATCGGAATAAGATCTCTATGGAATAGATTTTGCCAGGATATTAGTAGTTTCATTCCCCTTAATCCCGATGTGACCTGGAGACCAGGTTTTTGATGATCATATTTGGATGTTAATAATTGAAGGAGAGCACTTTTGGAGTCAGAAGCAATGAGCCATTTGTCAATGGGAGAGTTAGATATATATGTAATTGCTTCCTCAATGGCATGTAGTTCCGCTGAGAAAATGCTGCATGAAAGACCAAGAGTACAGCTTTTAGATTCATTGATCGGGGAAAAGGCTGAGGGGACTGCTGATGAAGATTTAGAGCCATCAGTATATATTATTTTGTAGCCTGGGTAGTTGTTTTCGATTATATCTTGAAAATAATTAGTCATTAATTTCGGGTTGTCCGATGATGTATCAAATGTACTCAAGCTAAAGTTAATCCGCCTGAGGGATCCTGATCCAGGGTGGAAAATTGAAAGTTTCTATTTAAGATTTTCCTGAGAAGCTGTGTTCACTGTGGATTCGGTGGAATAGCATTTTTGCTGGGATAATAGGTTTGCTATTATCATAAAAATAGTAGCAATCTTAAGATGGAAGAATATATCACGTAGTGGTAGTTGAGGTTTAGTCCAAACAGAGGCCGAATATTTAAAAAGGGCATAAAGTCGTCTAAGGTTGAGAGGTAAAACACAAGATAAATGTGAGAGACTGGGTATTGGACTAGTGCGAAAGGCGCCAAGCGCTTTTCTGAGGCTTGAATTTTGAATGGGGTCCAAAACTGTAATGTAGGATCCCCTAGCTGCCGTTTTCGAGAGTAACAACGTTTGACAGAGTATTGGCTATCCTAACCTTGAAAGACTTATTAGAAAGGAAATTATTTGTGAATAGAGGGAGGTGGCCTTTGAAACCTCATTCCAATAATGTTTTTAATATACCATATCTCCATGTAGTATCAAATGCATGAGATAGATCAAGAAAAGCACCTAAGAAATGATTTTTTTGAATAAAATTTTCATGGATGTCAATACCCATTCCCACCAAATGACCAGTAGTTGAGAATTCGATAATTTACCATTCTTTCTATAATTTTGTCTAAGTGAATTGTAAGGGATATGGCTCGATAATTGTTGATAATGAAGTATAGTTTGCCTATCTTATGGATGAAGATTAGGGTTGACAGTCTCCAAAAAGAGGGGAATGAATGCTTCGTCCAAATGATGTTATAGAGACAAAGAAGATGTAAGATCGCCTGTTTTGGTAAGTGAAGAATCATGGGAATAAGAATACCATCTGGACCTGGTGCGCTATTTCGACATCGTTTAAGGGCACTTTTTAACTTAAACATAGTAAACGGAAGGTTATAGGCATATTCCGTGGATGTTTAAAAATTAATTAGATTATGTGTAGCTTATATATTGTAGTAATGTTTAGCAAAGCGGTTTGGCCTTTCTTCTATATCATTGATCCAGATGTTATCAATGACAATGCCATTTAGGGTGCTTAAGCGTTTACCTTTTAATCTAGTGATTTTACTCCATAACTCATGGCGGTTAACATCATGGTTGACGATGAATAATTATTCCAAGATTTTTTCTTGGCTTCTTTTATTGTTCTTTTCGTCTGAGCCCGCATTCGTTTGAACACAATAAAGTTTTCAGTAGAAGGAAAATGTTTGAATCTATTTAAGGCCTTTTTCCTATTCCTTATAGCGTTTTTGCATTCATTAGACCACCAAGGAACGATTTGGAAGTATGTGGTTGGAGGGAATATTAGATGCGGCTGATTTGAGAATTGCCTCCGAGAATGAATCGATGGATTGGTCTATATTATCACGGTTGATGGGACATTGAAAAGTGTATTCAAACATATTCCAGTTAGCTTTTGAGATGGTGTAAATTTTCTTAGGGAGAGTTTGCGAAATCGATTTAAGGGATCTAAGAAACATGGGGAAATGATCGCTATATATAGGTGGTCAAGTACTTCCCATTGATAGTCGGAATATAGGGAAGGGCTAGAGATAGTGAGGTCAATTGAGGAAAAACAGCCGGGTGAGGAGCTTACAAAAGGGTGACAATTAGTATTAAAGAGAGAGAGTCCATGGTTTTGTATGATCTCTGTGATTGATCCCCTGCGATCTGTATGTGAGGAGCCCCATATTGTATTATGACTGTTAAACTCGCCAGGGGAATAAGTCTTATTGCAACTGTTTCAATATTGAAGTTTAGAGATAAGGTGGAGTATTGAATGTGATCCCTGATAGCAATAGCAGCACCACCTGAAGTTCTAGCAGGGTCAAGGCGATCTTTCTTTATTATATTGAAATGTTTCAAATTGAAATTATTATATAAGTGAGGTGCAAAAATAGGGCAGTGCTACTCACTATTCCTTGATTCGTTGATTTGATACAACGATTTGCAAATATCCGCATAGCGTGGAGGATCCGGTTCATCTGTGCTATTGGTTGTGCGGCAATTCCGGCTTTTGGGAGAATCATCAAAGAGTAAGCATGTATCGGCAAACCATGCATCCGCATTAAATATTTAGTTTTTTGTGTATTGTCCAGTCGGGCTGAATTCAAAAGCTGTGTACAGTGTAAGATGCAGTAGACGAGTTAACTTTAAATCTGGTAAAGAAAATACAAAAACATCCGTTTTTATGGTATCCCCGTGATGGTAGGAAAAAATTGGTTTTACCAGTTACCATGACTTTCCATAATAAAGAATCTCTTCTTTTTTCTAGACAAGTTAAAAATAACCCAGCTTATATGTGTAATTACTAAATAAATAGGTATATGAAAAGTAAATAGGAAAAACTTTACTATTTCTCATAGAAGAAATGATTAATAAGGAGGAAAGTTCAGGGTAATCAGGGTACCCATTTTTACTTCCCTCATCAAAAGGAACTATTGTAATCGTGAAAAAATCACTCTCCGCGATTTTTTCAGATGCTAACGTTTCTGCGTTCCTAGATGGCGAGAAAAATGTTTTCTCAATTTCGTCGGTCTGTCCGTCTGTCTGTCTGTGTGTGTCTGTCTGTCTGTGTGTGTCTGTCTGTCTGTTCGTCGCGTAGCTAAATACTTTACCCGATGGACTTCAAATGTTGGTCAAAAATTAAGGGTCATATGATGATGACCTGGTAATATTTCGGTAAAAATCCAATATGGCGAAACAAAATGGCGGCCTAGTCAAATGTTAAAAAAAAAACTATTAAAAACTACTCATCCAATTTATCTTAAATTTTGCATAAACATCAAGTACTATGTTGGAATTAAAAGATAACATTTTGGTTCGAATCCAAGATTGCGGAACAAAATGACGGCTTAATAAAATATTAAAAAATTCAGCCTGAAAAAATTGTTTAATGCTTTCATTTCAAATTGTGTACCATAACTAATTGTAGTATAGGGATCAACTAGTAAGATAGTGGTACTTATTCAAGACGGCAAAACAAAATAGCGGCCAAATAAAATGTTTGTAATCGTGAAAAAATCATCCTTTCAGATTTTACACATTTTACGTTTTAGCGCTAGATGCCGAAAAATATCTTTTATCGACTCGGTCGCTCCTCTGTCGATCTGTATGTCTGAGCTCGCGGCATAGTTTAAAGACTACTTATCCGATTGACTGCAAATTGTGGTCAAAAATTAAAAGTCATATGGAGATGATCTAGTAATAGTTTGGTAAAAATCCAATATTGCGAAACAAAATGGCCAAAAGTGGAATGTTAAAAAATTATCATTAAAAAATTACTCATCCAATTTCTCTCAAACTTTGCAAATACATCAAGTATTATGTTGGAATCGACTAGTATCATTTTGGTTCGATTCCAAGATGGCGGAACAAAATGGCGGCTTAATAAAATGTTTAAAAATTTAGTCTGAAAAACTGCTTAATGTGTGTCATAACTATTGGTGGTACAGGGATCAACTAGTAAAATAGCGAAGACTGCAAATTGTGGTCAAAATATAAAAGTCATATGGGAATGACCTGGTAACATTTTGGTGAAAATCCAATATGGCGAAACGAAATGGCGGCCTAGCGAAATTTAAAAATAATATTATTATACTCGTAAAACTACTCAACCAATTTATCTCAGATTTTGCAAAAACATCAAGTATTACCAGTCAAGTATTTCAACTGGTAAAATTTTGGTACAAATACAAGATGAAGGAACAAAATGGAGGTATAATAGAGTATTTAAAAATTCAGCCTGAAAAAACTATTTAATGGATTGATTTCAAATTGTGAGCCATAACTAATTGTGGTATAGGGCTCAACTAGTAAAACTGTGTTACTAATTTAAGATGGCGGAACAAAATTGAGGCCAAATAAAATTTTTGTAATCGTGAAAAAACCACCCTCTCAGGTTTTACATATCTTCACGTTTTAGCGTCCCTATAGATATTAAGTTTCTACGGTTTTCGTTAACGATACTTTTGTTGTTATGTTAGAATATTGTATTATTTGGGGATGGATCCAGTAAGACTTTTTTTAAATTGATAACGTTTCGCAACTTTATTGTTCCATCCTCAGGACACAGATTTTATATCAGCATGAAACCCACATTATCACTCTTTACCTACTCCGTTGGTTCGCAGGTATTTCCCAGATATTAAATTTCTAAATGGTTTTCGTTAACGATCTTCTTAGTGGTGTATTATTTGGGGATAGGAAATATCTGCCCACCAATTCAACATGACGTAGCAAAATGGCGGTATGTGTCAATGTAAAAACTAATTGAATTTATTTTAAATTATGCCCAGAAGTCAAGTGTGCCATAGGTTGAAAGAAAATAGTAAAATATTGGTAGGAATAAAATATGATGGAACAAAATGGCGCCCAACAAAAATGAAGACAGTATACTTTGAGGATAGCTGTGACTATGTACTAAACTGAGTTCACTATTTTTAACAAATGGAAAAAAATCATAACGAGGGAAGTTCCGGGTATAGGTAATTTACCGATTGTTTATATGGTTTTTATTTAGGCCGCCATGTTATCCACCACCTTCAATTTGTACCAAAATTTTACTAGTTCATCTTTATATAAAACTTATTCTTGCATAAAATTTGAAAACAATCGAATAATTAGTGTTTTCAGCCTGAGTTTTTAAACATTTTTTCTTCCGCTATTTTGTTTCGACGTCGCGGATTCGTACCAAAATGTTTTTCGCTCCTATGTCACACTTGATTTTTGTGCAACATCTGAAGTAAATTAAGTATGCAGTTTTTTAGTAATAAGTTTTTTAACAAATTACTAGGCTCCCATTTTGTTACCCCGTCTTGGATTTTTACCAAAATACCATGTTATCAACATATAACCCATAATTTTACTAAAGGTTACTACTGCCTCCTCGCAATTGGTCACAGGCAGCTTGCAATTCAAATTTTGTCCTGTATAAAACACAGAGTATCAGGAAAAGTACGATACTGAGCTCGCATACTCATAGGAAAATTTCAACTAAATATTACGTGATGAATAAAATAATGACACATTTGCAAATTTCCGTTATTTTTAATTGGATAATTTTAATGTCCTCATATTTTTCCATTCAATTTTTTGTTCACATTGGGGCTCAGCTGCCATTCTGAACTAAATATAATAACATTAAAAATAATATTATATTTAATTGACAAAGAAGTTTAGCAAATAAACTACCTGCAAGTAAAATAAAAAAACTAAAACTATTATTCGTTTATTGGCATATTTTTTTTCAGAGACAGATGAAGAAGACCTTAGTACCAAATCCCAAATAGCCCATTCTCAGTCAGACCTCGATGAGCTCGATATGAAAATGGACCCAATGAGCATGTCTTTTTATGGATCACTGCCTGAAGAACAATCACAAGAGACCGAACAAGTACCGGGAACTTACTTGTACGAAATCACAAAAGCCAAATATACAGCCGACATCAAGTTTGAAGATGAAGAAGGCGCCATCAATGAAGGAGAAATGACTTTAATGACTGCAAGCTTTATTGGTATGTCTTCCAAGGCTCTCTTAAACACTTTAGAGATAATGAATATTTTTAAAATTTAAGAGATTGCATCCAAGCTCGCTAGAAGCAAAGTTCTTCGAGATTATAAATCATCTTGTAAATATAGCTTCCTTTACATGAAAATATTGTAGCATCTTTCTTTATCCCATTATCATGGGACGTATGTCTATAAAAAATGTTTCCGTCGTGTTGGAAAACTTCCGTGGTTCAACCAATTCCTTAAGTCAATAGTTCCCATTTTCTATTTGATCTTTGCCCAATCAGCCTAGTTCTAAAATTCTTGATTGTTCGAGATCAAATGATGATGTTTGCCGAAAAACAGAAAATCGTACCCAAGAATCAGTCCGGCTTTAAAAAAGGTTTCAGCACCTCCACGGTTTATTCTTCCATGTAATTTCCATCTGGGGTGACTTTAATAAGGATTTTACTGGACTAGTCGAAGACCTTCAATTCTGTCAGTCACAGACTGTTTTGTTCTAAACTTCGAGACTATGGCTTTTCTGTGGACACCGTTCGTTTTATATTTTCTTACTTGACTGAGTATCGGCAGTTTATAGTACTTGATGTCAATGCCTCGAAAGTATGCCCTGGGGTCCACATGGATCAATACTTGGGTCTCTAATTTTCATTCTTTACACGGCTGATCTCTTAGCTTGCATTAATCGACTCTCCTCTCAAATATATGCAGATGATACGCAATTTATAATTAATTTTTTACCTTTTACACCCCTATATGGCAACTATTTTTTTTTTAATTTTCATTATAAAGAATAGTAGTTTAGTAAAAAAGAGTATGAGATAGTTTTAGAGAATTAATTGGGACATACTTTTCTTCGTATTTTAATAAAATTTCGACCAGATTGTCTTTAAGGTTATCAAATTACCATAAAATATTAATTATCAAAAATTATGTACGGTCAGCAATAAAAATAGTTTAAAAAATTATATTATTCTTTATATTTACGTGGAATTTAACTTACCAATTAAAATGCTAAAAATTCATTTAATTTTATAAAAACATTTATTAAGCATCCGAAAAATTCAGGGTGGAAATTCCGACTGTGTAAACAGATACAAAATAGGTTAAATTAGAAAAAAAATTAGATAATAAGTTAAAACTAAATTTGGAATGGTACAGTTAGGGTAATGCTGTTACGGCGCCAGCAAGATAGGGCATCTTGATGTAACAATAACAACTTTATAACATTATTGTTTTTTAATATATCAGTACGGTTCTACGGCTTACCGTTAAAGAAAATGCCTTGAAAATTTTGCAGAAGTTATTTATTTTTTAACCTTTATTTGAGTGAATTATTATTTTATTAAGGAATAATTGACTTTAATTAAACAGCTCCAATAGTTTTGAACAAAAAAAAGGGAATAATTTGAATTGGCCTTCTCAATTTAAGAAATTAAATAAACTTTGCACCAACGTTGTTACCTCATCGATCCAACTTCGCGAAAGGAGAATGATAAGGAGCCATCATTAGGTAGTGTTGTTCTTCCCTACATACATGGCAATACAGATAAAATAGGAAGATGACTTCGGCGGTCCAACATGTGGAGAAATGTATGTGCAGCAAGCAACATGAACGATGTATTAAACAGAAACAAATTGGTCAATCTGCTAAACACCAACATACCACTGGCCATATTATAAATGTAAATGTGGTTTGTACAAACAGATACGATGTCCTCAATTAGATTTTCTTTAAATCATTTAATGAAAAAATGCCATGCGGATAAGATAAGTGTAAAAATACCTATACTAAAAGCTAAACTGCGCCCATCAATGGATTTCTATTCTGTAAACGTGATAAAATATTTTTTCTTTAATTAAAAAGACATTTATTACCTTTTTTTCTTTTTTGCAGATCTTTGCCTTTTAAATAGGTCACTCTATTTTTTTCCAGGTCTCTCTGTTTTAAGCGATATGCTACCAATTAGTTTATTAATTTTTAAATGTGGAATTGATTTCAATAAAAAATGGAAAGTCTAATCAAAAACCCACTATCTGTGCCACTGAAGGCCGCTAGTTAGCTGGCAAAGCAGAGCCATTTGTTTCACATCTTCCACGCTTTAGCAATCTACTAAATGCCATCTATCCTGCTTCATGTGAATTGCTTCGTGACATTTTGTAGGTTTCTTCCGTGTGCATTGAAATATATATGATGTTCAACTAAGAACTTCAGCCAAAATCTCAGAAATACAGTTTTATATAAGAACTCTCTATCGACAAGAATATCTGTGCTGTTAATTTTGTTTGTGTTAAATTTATTTGTAATTTATATTGTTTTTACTAAAACAAATTTTTGTATATTTTTAGGTGAACTTCCCTCCTCGTCAACTGATACAAAGCAAAGTAAATCTAAAGACTGTGAACCTAAAAAAGATTCAGTTGATTCCTGGGGTAAACCTCTCGGTCTTCCAGCACCCACTTACCTGTATGAAGTGACTAAGGCGAAGTTTTCTTCAAAATCGGAAGAAATTGATGTCATGACTTCTAGTTTTATCGGAGAATTGCCAACAACAAGTGAAACACTGGAAAAAGAGCAAGATCCTATGACTACTAGTTTATACTTTGGGGAGAGTTCTGATGGCAGTTATGACCCTATTGCATCATGGGGAAAACCACTTGGACTTCCTAGTCCTGCTCCACCAAATAATAACGAAAAAGGCACACCTAAGAAAGAAAAGAAATTACCCGCATACGTATCTGCTAAAAATAAACTAAATGATGATAAGAAACGTGCAGAGTCACCTTCAAAATTGAAAACAAAGAAAGTGAACCCAGTGTACGTTGATCTAACTTACGTGCCTCATCATGGGAACCATTACTATTCTTATGTTGATTTCTTTAGGAGAATTAGAGCCAGGTATTATGTATTCTCGGGACTTGAACCTAGTAGACAAGTATATGACGCATTGCTTGAAGCAAAGCAAACTTGGGAAGATAAAGAATTAGGTATGTATATGTGATTACTTTATTTCCATATATATTTACAAATTTTGGTTCTTAGATTTGAACTGTGTCAAAGTCGGATTACTTTCGTGACGTTTCGCCTCGATTACACGAGATATTTTTATTTAATGAGATCAAAATACTAGCAATAATAATAGTAGTTTAGGGGTGGCTGAAGCCTACCCAAGAGCTGACCTAAACAATCTGCCCAACCTCTGGCAATTTCTTAAAACTGCCAGACCTATTTACACATAGGTCTGGATAACCTTCCATAAAAGATCCTTAACTTCGTCTCTGCAGCGCCAAACATGTTTTGCCACAGTCTAGCTCTACCTTCGCGCCTACTCAAGTAGTGTGGTGGAGTTTTCTATAATTCACAATATGCAGTGCAGATCGATATCACTGGCCTGTAAGCACCCCTATTTTGATTTTCTCAAAATCCGTCTTCCTTTATTATAATTTTGCCATACGTTACTCAACGCCCAGTCAGAGAGACGTATTGACTGCTGCCTTGACATTCCTAGAATAAGTTCCTGTCCTATGGAAGGCATATTGGCTCTCAGTTTAGTCTGCTCGTCGGCCATCTTGTGGCCTTCTATTCTGTAGTGACTCAAGCTCAAGCCAGTTTTACGTCTGGTCCTTGCCTATCTTTTTAGTGCATCAACGCTGCTTAGCTGTCTAAGCAAATGATCACTTCTTTCTGTATGTTTTTTCAACTTCCTTTATCGTTGCGCTATGATAATGATGTATATTTCTGCCTGAAAAACGTGATATACTTCCCAAGAATAAAACTTTTCATACTGTTTAGTTTCTCTACATACTCATCATCATATACATCATCTGCGCCTAATGGCTGCACTCCAGCTAGCTGGGCCGCTGTCGCCGGGTATAGAAATGCTGAGGTACTGAAGCAACCCGTGGAGACTTCATAAGAAAAAACGAAATTTTATTATATATTTGGTAAAAGAAAACACTCTTCACATCAATCGCAAGCATTTTATTCTTGTTAGCTAGGACTAAGATTTATTTAAACTGATATAGGCAATTAAGCAGTGCCGGTCTTAGGAAGTTGCGAGCAGGAGCCTGGACCCTCGCCCTCGCCCTTGCAGGGGCCTCGCGCAACAACCCGAGTAATATTAAATAAAATTATTCAAATATTTAAGTGTGTGAACTTTTTCGTTTCTTGTCCCCAAACATCGCGTCCTCTAACTGATATCCAACTGGACACCCAGACCTAAACTTCAGTTTCACAAAAATTATATCTGTAGTAACGTTATTTATGAAAATACATGTAACCAGCGCAAGTAGTGAACGGTCATTTTCTAAGCTAAAGCTTATAAAAAAGGCATTAAGGCTCATTGACCACTGGAAGCTCAGACAACGAATGTTGAATAGTTAAATAGGGCCTTCGCAAATCACAAGGCTGAAAGAAAATGCTTTTAATATATTTTTTTTTCATTTGTATACTTCTTCCACTTGTTTGTTTATTTGAATGTTCTTTTACTTACTTTGTTCTTACGTGTTTCCGTTGAAATAGATTTATTTTGTTACAAATATTGATTTGTGTATTTTTTACATGGATAGGGGGCCCCGCGAAAGATCTTTGTACGGAACATTATTTTCATTAAATGAAACAGTAATACTATGTTTTAGTGAATCTTACGTTACTAACAGTACTTATAGCAAAGTTTACCAGTGGCGACTCGTGATGAATTATATTGGGAGGTCAATAACAAATTTAAAAATAGACATACTTAAAATAAAAATAAATATCTTACCTTCAAATTGAGCTTTAAATTCTCTTGCAGTTCAGGTCTAGTATTCGTTCTTTAGAATTGCAAAAATGCTGAATGACACGTTCGTTAAAATTGCATGCACATTCCTTTTATAAACGATTTCTCGATACTTAACATTGCTAAATCGGATAATCTATCTTGGCCCAACTCCTCAACAAAATTTATAAGCCCTCAGAAAACCCCTGGATTTCAGCCAGAGCCGTTTCATTATGACCACGTAGTGCCAGCTCGAATGACCCACAAAATTTTACACAATCTATAATTTTGTTTAAAATATAACGATGTTTGGATACATTTTCATTAAAATCTCTAACGGATATTCTATAAGCTGTGTTTAGCTGAGTACGAATATCAACACTTCCAACCGTAGCACAGTTCACCGAACATTTCATGTGATCTGCAGAAAACGCACGTTTTTTTATTTTTTCTTTTAAGTGTTTTAAGTCTTTAACACCAGTTTTGCACCATAATGAGTCCGACGAGTCCTTAGAAAACAAACAAACAAGTAAAATGAGTTCACAACCACATATCCATTTTGCTAAATCGTACATACTTTTGCGAAAGTTTCGAAGAACCTCTTTATTTTCGTCTTTACTAGTTTGTCGTATACTCTAGGTAAGTTCTCGCAAATTGCGACCACTTACCTTGAATTCGTTTATTTTCTCAAAATTAAGTTCGTTAGCACTCTTTAGTTGTTTAATTTTTTGTACTACCGACAGTTTATTTCATCTACATTCACAACTCAAACATAGACCACCTTGAAATTGATTATTTTTGCTAAATTAAGTTCGTAAGCACTTTTTAGTTGTTTATTTTTTTTGCACTAGTCACTACCAACATTTTATTTCCTGTATATGTCCAACTCACACACGGATCATAAAACTAAAAAAAATTATATTACAAAAAACAGTATATAAATCAATTTTCATCGATTAAAAACGTCCGAAACAATATCGAGTTAGAATATCGACCGCGCGGCCTCTAAACAACTGAACTTCCGCATGCCGACTTGATGCTACGACCGATCGATCGAATTATAAGAAGAGACCGGCTGATGATCCAAATCGCGATTTCATATTCCATTTGCTATCACGTTCGGCAGCCGCTCGGTAGCTGTGAAATCTTCGGGTACTTTGGTAAAGCTTTAAGGTAATCAGGGCAATTCGGACTGCCCAGCTTAGCTTAGTATAGCATATTTTATTATGCCTAAGGAACGCACCGAAACCATTCGAACAGCCGCGTGTGGCTAATAGTGTAGCGTATTTATTTTCTGAAATATTTTTTACCAAATGACTCTATGGAAAAGCCGCCACTAAAATTTACAGAATCTGAATAAATACAATTTCGTCACTTAGCTGATGAACCGTGTTCTACGTTCTACCTACCAACCTATCCCGACCGCCATCGCCAGTGCAATACAGTTCATCGCTCGAGATAACCTTGCAGAAATTTTACACGAGGTATCCGTGTATCCTTACTTTGCGTTTATCGGGGTTTTAGTTAATTTATAAATTATCATGTTTTTACAATACCTAAAATAAGAAGTATTCCTGTTTAATATGATCATGATTAATTTAATTTCCTTATATAATATAATAATTAGATAACAAGTTCAACAAATTGTTTAAAATATTTTTATTATATTGTATATTTCTTATTAATACTAAATTTCATTTCATTCATTTACTGAGGATTGATGCACTCGCTGCAATTGACCATTTTAGTTCACGTAATTTTGATACATTAGCCCTTAGCACTCCACTCAAATAACATATTTTATATTGTTATAATAATTAAAACGCCTGCAGCTTATGTCAAATATGACACCAGTTTTGCACCATAATGAGTCCGACGAGTCCTTAGAAAACAAACAAACAAGTAAAATGAGTTAGAGACTTCACAACCACATATCCATTTTGCTAAATCGTACATACTTATATATATAAATTAAATTCAATGTCAAATTTGACATTGAATTTAATTTAAAATTTCCTTCAGCAGAATTCAAAGGACGTCAACCTGGAATGGTCAAAATACAGGGTGCCTCATGGCGTTTTGACCAGGAGAGATCTCTGTTGGTGTACAAAATTGGAAAAGTATCATAAGATTTATTTGGAATTCATGAGCTGCCTACTTTAAGCATAACATTGATCATACACGAACTTCCTTTTTTTTAATGAGATACCCAGTGTATTTGTTCTGTTTTGGAAAGCTCATTTGAAGGCCAATTCGGTAATATTTCCTGAATTTATTTGAAGAGATATTTTAAAATAAATTGCACTTTATATTATCAAATCAGCAGTTTTGTCTCGGATTCAGTCATCATCAATTCATTGTTTCCGAACACGGACCTGTACTTTTATTTCATTCTTGAGAAGGTTTTGGTATCCTAAAATCAGTATTGTATCGTAATTGTTTCGTAGAAGTTTTTATTTTTTCTCGATAAGAGATAATTTGTTTCATAATGTACCATTTCTGTCTAACACATTTCTCTAAACTAGATTATTTTTCAACAAATGTTGTACATTGTTGATTTGGTCATATCAACAGCTTCTCAACAATGAAATAAAAAATACAAGTCCGTATTTCAAAAAAAATAAGTTGTAGATGATTGCACCGGGACTAGAGCAGAAAATGTTACTATAATATAATATTGTGTATTGCAAAATATGTCCTAAAATAAAGTCAGGAGATAATTAAAAAAAAATGCAAAAATTATGATTTTTTTGGGATATATCCAGAAGTAGCAATTTTCCAAATTTTTTGACAGCATTTTAACACTAAACTACCTAACTTTGCCTCCAATTTAGCCGGCTTTGTATCTTTTATGGTTTCATCGATTTCCGAGATCCCCGAGCAAACGCCAGAATTTGTACTTTCTAGCATGTATAAGCTAAACTCTAACAATTACGGTATTGCCAATAAGGCCTTCAATACGCTTTCCAAAATACAACAAATATACTGGATATCTCATTAAAAGAAAATAAGTTTGGTTTGCTACCGCTTTGTGAGCTACCCGGTATCATAAAACTTATGTTTAAATTATGCACCTCATGGATCCCATAAAAAGTCGTTACGATAATTTTTGTCCAATCTCGAACACCAACGGAGATATTATCTGGTCAAAACATGCTTTATATCGCCAAAATTAATTTCTTTAGGAACTTCTACTACCGATTCAAAACAGATATTCCAAAAAGGAGAATCTTTACATATTTAAATATAATGTATAATTATATTATACCATTCATAGATCGAATAATGTAATATTTTACGACAGAGACGGGAGGAGGAAATAAATAGTGGAAATGTGTGATGTTTTACGAATGTTATACTGTGCTTAAAAAAACAAGTTACAGTAAAGTTACAAGCAACATCCATGGGACGGTTTTTTAAATAAATTTTTCATTTTAATTAATCTTTGCCGGATACTAATAATAATAATTATTAAACTCTCTGACTATTTTACAATCGTACACCACCTTCCCCTGATAAGATGTGGAATAAAAAGTCTTTTATAACATTTAAATGATTTATACTATTTTCCTGGTTTGTAAGTCATCCTGATAAGCACAACATTAGACATAATTGAAATTATATAGGAGGCAGTCCGCAGGTAGTGGCGTAGGGTAGATTTTTATTATCGACACATTAATTATTATTTAATTTTCCATTTTAAAACAAAATTTTTATATTTGTTTTGTTATGAAAATACAATTACAAACAGAAACTAAAAGAAAAGTCTAACAATTCAGCCTTATTCGTGCATCGCGCGTAATGCTGGTTAGCCGGCGAGCATGAGGACTGCCAAATATTTTTACATTGCCGCTTGTGCCAGCCTTTAACACAGCCTACTTAAAGTTAATTTAAATATTTTTTGATCTAAATAGAAGTAGATAATATTTTTTAACTATGGAAAGTTTGATTTTACCTACATAGAATCATAAATATGTTATATTGTCTTCTTTTTTTTAATCAGCTAGTCAGTATATCTGCCACAGTTATAAGCAGTCGGATTTTTTGCTCCCTTAATAATCAATTTGTTTGTTAAATTATCATATTGCGGGTCACGTAGACCTCAAAAAGTGTGTGTATGTGTGACACGTGAGCGCACGTGTATGGGTGTGTAATACAATTGTCAAAGATGTTCTAATAACAAACTAATTAATCAATCTGCAATAACTAAACACCATTCTGAACATATGAATATAAATATAAAAGAAAACATGAATCCGGCGTCGGGCTTCGAACTTCATGAAAAATTACGGTTTACAATAAGGCAGCCAATTTTCCTAAGGAAACAGCCTGCAGGCCAAAACTGCAGGTTGTAATCGAAAAGTAACACTAGCTCCACTGGATAAATGAAGGCCAAAGTATCTCAGTTGTTGGTCTGCAGGCCATCAGGCAGTTCACCATATACAGAGTATTTAATTCTAGGCTAGTCTTGGCCTTTCAGGAAAACTGTGTATGTGAGAGGGTCATTTGGGTCGAAGAGTCATTTGGGTGAATGAAAACTTAAAAACATTTTTACGCATGAGCAAAACATTTAGTAAGATCATTAATTATAAAGCAAGATACAAAAATCAGAAGTGCTATTAGTGCTGAAGAGAGGCTGATTGTTACTCTCAGATTTTTAACCACAGGACGAAGTTTAGAAGATATAAAGTTTACTACTCTTATTTTACCTCAGGCTTTGGGAGCAATTATTCCAGAAACTTGCAAGACTATCTACAAGGTATTAAGGAAATATATATGAAGGTTAGAAAAATATATTGGGATTATTACTACTTTTTTGGACATCTTGGGCCGGCCAAAATCTCTTTAGACAATAGTTTTGCCTTCAGTGAATTAACTGAAAAAACGTACTACACTTGCTGTTTTGGGTTTCGATCTATTATCTGCAGGTATAGGCTCGTCTTAAAACTAAGTATGTGCAGCGAATTGAGCACTCAAATACACACGGACCCAGATCATTCACTTCTCGATAACCGCCTGTCGATTGTTACACATGTGCAACACACACATGGAGTTCTTAATTTCGATCTACGACTGAGAGTTCGTATTTTGTCTGCAAGCTCCGTATGTGATGTATGTATTTGTGTATGTGCGTGTGCGTGTGCCTTGCGTCTGGTGTGTGATTGTGTCTCTGTATATGTGTGTGTGTCTGTGTGTATGTGTATTTGTGTGTGTGTGTGTGTGTGTGTGTGTGTGTGTGTGGGTGTGTGTGTGTGTGTGTGTAGGTGTGTCTGTGTGTGTATGTGTGTGTTTGGATCTGTCTCTGTGTGTGTGCGCGCGCGCTACTGTATATATATATATATATATATATATATATATATAGCTACCGGGTTTAGAATAAAGGCCTGGTCTGATCTCGTTTAAAAAATAATTTTGTAGTTGTGTCATGAAATCGAAGGTAAAATATCAAAAAGAAATTCCCCATATGGTCTAATTCCAAGAACCATATCTATCTACTAATATTTTACATTTTTTCTATCGCAAATATTTGTAAGGGAAAATCTCTGGGTTATAATTAAGAAAATGTTTAGTCTGAAACCAATATTTTTCTTGTAGTAACTAAAGACTATGTCTATTTGCAGAAGTGACTATCATCCCAACGTATGACACCGACATTCTCGGATACTGGGTCGCAGAAAACGAAGAATTTCTTTCCAAATTCAAGATAGATCTGGCACCATCGGCAAGCAGATGCACTATCAACCTTCAGGACCACGAAACTTCATGTTCAGCTTACCGCCTCGAATTTTAAGTTGATCAAATAAAATAGTTATGGCAATAGATTCGTTCCCTTAACATCTATCATCCTTTAGACTTAATGTAGTTATTAGAAAGTCTTAATAAACAGGTCTATCAAATAGTATAAAATATCACCACCAAAAAACATCCAACCGTTGAAAATTTATTTGGAAAATGATTGATAACGAGTTGATAGATTGTTGGTAGATTCCCATATATTAAAATTTAAACTTACAGCAGGCATATTTTATCATATACATTTTTTGTGGGTGATATTTTAGACTATTTTAAAGCAATTTTGCTTAACTAATTTCAAATTTTAAATATCTAAGAAAAAATATAATTTATTTGTATAATATTTTAACGTTCAAATTATACCAAAACAACCAAAGCCTTGCACATGTACTAACTACTCCTTCAATACAAATAATAAATAAAAAGAAGCAGACATATGTTTCGAAAAGTAAAAACAAAAACTGCTTTTAAAAATAGATCAAAGTATAAAAAACTACAAAGACATGAGTGTTTACGATAATATCCTTTGTTAGCTTGAAAATAATAATGAAAGCACTATCAAACGAGTAGTAGTGAAGAAACCAAGTGAGGCAACACAGGCTTTACAGTCCTCAGAAATTTGTATAACTTTGCAAACAGGTTAGCTGTATAGTTTATTTTGACATCATGGCATGGCAAAGTGGAGTGTTAACAACTACGGTTCTTGAAAAAAAATAAACATATTTCTATGTTTTTAACATAAAAATAGTTTTCTATAACATTTTTTCTTAGATATTTTATGCTTAATATCGTGAATTAAAATCTATAAATGTAAACGATTTTTTATCGAAACTTCAGGGGTATTTATTATAATAATCAAGCTTTCAAACTACACTTTCGAACTCTACTAAAGCAAAACGTCCATATGTCTTGAACAAGCCAACAATGTAACAAATAACTTCCTTATCAGTTACCTCCATATTGTCTTTATTTAGAAACAAATTTAAAGTTACCTTTTTATAAAAGGTAAACTTCTATCAGATAGCAAAAAATATAAGAATATAAAGTAAACAAATAATTGTTTAACATTACAATAACTAAACGTTATCGTATGGAAATGTAAAATTAACCAAAAAAAAAAAAAATGTTTGTCAAATCCAAAATAATTAATTTCACCAGGTGGTTTTAATTGAAATATAGTGCCGGCGCTACGCATTTTTATAGTTTCACCGCCACAAGTAATAACAATGTGACGTGAATGTGTTCCTGTGTCAGTTATAAAGTTCACAATCATAGAAATTACACGGGTGAAATGTTTCACACTGATTTCAAATAAAGCCCCCTGAACTTGAACAGTGTGATCCTCTTTTCGGAGAGCCAACCTTATATGACTGTTATTAATTATTGAATTATCTTTAAAGTTAGACATTAAAAAATTCTCTAAAGGTGCTCAGGTAAATTTAAATATTTATTACTACAAAATTTCATTAAATTATATTAAATGGTATCTTAAATGTTAGCTCCTTAAATCCCTTTTAAGCTAATTGCTTTATCTTGGAAAATTAATTGTTTTATCAAGAGTATTTATCCATTCGCAAGGTTAGTCATGGAAAGAGAAAAACTAATGACTGGGGTAAATGACAATTTCTACCTAAAATTTTAACAAAAAATTATTAATTTTGGAGTAAGAGTACTTTCCTCAATTTCTAGAAATTCAAATGTAAAAACATAATTTATCAAAATTCTCTATACCAAAATTGTTCAGGATGCAGATCAAGACCATATCATATTTTTGTAGAAAATAAAATAAAACCGGGTCAATTCTTTATAAAATTAAGACTTTTTTGAAAATGATCTCTTTTTATGTACATAATTTAATAAAACTTACCTTTCCATTCGAGAGTTTTTAAATCGTTTATTATTGATCCAAAGGTGAAATTGATCGACCAATTGGTAACCGAGGTACAGGGTGACTCCCCGAGAAGCTGATTACACTGTCTGTGGCACTATGTACGACTTAATATCATAACCTTTTCGTTTTTTAGAAAGAGTTGTCTCAAAATATTTGATTAAATGACAAATTTGAAAGTAATACATGCCGAAATCAAAAAGCATTCTTGATTGAAGCAGCATATTTTAAATGTTAGATTGTCACGAATGATACCAAAGTATTTTAGTTATAAACTTCTTAGACTGTTTAATTTAGGATATTTTCAAATTTAAACATTTAGAAAGAAATTCTATTGTCACTGTCAACTTTCTCGAATTTTTCTCCAGAAACAAATACACTTCTGACCTATTTTGATTTCAGCAATGAAAATACAAATGACTTAGGCCAGACCAACAGAAATTGTGCTAAATAGGAATCTAAATATAAATAATATTTACTAATGTACTTTTCTAATGTTAAAACGTTTATGTAAGGATCATTATAATTATAGACCTTCCACACCTAACTAGATCTAATGAGTCAACAGTACATCAACAATTCTTCTTTTGAATAACATTTAGATATTATATTGATACTAATTCAAATCAACTAGTTGCGCAATATTTGACTACGTGACAATTATTTATTAAAGTTATGCTAAAGCTTATGTGTATTTTAATAACCACGAAAAACGGCTATCGTGAAACATTTGACATGTCTTTACTATCACCATTTAGGGATTATAAGGGAAAAATATTAATTTCAGTGATATAAATTAACTAATTCATTCGGGAATAGTTGCTACCTGAGAATATGTTTAACCATTTCTCTCAGGCATGTACCAACAAGCAAATACAGATTGAAATGACTATGTATTCAACGACTATCTACAACTATGCAGCAATAAACCCCTCGTTTGTTAAAGAAAACACCTTATTAACGATTCTACTGGAGGAAACTTAAAATGTCGCTTGTTAGGTAGAAATGCTAGAACTGAACTTTTAGTTGAATACAGATTAACTCGCTAAAAATAGCACAGTATGATAGCGACTTGGCATAAAGAACTAACTAACTGCAATAATTGTATCATGTAAACTATGATTAAGCTAAAGAACCAAGTATAATAGTTTGGTGAACTGCCACAGTACTTATTATAGCACGTTTTCAACATCAAATCCTAGCAGTCTGTTCCTCTAAAAACCTCAAAAATCTCGATAAAATGCATTGTTAGTTTTAAATTTGAAAATTTTTTCAACCTCAGTGCGAGCCTCAGTGTTTGTAGAAGTTGAGGATTATCACAAAGAATTTATTTATACTGAAAATGATATTTTGCTTACTACTTTTAAAACATTTTATGATTGAGTTGACCGATTTTACCCCATGTCTGCTCCTGCTACTTCTTTTTCTGACCTTTTGTTAAAAAGTGAATTAACTTGATCTGTTTTCGTCACTTTCCATGGCTGGTTTTAATAGTTATACATATGATCTATTAATCCGTTTAAACTGTATGTTAGCGAACAGTTTTACTGAGTGGTTTTAAGTATGGCATCACACCCAGTTTAAACTTTTTCTAATATGACGTGATACGTCATATCTATAAGGTTTCTATAAAATAGTCTCTGAAAATTTTTGACCAAATCGGTTCAAGATAGTACTCATCTATATTTTGACATGAGATACCAAAATAATAAAATTTAATACTAGCTGGTGATCGATTTAATTTTATTAATTACATCCGCAATTCTAACCTAAACGGTTTTCTAGTAACAAGTTTTGCCACAAACTGTTTTCCCAGTTAGAAGTATAATCAAAAATGTATTACAGAGAGTTTTGTTTCTAGAGAAATAAATAACGAAATGATAATGCTAATAGAGTCATTTAATATAAATGTTGTCACATTTAAATAATATTTTATTCAAACTTAGCCCACCTCAGATATTTTAAGGAGGGATAACGTTGAATTTTGAAAGTTTATAATGGCGTTAAACGTCATATTTATGTGTAAGACAATGAAACGTTTAGATTAGAGGTACTTACCTACCTTATAGAACCCCTAAGCTAATTATTAAATGTGAACTAAAATGATTGGGTGATAAAAAGTGAATCATTGTTATAAAATTATTTATTTTGATATTATTTTCCCCTAGTATTGTTTATATCTCTTTTCCTAACGTAATATTGAATATATACTATTTTGGTTGTGGTATATTTCCTCTACATTCAAAAAGAAGGAAGTAATTAATCCTTTTGTAGTTAAAAAAAGAGGAAATCTTACGAACAATAAAAATAAAATCAATTAAAAAATGTATTTCTTAACCACGCGAAAAGTAAACGTATTCTAAAACTACCACTTTGCAGTTGTTCTAAGAATTAGCTTATTAAGCAAGTGGAATCTAGGTATATAATGCTATTGGAAGCAACGTATAGCTTTTTAGTAGGTTATTTTTAAATTTATTTCTCAGTTTGATTATTTATTTAGATTTTAATCATTTCAAGTGTATTATTTAAAAGCAAAATTGCAGACTAATAAAATAACCGATAAAAAATTAA
Organism: Kuschelorhynchus macadamiae; assembly: GCA_030620095.1. NCBI lineage: Eukaryota > Metazoa > Arthropoda > Insecta > Coleoptera > Curculionidae > Kuschelorhynchus > Kuschelorhynchus macadamiae. The sequence goes on along the minus strand of JAUTXW010004984.1, from coordinate 268,732 downwards.
TACATTTTCTGTTGATTAGCTAATACAAATTACTATCAACAGATTAACAACGATGGGTTTTTAATTAGTCTAATTCCTGTCAAAAATACAGATCAGTCGCGACCAGTATTTCAACGCCAAACAGAAAAAAAACAATTATTTAGGAATTTATTTACCTTATAATTCGCTACTTTATCATCCAACCGTTTTTCAACAGCTTTTATTAATACAATTTTAAAATTATATTGATATTTCATTTTATGTGATACTTGCTGTTTTTATCCTTTTAGGAAAAACTATTGATCCTAGGTGGCAAGAAGATTGAAGATGATTGCATTTTTATTGTAAGGAATTTTGAAACAATTTCAATTTTTTATACGTATTGTAGCTATACACATAGGACACGCTTTTTTATTTTGGGCTAAATATTTAGAATGCTTAATGTGCAGAGTGATTTACACGATTATTTTTATTTCATTCGTAGGTCTTTTCGTAAGAACTCATATCAACAGGCAGAATTAATTTAAACTATGTGTTAAATTAAATAGTTCAACGTACCAGTGACATTTTGAACTATATATTCTGTAACACTCTGTTCATTTTAGCTTAGGTTATGTAATAATATTAATATTGTGAATTTACCAAATATTAATTTTACTTATATTAACACTAAATCTTTTTTATATAGTTATAAGGCCTATTGACTATTTATTTTCACAGTAGGGCAAGACTGGTATTTATTTTTAGGGGTACTTATAAAGGTTTTTCTTTTTTTTAAGGTTGATAAGTGTTTTGAGAGCAGTTTATATTACGATATATAAAATTGGGAACTTTTAAATCAGTAGTTTATTTTGAATTTTAAAACTAAAGATCTTTCCAAATTTTAGAACTCTAAGATTGAAACATTTGTATAGTTATTCTCAAATTAGATATAACCTAAGTAAATAATTAATGAAGTATTCCTATACAAATATATACTTATACTTCCAAATACAACATAGTAGTTTTGTGCATTATTTTGCGATAATAAAATTAGATACATTATAAAAAAAATGTCAATATATGAATCATTTAGTAATAATTCTGAAAATTAAACAAACAAACCATTCTTTAAACTACATTTTATCCAAAAGTCGTATAGTGGGGCCACTGCTGTAGAAAAATATATACTGTTCTCAAAAATAATCAGAAGAGAAATATCGAGCTTTGAACTGTCACAAAACAATAGTTAATAAAATAGATAAGATGGTGCTATTGAGGGTCACACCTTGAATTTAGGAACTTTGAAATTTTAATTTGAAATACAAATATCGACTAATCACCAAATTAGTGTTGTTAAATCAAATAATTGCCCATTGACATTCAAATGGCACATTCGTTAATAAAACTATGTAATGTACATTTTTTAAGAAAAAGATAGTAGGTCCTTGGGTTGGTTCGAAAACATTTAAGTCGTTGATTTTATTACATTGTTTAATATTTAAAACATGTTATAATAAATTTTAGCCGCTTTCTATAGTTATTTCATTTAAAATTGATATTTTCTGACATAGACAATTAGACATACAATTATCTAGGTCACAAGCTAAGAAAAGAAAAAATCGTTGACTATCGGTATTCAAAGTGGAAAAACACTACCTCTAATTTTTTTCAGATAAATAAGCAGCTAATAAAATGGCAAATACAACGAAAAAAGTAAAATATAACCCATCATACTTTCATAAAAAAATAGAGATATTAAAAGACAACATTAATGGTATATTAGAATCAAGATAACGTAGATACGAAGACTTATCATAAGTTGAGTATATATATATATATATATATATATATATATATATATATATATATATATATATATATATATATATATATATATATATATATATATATATTTAAAATATCTAAACTCCTTGTTTATTTCAACGAAGAGAACAATCTTCAGCTGTATATGTATTCCTAATTTATGTTTCCATTGACTCATTTTCCTCCTCCGCATACCCATTTAAAATAAATCAATTACTGCATTAAAAAAACTCAAGAAAGATATGGATGTTTATACAAATATGGTCGATTTTTTGTATTTCAAATATTTTGACAGATGAGTCTGAATATAGAGTACTCTAAAATATATTCAATCCTAGTAGTTATGTTTGATTCTGTACTTATTTATTTTTTATTGGTGGTACTGAAGAACATATTTTTACAAAATAAAAATCGTGTTTTATGTTCCGGAATAGAAAAACGTAATTAGATTAAATCATGTTAATTATAATCCAAGTTAAATATTTGTATTGTTTTATAGCTATCTGAATCTTATACCTTTATTTTTTTAATTTGATATTGTATTTATGAAATTTATTTATAGTTTAGAACAGCATTACATCTTTCTTGTGGAACAGACACATACTGTATTAATTTACTTCTTTATTTTAATAATTGAATATAATTAGCTATATAATATAAAATAAATATACTCTGTGTTTAAGTTCATACGCACATAAACTTTAGATAGTTAATCAAATTGTATTGAATATATTTTTAAGTAAGAGGTGATTATTTTTATTGGTGTTAAAAAATGTTGGCACTGAATGTTAGGATTGACTCTATTCGATAACTACCAATCGATGTAAAAATATATCTATAAAAAATCCGGAAAAAACTATACTAATTTCTAATAGTATAATTTGTTAAATAATGGTATATTTTATTATCGTAATTTTTAATTCTAAAACGAATGTATTTTAGGCTTCTTGTTCCTGAAAGGAAAAGGCAAACTAAATCAATTATTTTCATCTAAATGATATTTCTTTGCAACGAGGGATTTGACATTTAGAATAGAGTCAATCTAGTTAGCTGAAGACTTAATATAAGAATAAAACTAGCTTCTAGTCCAACGTGATTCTGATCCTTTAGCTTAAAATGTTGTATCAAAGTTACATATATTTAAACGCATTTAATGTATGGGAATGTATGAAAATAAAAACCAAATTTTAAAAGTAAATATGTGTCACTAAATTTTTTTAAAACCTGGTTTTATAGAATTGTAAAGTTATTTGTTCGTTTTAGAAAACTATTTTTAAAGAGTTAATTACAGGAAATTAATTCATGATATTAAAAAAAAAATACTTTAAGATGGATTATGTTCTGTACCGTTACGTATAGAAAAATTATTGATCTGTACTGAAAATAAAGCGACAATAAGCTAATGTAAATCTAGCAACTTTTGAAACTATAATAGCAGTTGACTCCTCAAAAACTAGCATATAACTTCCCCGATACTTTGCAAGCAAAATTTATGTGGGTTATAATGAACTTTTTGTATTTACACTTTTTCTCTATCTTTGTTAACAAATAACGCTGTTGGTCGGTGTTATAATAACTCACCCCGTACATACAAGTATCCTAAAAACCAAAAAATGCCCTCTTCCTATATAAGTTAATAGGTTTGAAACTGCTTTTTGATTAAAATAATATTTAGCGTTGTTTGTTTGATTTAGTTATTCAGGTTTTTGTAGGAATAAGTTTGTTTTCTATGAAAACGCTTACTCCTAGAAACTTTATTTCAAGCTAACCTGTATCAAATGTCAACCCTAAAGATTAAGAGCCAAATTCAGTATTTCTCTTTTAACTAAAAGAACTCTTCTAATATTTAGTGATTGGAAATTTGGAAACGCCGCGACTCGTTCCCATTCGCGAGTCGAGGGTTACCGAACGAATTAATATAATTTCGGCGAGCATTGATGTCTCCGGACCAATTCAAGGCGTCCTATTTAAATGAGTTATTTATTGCGTAACCTATAATGGATCTTTGGTTGCTGTTTCATCGTGGACAGTTCGCAGACGATTAAATGAACGTGGATTATCAAGTCGTAGACCAGCTTCAGGTCGCAGGCGCGAACGCGTCTGAAGAAGACCCGACCAGCGATATGCACAATCCTGTTTTGCTCAAATAACACCTTTTGGTGGCGGTGGTTCAATGGTCTGGGCAGGCATATCTTTACGAGGTCGCTCTGATTTACTAATTTTAGAAAGAGGATCTAGTAGTCCACCAAGGTACCTTATGGAATATTTACAAAAGTACTTCGACGAAGTTGGAATCCTTCGATTAGATTGGCTTCCAAAAAGTCTGGACCTTAATCCGATTGAACTCATATTGATTATCTTCAAAAGGCGTATCAGATTGCATGAAAACATTCCAGAAACAAAAGGTACACTACGACATATTGAGGCACAAGGAGAGAAAGAACACTCACTATTAGACAGCTTAACACATTTTAATCATTAGTTTTTTACAATTAAAATAAACTGTTGTTTAATGATTTAATTTAAAAATACTGTTAAATTGCCAGTATTTTATTTAAAAATCTATATCTCCTGAAAAAAGACAGATATTCAAATGAATCAAAAAGCAAAATGTCAAAGTGAATGGGTATTATTTTAAATATAGTGCGACATAATTCCACTGACTATTAATTCCATCATCAGTCCATTACAGAAGAACAGAAAACAGACAAACAAATTAAGTAAAAGTTTACATCGGTCCCGCTTTTTTTAATAACATACCCCCTAAATATAAAATTTAAAAACTCGGTAAATTAAGTTTACCCCGAACTTCCATCGTTATAAATTTAATTAAATTAAATAAAGTGAAGAGCGCGTGACCCAATTTAAATATGGGCGCATAGCTAGTCGTTTTTTAGTAATATGCATATATATACAAATTGTGTTATTTTTCACTTTACTGGATAAAAAGGAAGATTTATTATGTGGGAGTTCCAGATTTTTCAATTCTGTTTAACTAGTTTTAGGTCTTTGAGATTCTCCATTATTAGGTGTTTTTTACTCGAAGGGAAAGTCACTTGAAACGCTTGATGCAAGGAATAATATGTATGCTGATGAAATGAAACAGCTTAGAAAAGAATTGCATATTTTTAAAAACACAGCACCAAGAGCTGTTCAACCACATTCATCACTCATCAGATACTTTTGGTGCGAAGCTTTGTAATGGTAGTATTGATGCTTCAATAGTAAGGATTTGGTTTTCGCAAAGGACGACATAGCTATTCATTGACCGATCCATTTCTTTAAAAGTTATCGTACACTACTCCTCGTATTCTAGTTAGACCTTATGGCAATGATGATAACTTGAAATCTGTCAATGACAATAGTGTTTCACCGTTCAAAGCTCTACAGTACATACATGTACCGTACCACATGTTCTAAATATATCTTCATCAAATATACATGGCTTAAAGAGAAAATGCTTGTTGTTGGGGGATGATTATTAATCATATTGTAAAAAGGCTTAATGTGGCCAACAAGGCTTCGCGTACCATTGGAAATCTTGATAATTCGGTTGCATCTGGCTTGTCCAGCGCCCCAGGTACAGTCTTGAGTGGTTCATCTAAAGAATCGTTAACTGATACCCTACTGAGTACTGCATTAGGTCTGCTGAGGTAAGTCAATGGATTTCTGTTGGGAGATGTGATCCGAAAACTACCACAAATATTGTATTGGAGTATGATGAGCAAAGTATGGGCATTGCCGATATTAAATGTGAGATGCTTTGCCAACATGGCGATGTTGTTTCTTTTAAGGTTGGTGTTAGGGACTCTGAACTAAACCATATTTTGAACCCATCTTTGTGGCCTGTTGCCACAACAATTCAACAAGTCAATCTGATGTAAGTGTAAAATAAGGTATTCTTTTGTTTTGAATCCAAAACTAAGTCCAAGATTAAAAAACTTATAGCCAAAATTTTGTTATAAAATTTATATATTTGTTGTCTTCAGTGAACTTAGGTCAAAATGTGGTTTCATTTTCATAAGCTAGTTTGAACGAGAGCAAAAATTTACACACTGATAAAAGAGATTATTTTAACTGAAATAAAAATGGAGTTTATTCTAAGAAATATTTGTTTGCTATACGTGAAATAACTATCCATTTATTGAACCAGATTTATTTGTATTTGTTTCAGAATATTTGTTTGGCCTAAATAAATAATTACTTAATTGTAATAAAATAAGATATAAAAAAATACGTCGTTTATTTGGTTGAAATAAACATTTATTAGTAGGAAATAACCTAGTAGCTATACAAGGTTCTGTTCAAGCACAATGTGCAATACTAAATTCTAAATATGCAACACTTAAAAGAGAAAAATACAAAACAAAGCATTACCAAAAAAAAAATATCAGAAGCACAAAAGCCTTTGTCTAAAATTCGTGAAACATTAAACAGACTTAGTACCACAATAAAAATGATAAGTTCATATAAACACCACAAAATAATAGCTAAAAAATAATATTATAAAATTTAGTATTCGCTATCTGAGCCATCTTATCCAGATTATTTTTTCGGTATGTTCTATCACCTTTTGCCAGTTGTCCTCTGATATATGATCCAAAGAGTCTTGCCATACCTTTAGAACTTCTGATGTAAATCCTGCGCCAACATGTTTTTCATAATAAGATTTTGCGCTGGCCCATATTAGCTCGATGGTATTAAATTGGCAGTGGTAAGGAGGCAAGCGCAAAACTTCATGTCCATGTTCCCCCCATGTTAATGATTTTGCTATTGAAAGCAGTTCTGCTTTTAATAAATTTGGAGCGGGATTTTGATTTTTTGTTAATAACCAGTGAAAAATGCCACTTTTTTTCCACGATGAATTTGGTTATTTGTTTAAAATTCTAGAATGATATGACGCATTGTTCAAAACAATTAATGCGGGTGTGTCTAAATTTGGAATAAGCATTTCCTTTAGCTACTTTTCAAAAGATTCATTATTCATGCTGTTGTGGTAATCAGAAGTTTTCGATGTGGATGAAAATATTAGGTTGGCCCAGAAACAAATCCACTAGATGAACCAGCATGCAAAATAATAAATCTTTTTCCCGAACCACAACCTTTTTTTTAACTGATTTAGCCGAATTATCTTGCCAGTATTTCGAACCACTCCCGTTGGAAAAAACCCATGTTTCGTCCAAAACAAAAACTTTCCTTAATTCTGAATTCAAATGTTCAACATATTTTCTTAATAAGGTAACTTGCTGACCTGCTACATTTGGTAGTTCACACAAATATCTCCGATTGCAGTCTTTTCTATACCTTAATCCTATATGCTTGATTAATTTTGACAAAGATTTAAGCCTAATTTATAAAATCCCACGGTCCCTTAAAGTATCCTTTAAAACTGGAAGTGTTATGTGAACGTTTGATTTGTATAAATCTTGAATTTTGCTGTTTTTTCGTTTTCTTTTTTCGCATTTTTTTGCTGGAATAGTATCGCTTTTTTCTTTAACAATCCTTGTACGGTTCTTATGTTCAATTTTAGCGCTTCTGATACGTTTTTTGGACAGACTGTGGATTTATTACGATACCGTTTGCTGTAAATTTTCTTTGCTCCTCTTTAAAATAGCTTACTACATTTAGCACCATGTGCTTTGTTTGAGGATTTAAAAAAACCCGCAAAACGTTTTTTGCTTTCCATTTTACTTCAGATTTTACCGTAAAGTTTTTTGGCACTGACAATACTCCTAGAAAATGTGACAACCGAGGTAACAACCATTAGTCTAAATTTAAAGAGGTGAATAAACCAAACAGTGTTTTAAATAAAATTATCTCAAAAATTATTCGATTGATAATTAATTTATTGTAATAAAGTAGAACAAAATAAGCTAAACTTGAGGCAATCATCACATTTAAACAAATATTTTTTTCGGGTTAACTTATATATTAATAATTAGGTAATCACATTTTTACTTTGACGTTTTAAACATATTTTCAATTTTATTTTTAAAAATTCTAAACCAACCTTTGTCTTAGTAGACATACAAATGCAGATGTCTTCTGATAGCCACTGGAAATTATATTTGGCTCTCTTCCTCAGCAAATAAACATATAAGACCTTTTCAGTTTTCCTACGGACCACTCAATTTTAAACTAAGATATGTAGGCTTGACAAAAATAACACTAAAAAAGTTTGTCTCTGATAAAATGATACATCCGACCGAGAAAAAATTCGTCATCTAGGGACCCTGAAACGTAAAGATCTGAAAAAATCTCATTATTATTACATATCAATATCTACACAATCATTCCCTCATAAAAGGGAAGTAATTAGAGACCAGCTAAAAATTTTATTTGAACTTATAAAACAGCAATTTGATTTTATTTTAACTTAAACTGAAATGCGAAATTGCAATATAAAAATCCTGTATGCATATATATATATATATATAGTTATTTATTATGTTATTTAAAAATGATAATGATTGTCTCTTATCATGTCTCATGTAAATAATATATTACTGGTAACTTTTAAAGAGTTGGCCTACTACGTGTCAACAACACAGAATACCTTAGCGCGATCGGTTAAAGTTTAAAGTCGGAATAATTATGAATTGACTTCTTTACCTATCTTCTGAATAAATGAAGCACTGTCACTACAAACTACGATTAAACAAACTGGTGCTATTTCATTGTGGTTCACAAATATGAATCGTTTCGATATAATTGAAAACGTAGGAAGAAGCGTATCAGATAACACTCAAAGTCTTATATTTGAAGACACTCGATGGTAGTAGATATATACCTGGCTAATATGTTCAAGGCCGTGTAACTTGCGAAAGAATGCGTAGTAAAAAGAAGTACAAAGAAGCAAGGCAGGTAAGAAATACTAAAAAGAAAAAAGCCTCAACCCATTTCAGAGAAAAATAATATGAGTTCCACATCCATTTGCTTCAACAAGTTGACATCTAATGAAAATACGTCGAATAGTCTGATAAGAAAAGTTGTTTTGTGTATTATCCTAGGAACTAGCACGGAGGGGTGGTGAGGCTACAAAATTTTCTTTAAACCGAAATAAATACTTTTAAAAATAGTGAAAAATAATCCTGATTTATGCTGAATGAGATTTTTTAAGTTCCAAAAATTCAGTTTGATTTTTTAACAATATGATGATTCTATTATAAAAAAAAATCATTTCAAACCGTAGAAAGGCATTTTCGTTTTTTTTAATACGCCCATAGTGATCACAAGCCCAAATAGTCTAGGCCATATCGACATATCCCAAAATTTATTAGTTTCTTCTTTTTGGCCACTCCCTAGGACACGTATCAGATACAGACAAAAATTGTAATTCCTGCTATAATTATTTATCCCGTATAACAAATAGAAACTTGCTCTTTAATAATATTTAGGGCAAAATATCTCATTTGCTTTATCTTAACCCATAAATATTTATATATTTAAAACAAAGCATTCTCCAGTTTCGCCAGAAGCTCCCAATTGACCAATTTAAGTATTTTTTTTATTAAACCTCTCTCTTCCATAGATATGTTAGTACTACTTGCTATTTATTTTTATCATGATTTCATTCATAACATTCGTTGTCTGGATTTAGTTCAATCGTTTCCATTACTTTGGCTTTTACGGGGTGGGTGGGTTTATTAACATTGACGCGATATAAAAATATCCTGCTTAGAGAAGATTAGAGATGTTTCGTGTGTTCTGTTTCCATTTTATTAACTTTCGAAATTTAGTTTTGTTAGGTTAGTAGCAATTTTTAGTTTATCAGGGAAATATTCATTTTATATTGAAATATTTAATAAACACTCAAGAATCTACAATAAATTCTTTACAGTTTTTTAAAATATTATTAGAGATACCATCATGACCACAGGAGAGAATTTTTAAGCCTACCTATGACACTTAACACATCCTCTTTACATATGGGTGATAAAAATTAAGATTTGTTAGAAAGAGGTATATTATGTTCCACAAACTATATCTAAAGGGAAGTTATCATTGAGCAAGGTGAACTATCCATTAAACTGCTCGGCGATTTCATCATTATACATCAAATTACTGTTTATAATGATTTCGATATTATATTAGTTTTTCCCTGTAAATATTATTAATTTGTTTGCAAATAGGAATATAGTTTTTATCATATTTAGCTAAGGTAGTAAACATAGTTACCCTTTCTTTAAGACGTGTTAACTAAGGGATTAATTTTATCATCTTAGTGCCTTTACTGGAACGGCAGTGTTTTTTAAAGGAAATAGGTTAAGTTAGGTCCTACTTTAATGTTATCCCTATTATTTTATTAATTATTAGGTGTAATAGGATATTTTAATATTAATTGTTACTGCATGTTATCAGTATATTTAAATTTACTAAACCCCGCATCAACACTCCAATATTTGTTAAACTATATCAGATGATAAAAAACACATAAACACAAAACGGCTTAATGAAAACTGCAAATAATCATTCATCATATAGGTTATCTGTACAAACTATACAAATTCAATGCATGTTAATATATGGCAGCACATTCCTAAGATACCATCAAATAAAATATATTAGAATTAAAATATAAATAATTAATATATTTTCATTTCAGAGTTTTGTTTATTATGTGAGTGAGAAAGTTACAAATAACATTGACAGCTGCCACAGCTAATTAATTTTATTTTCACATTAAGTAAAAAACAGTACTTAATCACAAAATACCTGGAAATGTCCTTGCTCCTGCTCATGGTGGGAAGAAAAAAGGTGTGCCTACGAGCAAGTTTTGATGACTTATATTGCGAGGCGAACCCTGGGCTTATTAAAATGACAGGTTACCCATGTTTTTATTGCGTAAAAGCCTCCAAAGTTTACAGTACATCTTTGTAAAATTTGTGAACGGAATTCATGTATCAGTAATAATTCTATCTTCTTTTATGATTGCGGTAAAAACAGAGACGGAAATATGTATATCGCTTAAAGAGCTATTAATTATAAAATCATCCCAGAACTTGTTTATTAGTTTTTTTTTTGTAATTATGAGGGAACGTTAATTTGGCAGGTAGAGGTTAAAAAATCACAGAATTTTTTTTTCTCATACGTTTTTCTGTGTTTTCGTCGAATTTTGGACGTATGCTAGGTCGTTAAGTTGTTTACTGGAATAAACTTATATATCGTTTGAAGTGCAGGTACGTATTATTAAATATACTTAGATAACAAACATCATACATTTCAGGATGGCAATTAGCAAAAGAAAGATAATATAACTGAAAATGTTTAACAGTCGCCTAGCCCTCATTCAGAAGGAACTTCTAGGCAGAAATAAATAAACCAAAAAACCTCCAATTAACATAACAAGTATATTTAAGAGTCCTACTTTAAGTGTTCTGTGTGAATTTGTATTCTTTAAACTAGGAAGTGTTCAGCTACTGTATAAAAGAACTTGATGAAATTTTAGCACTGACTGCACAAACCTAATTATGTTTAAAGAAGATATACCTAATGTGAAAATTTTGATATATGCTTGTAACTACATATTAAAACTAAATTAGATTACCGGTATTGGAAAATTCATATCAGTATCATAGTAGAAATAAACCAATATTATGTCTTTGCCAATTGTATGTTAAGTGGTATTAACTAAAACTCTATTATTCAGTTTACATAAACACTGCATTAAGATTAAGAAAATGTTGTTTTTAGTTTTGTATCTGACAATATAGGAGTTTTTCAGTATCAGGTTTTTTCTGGTTTCTACTATTTGTAGTCTACCTCAAGGCCTCCCTCTATGTATCATTTTAGGAAGTTTGTAAGAAACACCTTAAGTCTGTTATAAGTAAAGAAAATGAGTAAAAATAGGCCGCTTTAAAAAAATATGCATCTTTCCATAAGCATTTATTTGAACTTTATTCCAATTCTATGTAAAATTCTGTAGTAGAATATACTTATTTAACTTGTAAATACGAAAATAAATAAGTAAAAATGTAAATTTTTTAATTAATAGTGAAGCGACAGAATATCATTATAGGACAGATTGGATCCCTCATTTGTAAGAAGTTTTTTTTAATGCTGATATTTTTCAAGTAACCCAAAAGACTGTTTACTTCTGCTGTGATAAAGTCAAATGTTATAGATAAATAGCCGAAGTAAAATAGAGTAAATGCTATTTGTAAAACTACTGCTACACACCGTAGTAGCATCTGTGTTGTATTTTATCTTATTATAATGATTAGTTTTCTTAACCTTTTAGATTTAAGACTAAAACATGTTTTATTAGACAAACCTAAATTTATTATTTAAAGTATTATTTTTATTAGTTTTATAGGAACTGGGCAATTACCTCATTAAAGTAAACGTTAAAAATAAATGAAAATAGGTATGTTACATTTTTTTTTTAATATCAACAAAAGATGGCATATAGCAACGTTTTTTGTTACACATTACATTTCTAATTTGTGTCACGATCTGAGGTTGGCAATCCCTGACACTTTAAGAAACCTACACTCAGTCCTTATCAGTTTAACTAATGGAATTTGATGTCAGGTTTAAGCATTTTCTGGAATTGAAATTAGTTTTGAGTAGTTAACACTACACTGTACAAAGGTATATCTAATTTAAGAAGTAACTAGGCGTCAAAAACATTTTATTAAAAGTGAAAATCATGTCAACTTAATAATTACCTATCTATCAAATGATAATGAACACAACCTTTCCAAGTCTGTTAAAGCTGCAGACTTTTGTCTCATTACCTTTAATAATATGTGACACAATCCCGGGATTCAGCTGAATGTTTAAAGCCCACCTCCGAAGGGTACTTAACGCTGGCAACAGAAAGCCATTTTTTTTAAGTACTGATAAGCCTTTGAGCTTACACTTTGAAACGCAATTGCAGATGCAATAGCATACACTAGTAAGGTTGACTGTGCAGTGATATAAATGTTAATACTTAAAGGAATCTTTAATTCATTAGTTAATTAAATTAAGGTTGACAGCTTTTAGATATCTAAGAAAGAATGAATCAAATTAAAAGAGAAAAAGGAAAGAAAATGTTAACAAAATCGTTATAAAAAAGACAGAATGTTAAATGTATTTTTTTTGTAACTTTTTAGCTGTTTTTTATAGAACTCAAAACTTAGAAGTTAATAGACTATAATAACTTTAAACGCACAATTCTTTAAAATTCAAAATTCCCTTAATCTGATCCAACAAATGACTAAAAAAAGATCACTCCTTTCGTAACTCAGTACTGATAACCATGATCTAAACCAATGACTACAAGAAAAGGTCGTAACTTTTTATATCAGATGTAAAAAAATAATTATATATTTTTTTATATAATTTTCATGAACAAAAAGGGAACAATTCGGATAAATTGGAAAATATATACTAGATACCTCCACACATGCTTAAAAAGAGGACATCTGGTTACACTAGGTATGTGAGAATATCAAGTATTTGAACGCCTTAGAAAAATGTATGATCTATTTATACACCTTTTAGCCTGCTAAAGTCCGATCTCTCATCTCAATTATTGGTTTTTAAACAAGTCTGGAGCAGGTTGCCCTCTGTAGAATCATAAATTTTTCTTTTTATATTCAAAATACTTAGCTTAGCATATAACCGCTAAAAATCATTTGATTTAGAAATGTTTAACCAAATATTTACCGTTATTTAAGTTCATTTTGTCATATTTGTGGCAATCATGAAACCTCTGTACTGTAGCAATAATGGTTTTTAGGAAATCTATGAGACTTTATATTACATTTGTCCTTCGTTTTATTGTGGCTGAAGCAACCAGTAACCGCACAAGACATATTGTTCTTGATTTTTAATACTCAAATGAATTTAACAAAAACATTCTTTTTCTTCCAAGGTAAAATTTATTTCGCACTAAAAAAATAAAAATTGATAAGAAGTTTTCACCATGCTTCGGTTCGGCTGACCGCTTCGAACCGCAAGAATTCACGATCTAAGTAGTGACGTCACCAGCTGAATGGTTCAATAATTGGTCTGTCAAATTGATAACCATGTCGGGGATATGGTCCCGATCGCGGTTCCAAAAACAAACAAATTATACCGGTTTGTTTACAAATTGGAAATAGCGGAGTTATTTATTTTTTTCATTAAATAAATGATTTTTATAGTCTTCTAGTGTTATCTCTGGTTTTGTGTTTGATATTATTTGGGTTTTTGCATATTTGAAGGTTGATGTTAAAAATTTCATGAAAAATGACAAATTGCTTATTATAGGTACAATATTACTATTAAAAAATAAACTTTTACACATAAATTGCTAATTGTTTCTCCATATTTGTTAATATTCTTTTGCAAAATCAAAACAGAATTAATCATTTACTTTAGCTGTCACTTGAAATCGGTAACCACACGTTTTCACCATGCTACACCTGACGCAATCAAGACGTCATTATGTGACCAGTGTTAAAAGTTTGAGACCAACGATTAGTGAAACCGGAGCATGATGAAAACACTTATATTTGTTGTCAAACTAGTAACTTAACCTACAATTTTTATTGACGTTTATTTCCTGACGTAGATGCGATGGCTGGCGAGCACACCTTGTTTTCTTCTTACCATGCTCCTGCTCTTATATGTAATATCCCTTTTTTTGTTTGAACCTTGGGCCGGTTTTTCGGTGGTTATTGACAAAATTTAATCCCAGGATTATTTCTAAAAATAGAACAACGAGATATTTGACTGAAAAGCTCTATTTTTAAATAGGTTTTCGCCACATAAGAAATCCAAAACATTGTTTTCATTTTTATTAAATTCTTTTATCTATCTTAGTTTTGAATCACAAATCGGTTAATAAGCGTTAAGTAAACATCCCATGTCTACTTTTATAATTATATCTCTGAAAATTGGGCCGTTTTCAATTTTAGTTTGGGGTTTTGTGTTAGCTTATCTGAAAAATCGGATATATAAGAAACACGGTTTCCCGTTGGTCCACAGTGTCACCAGAACAACCGAAGAATGTTGTTGGTTATTGGGTAACCGATGTCTAAACTGTCAATTATGTGACGTGTGTTCCGTTTTTAAAGGGTTTTTCAGAAACCGCTATCCGACTTCTGTCAACTGGACCGGTTAACCAGGTTTGGAAACAGAATACGGCCTTGGTTTTTTTTATTTAACTTTCTTTGTTTTGGTTTTTGCTGAACTATTTTATCTCGGCTTTAGAGCTTCGATTAATAGTAGTATACAACTTTTTAAACGTGTATTTATGCTATGCAGCTGAAAAATCGATGTTTATAACTTTTTCTACTAAATAATGGGTATCTTCTTTTTGTATGTTGTTCCTTAATTAATTTCCATGAATCCACGGTAATGTTCAGATCGAGTTTTTAAGATTTCTTTAGATTTTTCTCTCTTTTTGAGGAAAGTTTAATTAATATTTCACTTCTGAGAATAATATTATTGTTGCCGCTTTGCAATTTTAGGCAATTTGTCAATTAAGATATTTATAGTTTTCTAGTTTTGGGAAGCGTTTATCAAAATCGAAAACCAATTGCAATATTACATCAGTTTTAGCCTGAATTACTAATGTTCCAATTAAATTTTTAAATTTTTATTTTAGTACTTATTTTGGGCGGAGTGTTTGAACAGGAATACTTTTGACTGACCTTGTTGGGTGTTGTAGGATTGCCAGAAGTTCTCCCTATCTTTTCGTACAATATGCATGCTCGAGGGATTTTCCGAACTTCTTGGAACGAGGACGGTATCAGGACCTGAATTTTCGAGGGTAATTTGAGAACCACTTCAATCGGTGATACCCAGCGAACCAGCTCGGGAACAAAATCTGAGATTAATCTGAAAAGGGATTTTTCCTGAGTCGGTTGAATTTTCTCTGGATGGTTAATTTATTGTGTTTTTGCTGGATTGGATTGGACCGAGGAATTTTTTTTGTCAGAGAATTGTGTAGCCGTGGACGTTTTCGCCAGACCGTCATGTTGGTTTCTTGCCCACACTAAAGATACAGGTTGTTTCTTTAACGACCATTAAACCCTCTTTGAGGGTATTTGGAAGTCGTTCTTGAACTACCTTTTTCGGTGCTGGTAACTTTTTGAAACTGGTTTTTGAAAACGGCCTTTTTGGAACAGGTCTTTTAGTATCAGACTATATTTTTTTAAAACTATTGATCTTTTCGAACTGGTAATCTTTTTGCACAGACTTCCCGGCATCTGATCTTTTGGTACCTGCCCATTGGTACCTCACTCACCCACAACCAACGAGCCCAATAGATTTGGTAACCTTTTCTTTTAATATTATTTAAATGATTTAGTTTTATTTAGCTCGAATAAGGTTTTCTTTCCTTGTTAGTATATCCCGTACAAAAACAAGGCCCTATACCATCCAAGAGATCTCTAGTTGATCTGTTAACTATCGACGCCAGTTGGGACCCCCTCTCTCCGACGCGATGGCCTGAGGGCATTTGCACGAGCACTTGACTTGCTTTTAGGCGGTGTACTTTTTTTATATCCTTCTCAATTTTTCTTTATAATATAGATGTATTTTTCTACTATTTTCCTTTTAAAACGTCATTAATTAAAGTTACTTTTTTATATTTTCCAATATCCTTTATATACAATTAGCTGCGTAGCATTAGATTGGTTATTATAGGATTATTATTAGGAGTCGATTTTGTGTCTAGCGATTTAAAGCTTTAAATGTTGAAATATACAATAAAATAATTATGCTAAAATTACTTACAAAGCTCGCATAGAAGTGATTTGAGGATATCCGCACCGGCAAGTTTTGAGATATGGGGTTCATTTTTATTTTATAGTTTTCAGGTGTAATTTTGAAACTACAGTTACCATCAAATTTCGATATAAATCCTATGACACATTCTCCCTCTGAATACAATGACAAATTGGGATCCATTTAAAAAGTCTTTTTTCCATCTGTTGGATCGTCTGTATATTAAGGCGTTTATTGTTTTAGGTATAGAAAGGCAATATAGAAAAGCATAGGTAGTAAATTAATGGCCTATTTATGAATGATTTTCCCAAAGAGAAAGGAGTAAAGAATAAATTTAAAATACAAGCGCGCCTTATAAACGTTAAATTTGATGATATTGAACAACGGCCGATTTTCATCATAATAAGGCAGATTGATATCGACTGCTCGTTAAATTCGCGTAGCCTGGAAAACTTACAAAATAAGTTAAATAAGAAATGTATCCAATTACAATATAAACAAACACTAAGAAATTGCATGTTGTTAAAGTACGATACATTTTTATGAGTCTTTATGTGAAGTTTAAAGTTTATGTAAAGTTTATTTATGAGGTTTTTTAAAGATGGATGGATTGGAACCTGAATATAATGACATGTCATCAAGTTCAGTGACGTTCAGTGAAGGCGGGGTAAGCAAGCAAGTAATCTAATCTATATAGCTCAGTTTGTTTACTTTAATCACACTTTCAACTTATTTTAAGCTATGCTAACCTGCGGAAAAGTCCTTTTAATTGTAAACTAGCAGTAGGAAATCTGTTTATGATAGACCTTTATAAAAATGCGTTTTATTTATAAAATAATGTTAAATGTTACAAATATGGGGTCAGTTATTTAAATCGATTTAGGGGGAATTTGAACCCACTCTCAGAACATTAACATTCAATCTCGCTATAAATTTGCATTAAACAGTTGATGGGTATTTATTATATTTATAGATCGTAAAAAATACAATAACAATAAATATCCGTGAATTGAGCTTCTTGTTGCTGGCTAAAAAGTAGCTGGTAACAAGGAGCTACAGTCAACCTCATGAGTCGGGTCGATGACACTAATACGAGTTAACATAATTAAACCTCTGTGAAGTAAGCTCCTTGTTGCTGGCTACAAAGTAGCTGGCAGCAAGAAGCTACAGTCGACCAGATGAGTCGGGTCGGTGACACTCTTACAAGGTAACATGCATACACGAAAAAAAAAATGGAAAATAATGCAACGTTCTAAATTCTGAATAGATAATACAGAGGAAACTATTTTGTATTTATTATTTTATTTCTAAGTAGATTTTACGGCTTTATTTAAGACTCATAATTTGCTTGTCGTTTTTTATGGTTATTAAAGTACAAAACCTACTAAAAAACCGTTTTGCAGACGATTTTAGTTTGGACAGCACACGACCAAATTTTATTTTAAAAAAAGTTATTTTTTTGAGTTGATTGTATGTCACGCCCACTGCAAAAAACTGTATATTTGTCTATCTATATCCATTAAGTGATTAAAATCTCAGTTAATTTTAAGCTACTGTAAGGAAGTTAACTGAATTTTAACATTTTTTTAAAAGAAAATTCGATGTCGTGACGCCACTGTCGTATGTCACCCCTGCTGGAAAAAACCATCTATTTATCTAATTGTAGGCAATAGTTGGTCAAAATTGCAGTCATTTAGAAACTACTTTAAGAAAGTAAACTGAATTTTAGCAATTTTTTGAAGAAAATTCAGTCTCGTGTTGCCGCTGACGTATGTCACCCCCACCACAAAAAAACTGTATATTTGTCTACGTATATCTATTAAGTTGTTAACATTTCAGATAATTTCAAGCTACTATGAGGAAGTTAACTGAATTTTAACATTTTTTTTTAAAGAAAATTCGATGTCGTAACACCCCTCCTGAAAAAAAAACATCTATTTGTCTAATTGTAGGCAATTGTTCGTAAAAATTGCGTTATTTTAAATATATTTTTCCCGTGTATGATCTCTAAAGTATGGGTAGACCTAATTTAATGACTGGTAATTTGAGGACCAGCAAAAAAGAAAAACGAATATCCATAGGTTTTCAAAATTCCAGAGTTTATAAAATTGGCACAAATCTTTACTAGAGCAAGCATCATAAAAAGCCTAAATATCAATATTCTAGTGCCTTAGATTGAGGCACTTCCTTCTTTAAATTTTTCATAAAAAGTGAATGACCGGGGGCTTTAAAGTTATCCTAGAGCTACCAAAATTGGTACAAATTTTTACTAGATCAAGCAGCATAAAACGCCTGAGTATTAACTTTCAAGCCCCTCAAATTGAGGCACTTCCTTCTTGCCATTAAATAAAAATAAATATCAATATTCTAGTCCTTCAGATTGAGGCACTTCCCTCTTTAAATTTTTCATAAAAAGTGATTGACCGGGGGCTTTAAAGTTATCCTAGAGCTGCCAAAATTGGTACAAATTTTTACTAGAGCAAGCAGCATAAAACGCCTGAGTATCAACTTTCAAGCCCCTCAAATTGAGGCACTTCCTTCTCGCCATTTATCATAAAAAGTCAATGACCGGGGGTTTAAATTTATCCTAGAGCTACCAAAATTGGCACAAATTTTTACTAGAGTAAGCAGCATAAAATGGTTCAGTATCAACTTTCAAGCCCATCAAATTGAAGCACTTCCCTCTTGCAATTTTTCATAAAAAGTGAATGACCGGGGTTTAAATTTATCCTAGAGCTACCAAAATTGGCACAAATCTTTACTACAGTAAACAGCATAAAACGGTTTAATATCATTAAGAGGGAAGTGCCTCAATCTGCGGGGCTAGAAAGTTGATACTGTTCTGTTTTATGCTGTTTGCTTTAGTGAAGATTCAAATAAATTTTGAGAGCTTTAAGATGACCTTAAATGAAAAATTACAAAAGAGAAGTGCCTCAATTTGAGAGGTTAGAAAGTTGATACTCTGCTGTTTTATGCTGCTTGCTCTAGTAAAGATTTGTGTCAATTTTAATAGCTCTAGGATAACTTTAAACCCCCGGTCATTCATTTTTAATGAAAAATTACAAGAGGGAAGTGCCTCAATTTGAGAAGCTAGAAAGTTGATAATCTGCCGTTTTATGCTGCTTGCTCTAGTAAAGGTTTGTGACAATTTTGGTAGCTCTAGGAAAACTTTAGACCCCCGGTAATTCATTTTTTATGAAAAATTGCAAGAGGGAAATGCCTCAATCTGTGAGGCTACAAAGTTGATACTAAGTTATTTTGTGCTGTTTGCTTTAGTGAAGATTCAAATAAATTTTGAGAGCTTTAATATGACTTTAAACCCCCAGTCATTCACGTTTAATGAAAATTAGAAAAGGGAAGTGCCTCAATTTGAGGGGCTAGAAAGTTGATACTCTGCCATTTTATGCTGCTTGCTTTGGTAAACTTTAGTAAGCTACTTGTAGCTAGCAACAAGGAGCTTACTTCACGGATATCATTAATAATACATACACTGCAAAAGAAAATTCACTTTTTATGAAAAAATGCAAGAGGGAAGTGCTTCAGTCTGTGCGGCTAGAAAGTTAATAATACGTCATTTTATGCTGTTTGCTTTGGTGAACATTGTGAAGATTCAAATAAATTTTGAGAGCTTTAAGATGACTTTAAACCTCCGTTCATTCACCTTTAATGAAAAAATACAAGAGGGAAGTGCCTCAATTTGAGGGGCTAGAAAAATGATACTCAGCTGTTTTATGCTGCTTGCTCTAGTTAAGATTTGTGCCAATTTTGGTAGCTCTAGGATAACTTTAGCTACTTGTAGCTAGCAACAAGGAGCTTACTTCACGGATATCATTAATAAGACATACACTGCAAAAGAAAACTTGAAAATAATGTAATTTTCTAGTTTCTTGGTGAGTAATAAATAGGCTTAGTTAAATTATTTTGTATTTATTATTTTATTCACAAGTAGTTTTTGGGACATTTTTTGAGATTCATAATTTGCTTGTGTTTTTTTTATAGTTAATATGGTACGGAAAGGGCGTCACTACAGTGGGGGGTAGAGGGGGTAATTACTCCTCCCTCCCCCTCCGAGACCCCAGAGATGCCCAAAAAAATCACGTATACTTATGCATTTATTATGATTCAAAATATGAATAAAAACATTAGACAGATAAGACATTACCACAATTTTTGCTCACAACAAAAAGTAAGGACCCTTTTTTTGTTTGCCAATATTTCACTCCTTTTCTCCCACGAGATATTCTAAATACGGCACTGGAAGTCTAACCTAAACTAGAGCCCATAACTAATTACACAAGTTTTTAAAATAGTCTTATAGAACCCCAACACACTAGAGTCAACGTGCATGCCAAAATTCAGCTCTTTACGTCAAGCTGTTTGAGCAGGATCGTGATTAATGAGTCAGTGAGTGGTCAAGTCATTTAAGACTTTTGTATATTAGCATAGATACAACATATTACAAATTACTGTTTCTGACAAAATAAAACCTAACATTAAAAACAAAATTAATCAAAATTTAAAAATCCTTATTATCGTTATACACATTCATAACACTGAGTATAAATTTGCCACATATAGCCAAATATACCAAAACCACCCCGTATTATTTCTATAATTAATAATAACACTAAACAAATAGTCAAAGATACCAAAACCCTCAGTAACAACGTAAACCACAATACATAGAGTATATTAACATATACACCATACAGGTTCATCACGATACCGCAGCGACGCGCTCTTGACGCGCTACTATCACCCAACTTCCAAAAATTCTCTCGAAAATTTTTACTATTGTGACTTGTCGAAAGTTTGTCACTGTTGAGGTATAACATATTAATTTATATAATACAAGTTATGTGTACACCACAGGTTTTTTGCGCATTTTTACCGTTTAAAATCAAAGTTTTACAAAGCCCTTTTTTAGTGCCCCTAAATAATGATACAACGATAGGTACGTTTCAAATCCTATTCCTACCTATCATACTTTGGGCTGTGGCTATACGTTTATTATGAATGACTGATTTGTACATTCAGGACCAATTCTTTCATTATTAAGGATTTATAATTATGCTTACTTCACTGTAAAATTATGACACACGTTCATTTTTTTCCTGGCTGATCCGACCCGGCACCTAGCTCAACTAGATACACATATTACATTATTACTTTTTCTAGTATAGTTATAATTACCTTAGGTTTAGAAGCTACACTCAAATATTTTTCAAGGTAGTGAAGAGATAATATGTATGTTGTATATTTGTATGAATCAATCCGGAATATACACTTAAACACTTTTACACTTTAATAAAACAATAAAAATCTTGATCGAGTGCATAATGCCATCTCCCACCTAGGGGTTCCCGAGACCGAGATCGAGACTGAATTAGTCTCGGTCTCGGTCTCAGTCTCGGAAAATGTTTACGGTCTCGGTCTCGGTATTGATCTCGATGCTTCGAGACCGAGACCGAGACCTATTTAGTATCGGTATCGGTCTCGAAAGTCTCGGTGGTCTCGAAAACAAAATTTTAAAAATAATTGTTCGCTGAGATGTTATTTAGACAAAAGTACATGGAAGCCTACGTTCGAAACCCAGAGTTTTTCTAATCTTAAAAATTTAATGAAAAAAAACCCAATGTTCGAACATTTCAGTAAAGTAGAAAAAATGTAGGTATATTTATATAAAAAATTATTCCAAAAATCTATAATTCGAAATGATGTTGCCAACAGATGGTATCAGTACATGAAGATTTACGGACAATAGTAGGTGTTTCAAAATAAATATCACATATCCCTTATTCTTTGGACATCAACAGAAAGGCCACATATCACTAGAGTTACTTAACCAACCATCCACTGAACAATAATTATTTGACATTTCGAAAGATATACAAATAGAATAAGATATATTAAACACAAAATAAGGACACACTGTATAATGCTGCCGAACTCATGCAAGCAACGTGTTGGGCATTCTAGGGACAGACGTTATAATTCAATAGGTAGAAAACGATCGATGGCCAAGTAAAGCACCCTTAGGTATTCTGTAAACTTTGCTATTTTGAACCCAACTTTTATTACTTTGATGCGTATTTACTTTCTTAACCAGGACCGTTTTTAGCGGTCTGCACGTTGTGCTTGCACAAAGGCGGCTGTGGTTCATAATACTACTTGTGAATCAACTATTTTTGTTCTTTGGTAAATTAACTATACATTTTAAAAGTGGAGTAGCTTTTAAAAGTAAATTTATTTATTAAACAAATATCTACTTGTTCAATTTTTCGCCTGAAAGATCAATCTATAACCCCTTTTGAGAAAATGTACAGAAATAAATATTATATTGTGCCTGCTGAATAACCAATAATATCAAGTTCCTCAAGCGATGATAACTATGACATCGATTATACATCACTATTTGAAAAAAAAAGTGATTCCGAAAATTGGAGAAAAGAAATAATAGAATATTTGCAATTAAAGCGCGCTCCAAAGGGTACAGATATTTTAGAATGGTGGAAAGCACACGATAAACAATTTCCAAATTTAGCCAAAATGGCAAAAGATCTTTTGTCTATACGGGCGACCTCTGTAGCAGTAGAGCGTTTATTTTCACAAGCAGGGTTAATTAATACAAAACTAAGAGCGTGTTAAATGAAACTTCAAACAAATGCTTAATATGTATTCATTCATGGTATAACAGTAACTTGAAAAATGAAATTATAAAATATTAGTTTAAATTTTCTGTAATATTTTTAGGTTTATTATATAGGTTGAAATAAAATCTAAAAATATGCTTATAATGTATGTTTAGAAATTTAAATTTTTACTTTGTTATTAGAACAGTTCGTTATTTTTTAAGCGTAATAGTTGAATTAGCTTTATTGATCATCTATTTAAAATCCTAAGCCAAATTCTACTTTGTGTTTTGTTTGTTAAAAATCTTGTCCGTATGTATATGTATTATTTTTATTATACACATATAGTTAAAAATTTTATATCGTCTATTATTTCCAAATGCAAACAAAACCAATTCAAAAATATTGTTCTATAGAGCACATACCTTCTTTAATTAGCAAGCCATCGAAGCGATTAAAGAAGAAAATGTTAAGAACAATTTTCGCTGATTTTTTTAACAATTTTTTTATGTTAAGTCGGAAAATTACTTCTGTTGGAGTCTTTACCGTATCTATATTATATAAGAATATGACATTGCGATGTTTTTAGTTGTTACAGTCTATTAGCTATTAATTATTGAACCAAAAAACTAAACATTTTTGGATTTTAGTTCCTTTCAATAATTAAACATAAAAACCGATTATAAATTTATAAAGATCACAATATCAAAATACTATATAGTATAGTTGTGATAAAATGTCTCTTTTTGAGAATAGGGTAACAATTTACGGTTTTCGACATGTGAAGTGGAATTTCGCTACTAGAATTTCTAAATTTGGGAAATTCTCATGACCATTTCACTAGTATGATTGTTATAAGAACATATACAATGCTAGTATAATATAATTGATTATAGAAAAATTATTTTTTGCCTGAATTAATTTGCCCCCAAACATATATTTTTTGAATTATTTTGTCAAAACAAATAATTTACGAACATTAGTTATTTTGCTACTTCACTTTGAGATCGAGACCGAGAGTCTCGATATCGGTCTCGGTCTCGAACACCAAGTCTCGGTCTCGTTTCGAGACCGAGACCGAGACTAGTCTCGTGGTCTCGCGAACCCCTACTCCCACCTATTAATCATACAATACCACTTATTAATAGGGTAGTGTAGTATGTGATATGATGATTGATAGATGTCGACATGGAAACTGTAAAATTACATACATTTAATAATGATTTCCCCGTTTAAATTTTAGATATATGATGTATAATAATTTATATAATATATAGTTTTTACGTTGTGCCCGTATAAGCCAAATTTCGAATATAATAATTTACTAATACGGACGGTACCTAATAGTGATGTCAGATTTGACGTCCAGTCAGGAACGGCGCGCCATAAGGTTAGAATATTTGGCAGAATTAACAATGGTTATGATACTGGTGGATTTAAATATGTACAAGTTCTAACGAATTGCTTATCAGTGGTACGATAGCGCAATTGGTTAGAGCGATGGACCGGTGATCCAGAGGTGCTGGTTCGATCCCCGCTAGTACCATAACTTTTGCTGTTGATTATAAATATTTCTAAAAAACATATTTCACAGTTTAAAAAATATACTGATAAAGCAACATTTCTTTTAATTCTTAAAATGTCTGATTGGCATATTTCAAGTATATCAATTTATTTTCAATTTGAATCTACTAAATTTAAAATAATTAATAATTTCTGAGTTCACCAATCAAGAAATAGCTTAAATTTATTCTATGTACGGTTTAGCGAATGAATATGCAGAACGTTTTCCTGATAGAAGAATACCGTGTGAAAACAACATTTATCAATTTGCATCCTAGATTAGAAGAAACAAGGAGTTTTTCAAACATATTCATTTTCATAGACTCAAATTCGTGTGCCAAACTTTATGTGTTACTAAATGACCATGGGCAGAACTAAATTAGGTCAAACTTTACTATTCCTAAAAAAGGAACAGATTCATAACTAGGGAAGTTCCGGGTAAAGAAAATTTAGCAATTTTAATAATTATTATTTTGATAAATGGCATCTTATACAGTGAAACGATATGTTTAAATTATTATATCTTTTTCACAGCTGTCCCTCTCCTGGTTACGTCAGTGACATGAGCAGCTGCATCTCTGCCTCCACCCTGGCTACGCCAGTGACTTAGCTCAAAGATAGCAGAACCTCTGTCGAATGTAAAATGGCGGCTTAATAAAGTATTTAAAAATACAGCCTAAAAAACTAATTGTGGTATAGAGATAAACTAGTAAACATGTGATGTTAATTCAAGATGGCGGAACAAAACAATGGCCAAATAAAATATTTGTAATCGTGAAAAATCACCTTCTCAGGTTTTACATATTTTCAAGTTTTAGCGTCCCTAGATGCCAACAAATATGGTACATCAATCAAATGACTTTTCAGATTGACTTCCATTTTAGGCAAAAATTAAGGGGTCATATGGGAATGACTTAGTAAT
Organism: Kuschelorhynchus macadamiae; assembly: GCA_030620095.1. Taxonomy (NCBI): domain Eukaryota; kingdom Metazoa; phylum Arthropoda; class Insecta; order Coleoptera; family Curculionidae; genus Kuschelorhynchus; species Kuschelorhynchus macadamiae. Next base: position 243,124 of record JAUTXW010004984.1, on the reverse strand, counting down.
ATTTTGGTAATATCCAATATGCCGGTATGTACCTGGGTACTTAATTTATATTTTAGGTAAACTTACGAACGTATAAGAGCTATGAGCTATTTAACAATTTTTGCACGCTAACAATTTTCTACTAATTTCTCGAAAATTGAAATACGATATATACCTGGCAAATAAAACAACAGCGAGTACCCAGTAGCCTACCCTTGCAACATTTTCAATTTTCAAATATTTTGGCTTCTAACAATTTTCTTCCTATTTCTGGGAAACTATAGATATTCACAGGTTATTATACCTGACATCTAGGGATACACTTTAAAACCAGTAGCATAACCCTGCAAATCTTTTCATTTTTCAGTCAATTTTGGCCGCTATTGTCTTCTTATTTCCTGGAAACTATATGTAGAATAAAAATAGTATTCATAAAATATAAAGCTATCAACTAGAGCTACAATTTGTACCCAGTGGCGTACCCTTGCGCAGATTTTTATTTTTCAGGAACTTTTGGCTGCTTACTAATTCCTTTTTATTTCTATACACCGATTCAAAATAATATTCACAGGGTATATACCTGGCATCTAAAGTTACAGTTTGTTACCCATGATGTTCCCTTGCAAAGCTTTTCATTTTTTAGCAAATTTTGGCTGCTAACTATTTTGTTGCTATACAGCTAGCTACATAGAATCAAATTACAAGTGTATTCTAAAAACGAAAAATTGTTAGCAAAATTTTCTGAAAATTGAAAAACTTGCAAGCATTCGTCACTGAGTAGAAACTGTTGATCTAGTTGGCAGGTATATACACTATATACCTTATAGATTATTTTAAATCCATGTATAGTTTATATGTACAACAACAATACTATATTTACTACACTGTTTCGTATATTTTTATAGTTATGTAGCAAAACTTAGCAAATAAAGATAATACAAATTAGTGTCCAATCCTGGCTCCATTTTTGCAGATATTTTATGGCTTCATTTGTATAGATTTTTCAATTCATTAAAGGATAAACTAGTTTCTCGCAATACCTCATAACTGAATGTTATAAACGTGTGTATCAAGGCGCAAACCGAATTTAATATAAGTCTTGTTGCAGTGCGTGTAATTAAAGCTCATAATGAAAAAAAAGCCCAAACAATAATAGAATACTTTACAAATATCATATTATATCATTAATACCTATTAAAGTCAATTAATTCCTGAAATTAAGGCTTACATATATCACAAATAAACACAAAGTCACACCGTGATTATTTGATAAAATCAATCCTAATCTTGCAAGGAGTTTTCCTTTTATAACATTTAGTGATGTCACGCGTCATCTCATTTCTCTCGGAATAAAGGAAAGCCGTTCCTGATTGGTTGACAGTCAATATATGTACTTTTAAATATTAAATGTATAATATTACATTTTTTAACAGGAGGATCATTTTTAAATAAAAAAATGTAAAAACTAGAAGAACAAACCCTGAATAAAGTAATATTAATCACAAAAATCTATTTTTGTCCTTAATCAGCTGATCAACGTACTTATCATGGGAATACCATTTAATATATATTTATATTATTTTTACGTTGCCCAAAAATTTCTTTAAAACAACACCTAATAAAGCGGTCGGGGGTCATTCCCATATGACCAATCATTTTTGACTAAAATTTGAAGTCAATCTGATGAGTAGTTTTTAGACTGTGCCGCGAACTGACTGACAAACCGACCGACTGACCGACATAAAACCTGAGAGAGTAATTTTTTTCACGATAACAGATCTTTTATTTGTCCGCCATTTTGTTCCATCTTGAATTAGTATCACAGTTTTACTAGTTCATCTCTATTCTACAATTGATTATGGCAAACAATTTGAAATCAGTCCAGTAAGTAGTTTTTTCAGACTGAATTTTCAAATAATTTATTAAGCCGCCATTTTGTTCCGCTATCTTGTATTCGTACTAAAAATATACCAGTTGGTTCCTACATAATACTTAATTTTTGTGCAAAAATTTTTAGAAAAATTGAATAAGTAGTTTTTTAGTAATAATTTTTTCAATATTTCACTAGGTCGCCATATTGTTTTGCCATATCGGATTTTTACCAAAATGTGACCATGTCATTCCCATATGACCCTTAATTTTTGACCAAAATTTCAGTCAATCGGGTAAGTAGTTTTTTACCTATGTCACGAACAGCCAAACCGACAGACAGACAAACGGAATTGAGCAAAACATGTTTTTCTGCATCTAGGGAGCCTGAAACGTAATGATCTGAAAAAATTTCGGAGGGTGATTCTTTCACGATTACAATACTTCCCTTTTACGAGAGAAGTAAAAATACGATTTAAAGGAAATAACTCCATATGTAATGCTAACGTATATTACTCTGATCCAGAAGATTGAGGAAAATTAAATGAAAACTTTTTTTTAAGTTGGATGAACTAAATTTCTTTAAAAAACGTCAAGAATGAAATGATAATAATAATTTTGCAAACGACGACTATTATTGTTTTAAACTGAAGAACTAAAAGTTCAGAAACAGTTATAAATCAGAATTCGTTATAATAATTGTTATCGAATCACATTATAATAAATATCTAAGAGATAACTGATTAACGTTTTTGAAATTATTAGGTGTTTAATATTAGAAAGATTAGTTAAAATAGCAATTAATATTACTCTGATCTAATATTGGCATTTTTTTATTTACTTGTAGATTTTGAGGTGCTAATCACGAATTTAGAATCAGCGATCAATCAAATCGAATTAACCTAAATAGAAGATAGAATAAGATGCCAAACCTTAGCTCAATAGAAAGGTTTTATTGATTATCATCGCAAATTGAATTTAAACTTTGTGTCTGAATTTAAAATATTTCTATTCGAATGCAAAGTGCGTGGCATCAAAAACCACAGATAGTCTTCGAACATAACAGGCACGTAGCTAGATATTATGTCGAGGAGGGGTCCAAATCTCTAAACGCCGATTAAGCAAATGAAAAAAGAGTTTGCTTAACCCTCTGCAAGTGCAAGAAAAATTGCAGTGTTGAAAAATTCGTTTTCTGTCAATATTGTCAAAGTATTGCATTGCAGGTGGCGCAATTATGAAATTGTAAACAATTAAAGTTAGGATAACCTGAATAACTTGTGAAAACGATAGTTTATTTCAAGGGAAAAATCTGAACATAGTGAATGTCACGCCCAGGCAACAAATTTATAATAATTCCACATAAATTTATAATTTCTTTATGACTAAAAATAAAGCTGAAAGAGGAAATTTGTGGCTATAAAATGTGATGATAATTAGTTTTTATAATATATTGCGTCTTATTTTTTACGTGAAGGTATATCGGGAAAAAAACAGCTAAATTCAGTTTCCACATCTTGTATTATTAAACAAATATGTATACATGTTTTCCATTATCTTTTATATTGCGTTTTCAGTGTCTCGTTTAAACAAATGAATATGCATATTATGCGAAACTTACTCTACAGCTTATTAAGGTAAGTGACCACATATCATACCAAGAAAAATTGTATGTTTGTTTTGTTATAAATCAGTATTGAATTGTTCGTCTTATTGCAGTTTCCTGTGCTTATACATGATTGTTTTTTAGCCTGAAGAAGATGTAAGTAAGCATCGAAATGTAGCTTGTGTAATAAAAGAGTTTAAACGCATTAGTTTTTACCTACAAATTTACCAAAATATTGAAATTTTTACCAAAATAGGCTGATATCAGAGTATCTTTGTAATTTATCTATTTTTGTTCCGACACCTTTAATTGCGTTACAAATACAATTAAGCAATAAATGGCCCTTTTGCAACGAAGATCATAAACGATTATTTGTTTACAGAATACATAGTCAGTTGAATATAGATTATTGCTTTGAAATGTTCTTAGCTTAAATATAGTTGTTTGAAAAAGAAAGCAAAAATTATAATTTCTTGTTCCTCAATTGTTATGTAAAGTATACAAGATTTCATTCATTTCCATGCATAAAATACCTTTTATAAAAAGTGTAAGAAAACTAAAATCATTAAATAAAATGTTTTAATCGGGTCATTATGAGCTAAAAATGCCATTTAGTTCATTGGCGGGTCATAATTTTACGGTTTGCAGCTATTAAAAGGTAGGCTTTGGATTTGTAACGGAGGTTTTGCGTTTTATTTCAGCGAGTTAACATAATTTATATGAAAGTTTATTAAAATGTTAGCAACCAGTATCCACTTGATTGCAACGTGTAAATATTATTACCCTGGGCATGTATAATGAAATTGTATGGAATTATTACTATACTAACACACTTTAACAGGTAAAATGTTAATAATAAGTTGTGCTGAAAATTGTTAAATTAAATATACACTTAAAATATGAATTTCAAAAATGTATCTGAAATTTTGCTTATATTGCGAACTTGTTTCAAGAAAAATGCCTTTGTAGACAACAGTACTGCAAAACTAAGAAGTATCTTGCTTATTTTTGAGCTTTTGATTTATTTCCATGTTTCCGTAAAAAATCGACCACTATGTGGCGCTAGAGGCGGCACCTGGATAAACATTATCGCATTATTACACTTTTTTTCAGTAAAATAATATTATTGTAGAAAAAATATTACATGTAACTCAAGCATTAAGGCATTTTTTCACTTCTATGTGATTGCGGTTCAAAATTTCCAAATTTGTTAGTGCACTTATTATAAAAATTACTATTATGAGACTAGTTAATGCAAATAAGATGGACATTAATACTGGTAAACATTTGAAATGTTTTCGCTTTATGTTAGATTTTTTCCGATTTTTCTGAAGTGTACCTAAACTTGTTTAAAATATATATTTTTAAATTTACAAAATGAATCCCATATAACACAAAAGAGTTGGGGTAGTGTTTAAACACAACTCCATTTTCAGGGGGCAACCACTTTCTACTTTAAGAGAAATTGAAAAACAAATAATTCGAGGATTTATCGAGAGAAATTTATATTATTAAGTGTACAAAGATGAATTATATTAACATTTTTGGAGTATTATTTGACTTTTAAATATCACCACGCCTAAATTTAAGAATAATGCAAACATCAAAAATATTCAAGTAATTCCATTTATATGTTTTTTTTTAAGCATCCGTCACCCAGAAACATTAAATAACGTAAAAATTATTTATTGTGCGCTTGTACATGATGTAGTTAAACACTGATATTATTATGCTTATTATTATTATTATTATTATTATTATTATTGTTGCCGAAATTGACAATCAAATTCTCAACAATTGTTGGATTCCAAGCCCATCCCGGATGCATGCATCAAAATGAGTGGGCTGGTTTCTATTATTTCTATGTGTTGTCCTGTAAGAAAAGTACTGAGCAGGACTGCCTTCTGGATGTCGATGAGGGGGTTAGTATGCACTCCTATAATTTTAAGGTTCTTTTCTAAAGTTTTTGGAACTTCGCATATTTGGCCTTCTTCTCTTGATATTTATCCAACACGTTGTTATTGTTGAGTACAGCGGCATCTACCAAATAAGCTGTCTTTGTTTCCTTATTTAACAGTACATCAGGCCGATTATTTGTAATCCGTCTGTTGGTGATAATTGCCCGGTCGTAGTACAGTTTGAAGGCATTATTTTCAAGCACTGAACTTGGTTGGTATTTATAATAGGGCATAAAGGTGTTCAGGAGCCCGTGTTTATTGGCAAACTTCTGGTATATGATGTTACATACTTGGTTATATGGCTGGCGATAGTCCATGTTTGCTAGGTAAGTGCAGCCAGATGTTATATGTTGTATAGCCTCTGATCTCTCGCTACATTTTCGATACTTATAGGATTCAACGGGCCGGTCTTTGATAATGAATTTCGTGTAATTCCGTGTGTTAATAACTTGGTCCTGTATTGCCTTGACAAATCCTTCTGTCTCTGGGAATAGTTGTCCATCCTTCAGCCAGCTGTTGGATGCTTCCTTATCCATGTGTTGCTAATGCAAGTCATTGTGATATCGGCCGTGCTGAGGATGATGTTGTCACTTACGAGATTGAGTGGACTGAATTAAGCATATTGCCGAGCGGGTTTAATGTTAGACAGAAGCAGACAGGGCTCAGGCTCCCTGGAAAATACCTCATTAATGCTGAGGCTTCTGGTGTTATATCCTTGTTTCCCTCTTACAAAAAGTTTAGTGTTCCAAAGCTTCATCATCTTTTCCAACAGGTTCACTACTCTATCATTTATTTTGTATAGTTTCAAAACCTCTACTAGCCAAGAGTGGGGAACCGAATCATAGGCTTTTTTGAAATCTATCCATGCTGCAGAGAAATGATGCCGTTTTGTTCCTTTGCTATAATGTGGTTTTGATCGACATGAGAAGTAATCTTTTCACAGATAACTTTTGTGAATAGTTTATATATAGTAGACAGACAAGTAATCGGTCTGTACTCTTTTGAGTCCTTGGTTTTTTCCGACTTAGGTATCATATATGTCACTCCAGTACATAGGGCCTGAGGGATGTTATTTGGGTTTTCTAAAAGTTGGAATTGGGCTGCTAATACGTCATGGAGTGCGGTGAACTTTATTTATCCAGAAGTTGTGGATAGAATCCTTCCAATTATGAGTTGATGAAAGAGCTTCCTTTATATCTGCCGCCGCCGTAATAATGAAGCCCTCCATTAGCGTTATGCGCCTAATTCTGCGTCTTTCTTCATCTAACCACCATTCATCCCGGTGAGGTTGTTGATCGCCCCATATATTATTCCAGAACTGGTATATATCCTGTTGAATTGACGGCTGACCCTCTGTTTGCGAATCCTTTTCTAATGTTCTATAAAAGAGCTTTTGATCTTGATGAAACATTTTTGTTTGAATACTCTTTTTATAGTTTTCATTGTACTTTCTGAGTCTCGCTCCCAAGACTGTCACCTTTTGATTCAGCTTATCGTTGTACACCAAGGCCTTTGTTATTTTATCTGCTCCATTAGAGATTTTTGCTTCTTTAAGTATGTTTTCAGCCATGAATTTTACTTTTTGTCACGTTTTCACATCAGGTCTTAAATAGTTGGTAAGTATGGCTATTTTTGTCCTGGTTTTATTGATATTATTCTCTAATCGGATTTTACAGGGTGGGTCACTCCGTTGTTCTTGCCTTTTTGTTTTAGGTTGACGCCACTTAGGTCGCACACAGTAACTGCGGCTGTATATACATGGTAAGTATGACACATGCCTTGCTGAGTATCAATTGGTATCTCCTCTTCTCTATTTTGTATCGCTTCTTGGCGATTGTCATTGAGTTCGGTGTTTACTTTTTGTCTGATATTTTCTAGCTAAGCTCGTGATAATGCTGATCTGCTCACTATAGAATTAACTTGACTAGCAAGGTTTTGTATGGTACGGGTGATACCAGGTACTAACTCTCGCCACTTATCTTGCAGTTTTTGACGATATAGTAGCATGTCGGTTTCGTTCTGCGTTACTGTATAATATGAGAACATTAACTGAATATTATCTTCAGTTGTCAACGAGTTCGCATATGCATCCAAAGGTGTTGAGGTTGGTTACCTTCCTCCAAGTTGCTTTCCATGTTTCCATTGCCAGGCCCAGCATATCCATTTCTGGGTCATAGTGCTGCCAGTCTCACTAGTATCCCTAACAAGCTGTACAGACGGTTCCGAGAGGGGGCAACCTCCACACTCTAGGAGCAATGGTATTAACACGTAAAAGGGCTGCTGACCCTTAATAAGGTGGGTTCTCCCCCTCGCGTCGTCCGTGATGTTCCCGGGAGGCACCAACTTGGAGGTGCGAGTAGGAATTGAGTAGGAGAGGCTAAGTGAAGTTAACCGAAGCCAACCTCATGTATTACGCATCACTACCCTATTTACCCCCTTATTATTATTATTAAAATATATTTAAAGGCACAAAACCAAAATCTAAATTTAAAATCATTAAAAAATATCAGAAAGACATTTCGTTTCCTAAAAAGCACTGATATATATATATATATATATATATATATATATATATATATATATATATATATATATATATATATATATATATATATATATATATATATATATATATATATAGAATTTTATTGATGCAGTAATATCCTTTGACAGAAATGGAAAAACGTATGTATTTATGTCTATAATTCTCGCCTTTTCTCATCGTGTCGAGATTGTATGGTATCGAGGCGAGACGAGATTACGTGGAGACGAGAAGAGAGTACAAATTTCGTCACGTCTTGCGGCATCACTTTCTTTGATTTCTTTATGTTGATGAATCTTTTCTTTTTTATGTTGATGAACCCATGATCACATGCAAACAAAAATCTTAGAAATAATGATATTGTTGTATATTTAGTATCCCTAGAAAACCTTTGTACCCGTATTCACTAAAGAGGTTTAAATTTAGACCAGATTTAACTTGACTTAACTTGAGTTATAGGTTTAAGATGACATTTTTAACAATTTAACAAATAATTTTTCTAATTGTCACAATTACAAAGTGACAGTGATATAAGCGAAATATAATTAGCGAACTAAGAGTTTTAAGTACCATGGCAACTAGACCTGGCCTAACTCTTAAACCTTTTTAGTGAATACGGGGGTAAATGTCTACTTTTTAATCAGCGTTTTTTTTATTTTTTGATAATTTTAAATATCCTTCATTGACAAAATCGGTAAATTTTTTTATTTAAATCAAATTTTTTTCTTTCTCTGCGGTTATTTTTTCGAAGCGTTTGTATACAAAATCTAAGATTAAATCGCAGTGTTCTTATTTATTATATTGATCATCGTCTTTTGTATCCTTGGAACAAAGAAAACAGCTTCTAAATTGAGTGAACCGCTTTTTTTATTTGAAAGTAACAGCATCATATATTCCCAGTTTGTAGGTAAAAACTAATTATCATACTGTCCAGAGATTTTCCCGTCCAAATTTATTTTTAAATATCAAGAAACAATAATTTTTGTTGGAACTATTTTTAAATTTTTCTTTTAACAAGAGATCTTAGTGGAAAAAATTGAACTATAGTTTTAGATTAATTTATGTCAGAAACTATCGTATTTAGAAAAAAATTGCATTACATTTTACATGTACACAATAGATCTCTCTACATTTTTTTGCTCTTGTTTGGCAAGTTTGAAAGAGCTCTCAGAAAAAATAATAAACGGAGCCAATATGCAACTGCTATTCATCAGTAATTGGAATTCTGTTTTCGCAAATTAAATTATATAAAAAAAAACCAAATATTTTTAAAATTACGAGACGGGGTCTGGATACGTGCCTTCGTTTGTTCGATTTTTTTTTTAATACAGGTTCTTCATTGTCAAAATCGGTAAATTTTTTTATTTGAATCAAATTTTTTTTCTTTCTCTGCGGTTATTTTTTCGAAGCTTTTGTATAAAAAATCGAAGATTAAATCGCAGTCTTCTTATTTATCATATTGATCATCGTCTTTTGTATCCTTAGAAAAAAGAAATCAGCTTCTAAATTGAGTGAAAATGGATCACGCGGCGAACGCTTCAACAGCTACCGCTGTTTTTATTTGCAAGTAACAGCATCATATATTCCCGGTTTGTAGGTAAAGACTAATTATCATACACTCCAGAGATTTTCCCGTCCAAATTTATTTTTAAATATCAAGAAACAATAATTTTTGTTGGAACTATTTTTAAATTTTTCTTTTAACAAGAGATCTTAGTGGAAAAAATTGAACTATAGTTTTAGATTGATTTATGTCAGATACTAGCGTATTTAAAAAAAAGTTACATTACATTTTACATGTACACAATAGATCTCTCTGCATTTTTATTGCTCTTGTTTGGCAAGTTTGAAAGAGCTCTCAGAAAAAAATAGTAAACGGAGCCAATATGTAACTGTTAGTCATCAGTATTTGGAATTCTGTTTTCGCAGATGAAATTATGTAAAAAAAACAAATATTTTTAAAATTTCGGGGCGGGGTCTGGATACATGCCTTCATTTGTTCGATTTTTTTTTAATTCAGGTTTTTGTTGTTTAGCTTTTACGTTAAATGTTTACAAACTTACGTTGTCTTCCAGACTTAACTAGTTAATTCACATTGATATTATCTTCTGCTGGCGGTTTCGATACAATTTCAAATTTGAGGAAAATACCGTTCTCGGCTTCCTGTGGTGCCAAAGCTTCTGACTGAGAAAAATAAATTTTACGTTTTTACGCTTTCTTATATCATCTACATTTATTTTACATCATAAACAACAAACTAGCAAAATAGCACTAAGTAAAAAAAAACAATTTTTACTTAAAACCTCCACTATATTAAAGAAAACACACTCATGCCACAATAATACTGTGGCTTCATTAGATAATACAAATAGAATTCTATTCTATTTGTATCTTTCGATTTAGCCACAGTGTTTCGAAACATGTCATGAGTTTGTTTTCTTTAAAATAGTGGAAGTTTTTGGTAAATTTTTTTTTCTTTTACTTAGTGCCATATATATTAGTTATAGATTTCCACCTTGTGCCGACCGAATCAATCCAGTTCTTATGAAGAAAAACCATCATATTAAAGCCAATTAAATAATGATATACCTAATAAAAATATATTAAAACATGCATATATTAAAACTTAAAATCTAGCGATTTGTCTGACTACTGATAACAAGGAATTTCGGCTAATATAAACATTATGGGCTTTGATTATAAAAAACTGAAAAAGGAAATGGTGCAAAGAAATTTTATTTTCTTATTTCAAAGAATTTTTATCAGGGTAAAAAATCTACTAATATAAAATCGGCCAGGATAAGCCTAACCGAAGTTTTGCCAAAAGTTTGCATTAATAATTTCCTATAATGAATTCAACTTCTAAGAAAAAAACTACTATACGTAATATATTTTCCTATTGTATGGAATTGAAAACAAACCCATCCTTTCAAAAACATATTTCAAATTGTCGCTCACAAACATCCCGGGTGGTAACGGAAATACAATTTGATTCGAATGCAAAACGATTTGAAAAGGTAAGATAAAAGTCGTAAACAGTTTCATAGTATTACAGTTTTAACATTCCAACCTCCTTTGTCACAATAAAAAAATATCTTGTATATAATAAAGCAATCTAATCCAAAATAGATATATGTGCAGAAAACAACTGACGATATGGCCAAAAAATTACTAAAACAGATCAACAATATATTTGGTTCCTTTTAAGGACGGAATCAGATAACTGTTGTACCTGACAAATAATTTTCACTTTAAGGCAAACGCCCATTACTTAATAACATTTGAGGGACTGAGCTTCCTGTGTGTCCAGATAATGTGCGCGCTTTCATTTATGATAATGTAGCTATAAATATCTTCGACGAGTGAGACGCGTATGGTTCCGGCTAATGAGCGCTTGCCTTCAGACTCCTGAGCTGGACAGAATATATAAATAAAAATAGATTCGAGTACAAAGGATTGAAAAACCGGATACAGAAAGTATTCGAATACAGAGGATGCAAATCCATGTATTCATTTAAAAGGAATATTTTTTCGAATAATTGGTTTTATTAAAGAAAATAAACGAATATACTATATACTTTACTATACTATACTTTATTTTTGTTATAAACATGGCTTTAAAAAAAAAGTGATGAATGATCATAGTAATAAAAACTTTAAAGCAAAAATAAAACAAATTAACCTAAAATGCCAACAATAAGGACTCAAGTTAGGCATCAATTCTATTTGCTTTCAGCAAAACTAATATTTGAAATAATTCGTCACTTAGTTGATGACGCTTGGGCGAATTTATCATCGGAATCGGTAATTTTTACAGCATTTCGGCACTCTGAGTTAGATGCATACTTCCAAAGATCGTTAAAGAATTTTGAATTGCATTTTCTTCGGTAATTGATGCAAAACTTATAACATCCTCATCCTTATCCACATCCATTCTCTCGATAGGGTCGAAAATTGATCTTTGAAATCCGAACTCTTTAAAAGATGTAACGAAGTTTCTTCCATTGTCAGTAATTGTGGCTATATTTTTAGAACCATCTAAATTACACTTTTCAAAAATATCATTGAATTTCTCCACAATGCGATCAAATATATGAGCACCACTAAATCGTTCGCATGCTAAAGTAACTGATATTCTTTGAAAAGTTTCGATTTCAATCGAGTGGCACATTAAGCACAGAAAATTTCTTTTTCGGCAGACATTTTTCTGCCTTAATCTAACTTAATTTGGTCGACTTTAATCTCGTCTAAATGTCCTTTTTTTTTCACAAATTTTTTCCTTGTCATTATATTAACGTTAAATTCGGTAAATACATTTTTATATCATATTTAATAAATAATAATACTTATTGGAGACATCGTTTCGTCAATGGACGTGATCAATTTTAAATCGAATTGAGGTTAGTTCTGTTTCATTGAAAGAGTTGAAAGATATTGTGTAATTTTCGATTATATTAATATTAGAAGTGGTTCTTTAGTATGCACCTGCATATTTTATTTCTATTTTGTGTTTATGGTATTTTTCGACAATTCCAAGATGTTTTTTCTTTAAATATTTAAGAAAATTAGCCGTGTTGTTTAAAGGACCTCTGATTAAAGTTGTAATGAGCACGCATACACTCATTTATTTTTCATGTTTTCGATATTTTCTGGTGTGAAAAAAGTTCCTTCAAACAAACATGTTTTTATCTGAATTATTAGATCACTTTGATTGTCGTGGGAGTCTTGCAACTAAAAAGAAAAAATAAAGATAATTACCACTAAAAATGTCTGACTTCACAATAAAAACAAAACAGTCAGGTATTTTGTAGTTTTAATGCATAATAAATATGCGCAAGCTGCTATCGGAGTAAAAAAACAGAGTAGGTTATTCGATTGCTAGTAAAAGTAAATAAAATTAATATTGGCAAAAAATGTGCTCTTAATTTAAAATAAATTTATTTAACAGAGTAAATAAATTTCAAGTTAATGGCCCAAATGAATAAATCAAATTTTTACAATTGTTATTATTTTTTTTAAGAAATAAAGTAGACAAACTACCAACTAAAATGATAATGAAAGCTTTTGCTACTATTTATTCATTCGAGCCCAGTCGCATATGTATTGGACCAAAGAAATTCGTAAGAGATATTTATTTTTGTTACCTAGTATTTATTGTACATAACATAAATTCAACAAATACAACTACGTTTATTTGATAGTAAGTGGTATTAACAATTAAGCAACAATATTCCTTATCTATATCACTAACAATAATAATGATGATAAAAAAATATTTTTGTTAGGCTTGTCGCATATTAATTGGACCATAAAAATTCGAATAATTTGGGACTGTTACCACTGAGTACAGTCACCTTTTTGTTTTATAACTGCATCAAGTCTTGCTTGCATGGTGTCTACTGATGTTTTACAATATTTCGGTTCGAAGTTAACACAGATTTCCTGAATTTTGTCCTTTAATTTGGGAATGGTGCGGACGGGACTGGTTCGTAGAGTTTTTTTATTTGATGCCATAGTGTTTCGATAGGCGATAAGTCGGGGCTACTAGATGGCCATTTTAAAACAGGAATATTCATTTCTTGCAGCCAGAATGTTATGGTTTTGGCGGTATGGCATGCTGTGCCGTTTTGCTGGAATATGAATTCTCTCCCTAGCAACTGAATCTCATTAATAGAAGGAATTAGTTCTTGTAAAATTGACTTATACTTTGCAGCATTGACGGTACCATAATAAAAAGAAGACGAGCAATCCCCATATCATGATGGAGGCTGGAAATTTAACTTTTTTCTTGAGGCAGTCTCTATGATATTCCTCCCCTTGCGTTCGGACAATTCGAATTCGTAAATCACAACACATACTTCAAATGTAGACTCGTCGCTCAATATAACGGAATCCCACTGACGTTGTGACTAGCTTTTATGCTCCTTTGCCCACAAAAGTCGATTTCTTTTTTGTTTTTGCGACAAAAGCGGTTTTTCCTTGGCCTAAAATGAAAACATTTAAATTTGTTTTTTTTTTGTATTTTTCTGTAAACTTACTTTGTAGAAGCGATATCCCATTTTCTTCATATTTCTCAACCAAATGTCTTTTGAAATGCGTTTACCAATTGCATCTGCCCATCACTCCCGTCATGAAGCTCAACGATCTTGTTTAATTAGTGTACGAGCCCGCTTATCTCCTGTAATTTTCGAAGAACGGCCAGACTTCGCTTTTAACTGAACATTTCCGCGTTTTTTGAATTGGGAAATAATATTTCTTATTGTCCTTTGAGAAATGTTTTTTTGCAATACTATGTCCAGGGAGACCATTTTTGCGGGCACTAATAATAGAAATTTCCATATCATAGAGAGTGCTTTTCCGCGAACCATTTTGACAACTAAACAGTTTCAAAGACTCAAATATGAATGCGATCTTTGTTTTCAATTATTTTTAAAGCCCACTCGATTAGATATTTACCTTAATAAATTTTATATCAGATGTCACTAAGTAATCACGCTGTTTTATCTGAGTGCATGTGTTTATGACCCAATTAATATGATCCAGGCCTAACAAAAATATATTTTTCTAATCATTATTATTGTTAGTGATATAGATAAGCGATATTGTTAATTAATTGTTAATACCAGATACTATCAAATAAACGTAGTTGCATTTGTTGAAGTTATGTTACATGTAGTAAATACTAAGTGACAAAAATAACATTATTTTAAATATGCCCTTTGTCCAATACATATGCGATTGGGCTCGTTATATTCTGATGCCTCTAAGCGTCTTCTGAATTTAAATAAAATATAAAATAAAGTTAAATTAAACATGTTGGTCAAATGATGATAAAAGTGGTTTGATAACTCTAAATAAAATATTTTTTTTACCTTAAGGGGGAACTGCACGCAGTATTATGGATCATTTGCAAACCTTCCGCCGCTGCAATATTATGTTAAAACTATAAGAGATATGTATTAGCTTCAATGTGATTTCAATAGGGAAATATGTATAGTTGGGCGCTAAATGCGATTTTTTATGAAAAAATCTAATCTACAATTATAAAATAGAAGTAGATTTGTCCATTTTCAACCATTTTTCGACCACTATTTGACGCAAATGCCGTCGCATATAATTTTTTTCCACAAAATGGCTCTTTACCGCCTTGCATTGATCCTTTGTCTATGTACCTGCAAAATTTGAAATGGTAAATCGTACTCATGTCTTTGTATTTCTGCAGCGCGGGAACCCTTTTGAACCCATTTTTAAACGAAATGTAATTTAAATTGCCTATACATAACACATTTTTTTGAGGTCGGACGTGCAGGAAGTTTTTTCTAATACGTAGGTACCTTTTCATCTTACTTTGAACTTGACTAGACCTTGTCGCTAGTTTTTCACTTTTTGCGTGCAGTTCACCCTTAAGATATAAGTGGATGGCTGTTGCTGGCTCCCGCTAGAACTAGACTTACATATTTACACCTTTGACTTGAATAAAGTATTTTTTAAAGAATTTGGCTTAACTTACCTATTAAGTTGTGCTTGAGGTATACAATCCTTCGATAACAAGCGTACTTGAAAATAATCAGTAATTTCGTTCTTACGTCTTTTTGGTTTCGGTGTGTAGTCAGAATCTGATGGGCTAGCATGTAATAGTAGTAGTAGGACTAGTAGGTAATTTTGTGTATAAGATTTTTTATATTTTGATTTTATCTAAAAAATGCCGGCGATTTTACTAAGGATCAGCAGTCTGAATGTTCTAGCTAAAAATATTGGAGTTCCTTCGAAATATTGATAGATTCCCTTATCTCCATCAATTTTTAGACATGTGTACCTAATATTCCGAAACTGAATCAATATGATTGTGTGACAAAAGTGATAACAATATAGTACCATTAAACTATTACTATTATAGTTTTAAAAATATAGTTGAAAATATAAGTACCGCCAGCTACCCTTAGTTCAGTTTATTCAATTTACGAATTCAACGACAAAAAAATTAATGTAGCTAGATACCTTTAAAAGTGTTATAGGTACAAGGTACAATGATTTTTAAAAATAGCTCTTTTTTATTGTTGTTTCAGTCTAAATAATATAGAAAATATGTATTAAGAAACTAAAGCATTCTTACCTTTCGCAATAATGTATGTTAATAGTAAACGTTCATCTTCTAAAGTCTCCAATGTTATGACATATTGCGATATTGAGTTGAATAATCCCTCTGATATACTCAATAGCTTCGCAGATTATTTTGGTGGATCATACGTCGGATCAAGCGGAAATACTTATAATATGGAAAAATGCCAGTCGTCCCTCCTTAATATCGCCACTTTTGACGAGTCTGATGTATTAAGTGTCCTTAAAAATTAAGCCGAAAATGACAACTGGGCTAGATAATAAACCTGCATTTATTTTGAGAGACTGTGCATGCGTCCTGGCTCGACCGCTGACCACCTTGATAAATCTTTGTTTAAAATCAGGTACATTTCCATTAATATGGAAATCATCAAAGGTATGTCCTATTTTTAAAAGCGGAAATCGATCCGATATAAAATGTTATAGACTTATCTCAATCATTTGCAATTTCTGTAAAGTCTTTGAAGTACTGCTGGAATAAAGAATATACAGTCATGTTAACAATTCTCTAACGCTGAGACAGCTTGGTTTTTTAAACGGTCGATCGACAGTATCCAATCTCTGTGTGATCACTCAGGATATCGTAGAGAACATTGACAACAAAACCCAAACAGATGTCATATATACAGACCTCACAAAAGCATTTGACCGAATAGATCACGGTATTTTACTACAAAAAATGTCGGCCTTTGGCATATCTAACCAGTTAATTGTGTTGTTTCAGTCGTACTTCACTGACCGAACACAGTATGTACAGTTAAATGGATTTAAATCTGTGGAATATTTAGCTACATCAGGTGGTGTCCCTCAAGATTCAAACTTAGGCCCTTTGCTATTTAATCTGTAGAATAATGATATTGTCGATGTCATAGATGTAAAGTTTCTCTTATATGCGGACGATTTAAAATTTTATTCTGCTGAGGAGGATCTTGTTGACTGTGAGAGGCTTTCAGCGAACCTTGCACGCATCGTAGAGTGGTGTCTAAAGAACAACTTGCAATTAAACGTCGCAAAATGTAAAGTACTGTCTTATACACTAAAAAAAGATCCTATCATATACAAATACTATATTCAAAATCAACCTCTCGAGAGACCTGATGTGTTTACCAACCTTGGAGTCACATTTGATCCCTCACTTTCATTTAATAATCACGTTGATAAAGTTATAGAGTCGGCTAACCGTATCTATGGATTTATTGTTCGGATCAGTAAAGATTTTAGCGATGTCAAGACTTTTAAGACTTTTTACAGTGCATATGTCAAGTCCAAACTACAGTACGCCTCAGCTGTCTGGAGTCCTTTCTATCGGATACATATTGATAGATTGGAGTCTATGCAAAGACGTTTTTTAAAATACCTAACTTACAGAATTGATAAGGTATACCCACCTATTGGAATTTCTAATGATACTTTGCTGTCTAGGCACGAATTTTCTAGTCTCGATGTGGGTAGGAGATGCTCCTCGATTGTCACACTCCGCAAGATTATTTCGAATGATATACAGTGTCCAGATTTGTTGCACAGATTATCGCGTTTAGCATCCAGATGCACTGACTCGTTCTACCTTAGTACTCCTCGTACAAACATTTTAAAAAACTCACCTTTATATACTATGTGCAATGAATATAATAATATTAGTCAAAATGAGGATATCTTTCAGTGCAGTGTAAGGGACATTAAAAGATATTTTTTTAGGAATGTGACCTGACTTTGTCATTTTTTACTTTATCATATAATTTGTCATTTTTTACTTAATCATATAATTAAGTTTACTTAGATAATTAGATGCATTTTTCCTATTCTGTAATTGGGTGTTTTGTACCTGTAGAACAGTGTATGTTAATAAATAAATAAATAATAAATAAATAAATAAACATAAAAATGTCTGTAAAAATACATGGACATCATGGGCTATTGCTCAAAGTTATTTTTTGTTCAGTCAAGTACCTAAATAAAACTAAAGTTCATAAGGACAAAACAAAAAGACCTCATTTGAATTTCTTTTGAAACTTTATATTGTGATTTTTCGGTTCCCTTCCCGGTATTATTATCTACGAGCATTTTAGCGGCATCAAAACTACAATTTACAAAATTAATAACACAAGCCAACACACATTTTGGTGCCTGCGATTTTTTAACTGTTGCTGGGTAATTTTTGGATGCAGAATGTAAAAAAGTTCTCAGATTTTGTCTATCAGATCTATTTTTTTTTCTTTAAAAGAAAAAAAAAATTGTGTATGTATTTTACGTTATAACTGTTATAATATATAATATTACTATTGCCAGTGAAAAAAACAAAGACACATGGATTTAAGTATTTATTGCAAAAACTTAATTTACACAATTACATTAGTCACTAATCACATCAAAAATTTCTTTTATACGACTTTCTAGAATGGAGTTTACTAAGGCAGTCTCGCTCAAGGCACCAGTAGTAGTCCGCCATCATGTCGCTATCCCATCGCCCTTGATAACGATCTTCCATAGTTTTAATATCCTGATGGAATCTTTCCCCCTATTCTTCACTACAATCACCTAAGTTTTCTGAAAAACGATCTAGGTGGCTGTGGAGGTAGTGAACTTTTATACTCATGTTACAGCCGAGAATATTAAAATTTGAAAGCATAGTTTCCACTAATTCTACGTAATTCTCTGCTTTATGATTGCCAAGAAAATGTTGTACTACTTGAACAAATGAACACCAAGCGTTAGATTCAGTCTCGTCCATTGATGTGGTGAATTGTGGATCTTTAACAAGTTGCCTTATTTGAGGACCATCAAATATACCAGCTTTTAGTTTTTCCGTGCTAATGCCAGGAAATTTAAGTGACAAATACCCAAAACAATTTCCATCTCGATTTAAAGCCTTCACAAATTGCTTCATTAGGCCTAGCTTGATATGCAAGGGCGGAAGTAAAATTGTTTCTCTTGAAACCAAAGGTTCGTTGATCACGTTTTGTTTTCCTTGAATCATGACATCTCTTGAAGGCCAATTTATGTTAACCCAGTGCTCATTTTTAGCTCTGCTGTCCCAAAGGTACAAAAAACAAGGATATTTTGTATAACCACTCTGCTGTCCAAGGAGGAAGTTAACCATTTTTAAATCAACACAAATTGCCTACTGATTTTCGTATTTAATTTTTCTCAAAACTAATGCAATTGTTTCATATTCATGTAGTAGAATGACCAATAGGAATGGAGCCATATTTGTTACCGTTTTTTCTAAGAGCCCTTTTATATTGTTACAGAATACCAAGTCATTTTCCTGAGCGAAAAAAGGCAGCAGATCCTTATCTCTTTTACGATAAAATGTAATATTAGTACATGGACAAAGTAGATTTTTTCCTTTTAATCTGGATGGAAGTAATTCAGCGGATTCCTTTGAGAAATTCAGATCTCTTATAAGATCGTTTAGTTCTTCTTGATGGAAACACTACGGAGTTGCTAAATCTGCTTCAAATTCGCTGTCGTTTTCTGATTGAATTCTTTGAACTTCGTCAGAGGTTGATGTTTCTGTATCATCTTCTGTCAGTTCGGGTAGACTGCTGAATGATGGAACGGGTATTTCTTCCGAATGCGCTACAGGCCTTCTTGCAGAATCTAGTTCAGGATATGTCCATTTGTATCGATTGTTTCTCTTTATGCCTTTAATATTAACGAGACAAAAATAGCAGTCGTCATGATGGTTCCGCGGTTCTCTCCAAACCATTGGTACACCAAACTTTAGGCACTTCCTCTTTCCAGTTGTCCAGTGTCGCAAATGTTCAACACATGTTTTACATATGAAATGTGGGGCCCAAGATTTACTTTGATCTCCTAAATAGGCAAGATAAGCTCTTTTCACAAAATCAGAAATCGTTTTTCTGCTCTCTTTCAAAGTGTATTCACCACACACCTAACAAAAAACATCGGGATGATTTACACAGGTACGTCTGCTTGTGGATGCCATTGTTTCAGTTAAGTGTCTTGATACTACAAAACGACCAAAATTTACACAAAATGATAGCACAACTTTACTTGGGAAAACTCAGTAATGTACTATATCGAGTACAGCCAAGCAGGTATAGAAGGATCGGGTCATAGGCAATTATAGGTATAAAAGTAATTAAGAGCAGTGTATTGAGTAGTTCCTAGTATAGGAACATTGGGTCAGGGACAATTCCAGGTATTCATTTGGGTAATTAGATCCTGGGAAATTTCTATTTTGACGATTAAATACATATTTATCTCTTTATTTGTTGTCCTTTATCAGAAAAAAATATCAATTAACCTGTAACCTGTATCTCAAAAACTAGAGCTGATAGAAAAAATCTGGTGGCATTTTTGGAATCAGCTCATTAAAAACACCTAAAATCAGATGTTAGATTTCCGGCACCAAATTTTTGTTTTCATTTTGTTACCCTGTGTAATTAATCTCCTTTCGATCTTACGAGAGAAAAATTATAGGTACAAAAGTTTATAATAACTATGCTAAGGTAAGCAGTATGTGTTTTTTTCTACCAAACATTTATACTTATACCTTATCCACTTTCACAAATCATTATTATAGTCTTATAGAACTTAGTCGTAACACTATAACACATAATGTATTCAATTTTAGGACAGAGCGACATGTAGGTCAGGAACACTGAACAATTTTCGTAGTCGTGCAATCAAAGCAGTCTGCGTCACTGCTATAACATCTTTGTTCCTGTTTTACTTGTTTTAAATGTGATTTAATATTTGAATTTTAGAATCCAAGATTTGCAATTCGAATCCATGTAGTCGTGAGAATACTGGAATTTGAATAACAGTATTAATTCTTTCACTTGTTAAATACATGTATTGGTAAATTGATTTCATGTATTCATAAGAATCCAGGGATTCGAATAACGATATTATTTTTCAGTAGAATACGTAACTAGAATACAGGTTACCAACCAAAAAATTAGTTGTTTGAATATTAATACGCGGTCTTTGATTTTATTCGGATACGCAAAAGTAGCTTGAATAGGATTTAGAATACCAAGTATTCGAATACTACCCAAAATTTCATTTATCAACACTAATACTAGCAGAAAAAAGATGACGAATAATATTAACTGTATTTAAAACAAAGCATGTTAACTTAAACTCATAAATGTTATTCATTATCAGTTCTTTTTTCAAAAACACAACAATGGTTATATGTTTTACTAGGCAGAAAAGCACAAGATTTAATGCCGCGTCCGAGGCATAGCCGATACAAAATGACCGTGACATAAGCGAAACATAACTGGCGAACTAAGAGTTGTAAGTACCATGGCAACTAGACCTAGTCTAACTCTTAAACATTTTTATTAAATACGCGAGTAAAAGTTTCCAGGGAAGACTAAATAGCCAAAATGTTTTGTTTTTGTATTTAAAGCTCTGTTCAAATAATCATTTTGTATTTACCTTAGTGATGCCTATCTAAAAAGATCTTTCTAAAAAGAATCGATTTTCGGGATCGATCTAGATCGGAACTAAAATAATCGATCTTCGATTAGATCGGTTACGAAAGAATCGATTCTCAAAAAATTAATCTTTTGTTTTTGATAAGTTTTTGGGACTGAGTGAAAGTAAATTACTATACTTTTTTCATTATTATTATTTAGTTACATATTAACTAGTATACAAAATTATTACATAATCAGTTGCACGTCTTAGTCAGAGTTCTAAATGTGCTTTTTTAAGTTAAAGAGAGCTTACCGTTATGTTTTATGTTTGAGAAGACAAAATAATATGTAGAAAACATTACAAAAACAAAAAGGTTACCCAAGTCCGAGAGATAATAAGTATAGAGAAATCCCTCAATTTTTATGTTTACAGATCTATTCTATCTCGTAAAATCATCAGTTCAAATACGAAAAATCTAAAAAGTTGTTTTTTTAAAAAAGAAATAATTTTTGAAATCTTTTGCTTCCTAGCCGATTACGTGAATGGTCTAGTATATTTCCATTCTTTGATGACACAGAAGTGGATACTATCGAAAAGTGTTCAAATGCAATTTGTGCCAATTTTGGATAAATTAATTTGTATTATTCCTAAACTCAATTAGAAATAAAAACCATTCAGATAAGGAATACTGGAATACCATACTTTATTTTACTACTTTGTAATGCAAATTCGGTAAAATAAGAATCGATTCTCGTAAAAAAATCGATTTTCGATTAAATGCTTTTTTTAATTTGCTGAGAATGAATAATCAAAATCATATTAATGATGCCCAGTAAAGACTAGGCATTGTGGACATGTTAATGGGTGCCGAAGCTGTAAAATTGTTAAAGAGAAGGCGGCAAAGAAGATTTTGACCTGTTAATTGGGGTAGAAATATCCAAAACTCCTACCAGTATTTTCTTAAAATTAAAGACAGTGATCCCAAGCATTTTTTTAAATGGACGAGGATGTTATCTGTATGTATTAATGTCAAATTTATTACGAAGGACGAACGTTTTGAAAGGCCCTCTAAAATCCAGCAATTTCATTCGTTGCAGTTTGACGCCAACGTCGATTTACGCTAGCCGCTTCTGTCAAAGTTTAAGATCGCTATCTTTACGACGACGGCTAGCGGATAGTTAAACGGATGGCGGCGAAAATATAGTAATATAATTCACTAATCGATTAATTTTCAGCTATGTAAAGTATTTGTAATATTTATTACTTGTAGCATTGCTATAGTCAAATGCGGTCTTATCGTGCGGGTCCAAAGGTCACCATTATGAATCAAATCAAAAAACACAGTGAATACCAAAATGTTGTGTTATTCTTTTATCGAGCTATTAAATCTCGATGGGCTATTTACAAATATACAGAGAGAAAGAAAATAGTTTTTTTATTATATTACGCAATATTATTAAGATAGCCACTTAATATTATTTTATATATTAAATGCCGAGGGACTAATAAGAAAATTCGCTAAATATGTATTTGGTTAAAATTTTTTGGTTGGCAAAAACAAAGATACACAAAATGACAAGCGCCTTAATAAAGTCGGAAGGCGAATCGGTGGAAGAACCAGGATATGTTCTGTTTATACAGCCACTTGAGATTTTTCTTATCAATCACCAAAAATTATGAGCCCCGCTTGACCTAAAAATCTAACCACTTATACAATGTCATTTATTTAAATGCGGACCACCCCTGTGCAAAGAAAAACTTGTTTTTTTTTGTATTGTGATAACAAAAAAAATTTATTTTGCAAAAATATTATACACTTTTGTTAAAAACACAAGATAATTAGTTATTACTTCCCTCGTGAGACTTTTTCAGATCTTTACGTTTAAGGGTCCCTAGATGTCGGAAAACATGTTTTCTCAATTCCGTCTGTCTATATTATGTCTGTCCGTCAGTCTGTCTGTTCGCGGAATAGCTAAAAAACTACTTATCCGATTTCTTCAAATTTCATTCTAAAATTAAGGGCCATGTATGCGAAAAATACAGGCTATATATATATATATATATATATATATATATATATATATATATATATATATATATATATATATATATAGCCTATATTTTTCGTTAGCCCCGAGTTTTTGGTGAAGCGATTTTACCGATTTTTATATATCAAATTTTGTCTTATAATTAATAAAAACATTTACTTATTTTAAACACGCTTTAAAATTGGAATAAGTATTCTATAATTATTTATTTATTGCCTACAAAATTACAAATGTACTAAAAAAGTAAGCGAAAAAATGGTGTCAAATCTAATAAAAAAATTTTTAAATTAAAATTCACTGGCTAATATCCAGGAGCCAGTGGCAAAAGCTCTGAGAATCGGTATAAGGAATGTACAGGAACTTGTGCATGAAAAAAAAAACATAATTTACTTCCGAAGAAGATTAAGAAATGTACACGAAAAAATCCAAAGGCAAAAGACTCAAGTTGCAATACAAAAATTGATATTCATAATGTAATTTATGATTTATACACGTCAAAGACTAATATAATCCTTCAGAAACTTTTTAATATTATAGACTAAAAAATATCATCATCACTTAAAAAGTCCTCATCTTTTGAGTCGTCCTCAAATGGCGCAATGATTATTGGGGCTATTTCGACATCTAAAACTCGTTCTCGATTCCACCAATCCCATATTAATTTCTCCGTATGTTCCACAGATTTCTTCCAGTACTCCAGCGTAATATAATTTAATGAATCTTGCCAAACAATTTGCACTTCATCTGATGTAAGACCATCGTTCACATGTTTTTCGTAATATGATTTTGCCCCAGCCCATATTAATTCTATTGCGTTAAACTGGCAATGGTATGGCGGCAGTCGTAAAACCTCATGTCCATTTTCCCGTAATATTTCATCTACGGCATATATTGTTGGCTTTTTAATAGATTTTGCCATTAAAAGAAGTTTTAGTTTTAGCATATTAGGTAAAGGATTTTGTTTTTGTATTATTAGCCAGTCATAAATATCACTTTTCTTCCAGGATGAAGTAGGTTGTTTATTTAGGATTCTTGAATGATAAGATACATTCTCCAGAATGATTAAAGATGGGGCATCTAAATTTGAAATCAGTTGTTCTTTTAACCACTTGAATGATAAGATACGTTGTCCAGAATGATTAAAGGTGGAGTATCTAAGTTTTAAATCAGTTGTTCTTTTAACCACTTTTCAAACAGTTCACAGTTCATATTATCATTGTAGTCCATACTTTTGCATGTTGAAGAAAACAGTAAACTTGCACCTGGGAGAAACCCTGTGGAAGAACCTGCATGCAAAGTGATGAACCGTTTTCCCGTCCCACGTCCCTTTTTTTTCTTGACACTTTTTACAGACTCGTCCTGCCAAGATTTCGAACCACTTTCATTAAAAAATATTCAAGTCTCGTCTAAAAATACCACTTTTCTAAATTTTGAATTAACATTTTCCATGTATTTCTTTAAAAACTGGATACGCTGACTTGCTATATGTGGTAACTCGCATAAAAATCTTCGATTACAGTCCTTTTTATATCGAAAACCCAATATTTTTATTAGTTTTGACAACGATTTTAGTCCAATTTCCAATATGCCTCGATTTTTTAAAACTTCTTCTAAAACTTGAAGGGTTATATTAGTTTTTGATGTGTATAAATCGTAAATTGCGTTACAAACATCCATTTTTACATTGTCACTTAAGTATTCTGTCTTTGCCTTTTTCGTGTACATTTCTTAATCTTCTTCGGTAGTAAATTATGCTTTTTTTTCATGCACAATTTTCTGCACAGTCCTTATACCGATTCTCAGAGCTTTTGCTACTGTCTCCTGGATATTTGCCGCTGAATTTTCATTTTCGTAATATTTTATTAGATTTAATATCATTTTTTTCGCTTGTGGATGCAAAAAACCCGAAAATTCTTTTCTATTACTCATTTTGTCACTGACTTGTCAATCTGAGTTTGAAGTGACATCGCTCAAAGAGTTTTGCAACTGCTGGTATTTATATGTTTATCCTCTTTTTTCATATGAAAATATCATAGGTCTATCTAATTCATCTTCCGGATTTTATGCGGAGGATATGATTACACGTAATAAAAGAAAAACAAACTTAAAAAGTTTGTCGTTGATAAATCGTATGAGCCGCATGATAACACTGCTTTTGACTATATCCATACTTGTCATAGGTAAATGATGTTGCGCTTAAACGACTCGACATAATATTGCCATTCCTTGTCTTTATACTATTTTTTTAACTTCCTTTCTGTTTCATTTTCAATAATTAACAATCATTTATCACTGCGTCCGCGGCAGGTGAAATAACTTTTTTAGCAAGACCGTCCTCCATGACCATTTTATTAAGGAACACTTAGCGAGTAAACTTGCGTTTATGTTTATCAGATTCATAAGTATTATGATCAGCAATAATTGATTATAATTGCTGAGTGCACCTTAAGATGCAATACAATTACTATCTTTCGTTACCAAATGTATATCAGATTGAATGTTCTTAACTTCAGATTTAAAGTAAATAATATTAGTTCTGTATCTTTAATATTGGGTATATTTAAATATTATAGTTAATCAGTGTTCATTTATTCAACTAGTTTTGATTTTTTCTTTCAATAAATAATTACTTTTTTCTCCAAATGACATTAAAAGCGGCATTTTAATGACGATTGACAGGCCCGAAAAGTGTATATATATACTGCTAATTTACTGCCTAAGCAGTAAAGTTTGTACTGCTTACTGCCTATAAGCAATACAAACTTTCGTTCAGGTAACACTGTAAATCAAAATTGACAGTGGCAATACGTAAACACAAAATGATTATTGGATAGGGGTTTAAATATAAAAATACCACATTTTTGTCTTCTCCGGGAACTTTTCATGTCATTCGTAGAAAAAATTATGTTTTACACAGCCGAAGTGATGATTGAATGCCTTGGCTGGTTTCCTAGCCTTATCTACGCATCGGCTATAAAACGCCAGCCGCGGCATTGAATAATATCGTCAGTAGAATAAAAACAAGTCGAAAAGTTGATTGTAGAAATTCTCCGACCGGAGAGAGATAGACGCAACAAATAAATGTGGATGAGTTTAAGGAGCAGTCAAACAAGTAACTATTTGTCATTTTGTATAAATCAAAATACTTGGATTTATTTAAGATCTATCTATCGTACATGACTAGAGAGAATTTTTAAATATTATTTGAAAGTTTTTAAAAACAATATATTCAAGCTAACTAAACAATTAAGAATTGGCTTTGTGAGAGAATCACATAAATAGTAATTAACAGAAAAATAAAGTTGAAACCGAAATTTTGGACGATAATTTATGATAAGCTTCTCCTTAAGTCTTCTGGCTTAAGTAATAGAATATTATATTTAAAAGGGTATCAAGGTAACGCTAAAACGCCTCGACTTTACCACATCTTATTAACCCACGAAGTAAAGATATCCCAAGTAAAAGTATGTTGTTTTTTGACAGAATTTTTTCTTTTTTTTTTGGGTTCAAAAAAATTTATTTTTTTGTTTATTGAAAAATGTTGGTCTTGCAGATATCATGTGATTTATGTGCAGCAGCAAAATCGAGAATTTAAATTCACTCCGATCTCCTAATAACGCAAAAAACACATCACTTTTCCAAAACTAGAGATATTCGGTTTTAAATAAAACACCAACAATTTAATTATTTAAAATGGTATTTATATTTTAATACAGACAAGCAAAAATCAACAGAAATTTAATTATTCTTAGCAATAATTTATCTGCAGTATATATTTTTGGGCTCTAAGAGTTAACCTGCTACTGTTAACAGTTTATATAAATGTAGTTGTTTTTAGTACAGTATATTAATTAATTTACCATATAATATTTATTGAACAAAAATACATAAATACAAAAATCATTTTGAATTGTAGCTTTGTTACTGTGGACAAGGTTGCACTCGAATTCCTGAAGTTCTACCGAAACTATATGGAGCTAAAGTGCAAAGTTTCGATCTCAGTTACAATGAATTAGTAACTTTAAAGGGACTTGAAGAGTTCATAGATCTTAGAGAGTTAGTTCTAGATAATAATGAATTAAGCGATTCTTTAGTACTACCAAAATTGCCAAGATTACATACACTCTCGCTAAATAAAAACCAGGTAAGAAATTATGGATATTTTTTGGTATGGTAAGCATAGATTAATCATTATGTTAATTATTAATAATAATGCAACATTATTAAAATATAAAAATGCTTCCGTTTACACATCTTTTTTAGTTATTGTAGGTATTTAACTTTAAAATAGTTCATAGTCTTGATTAGGTTACACAAAAATGTAAAAGGCATGAAATATACATTTCGGGTGATTCTGGACGCGAGTCAAACTAGTTGGTCGTTGACACTTACTTCAGGGGGCGACGAACCGGTCTAAAATATTGTCATAGTAGAAATAAACTCTACTATGATATTGTCGAAGAGAACAGTATCGATCGATCGAAGCATAGCACCTGTGATTTAAGAAGTGCATTTTAATTTCGGTACTACCGTGTCTAAAAAAATCCATCCCCAGAGATAGAGACAAACATGGGAACTCATGGTAAGTCAACTGAGACATCTAGACGTCGTACAAATTTGTTTATTAATCAGTTTTTTAACCTTCTTCGCGGATTTATGATATTTATTTTTGGAACCTACAGTCCTATAAATCGTTTTTTAAAATTTTAAACAGAAGAGCCTTTTACAATTTTGTTGCTACATGTTATTACTTAGATACAAAAAAACACGTAATTAGGGTTTCGAACAAAATATTGCCTTTACTAACGTCAAGATTTTAATTCTTTATTGCACATAAAAGTTGTTTACTCTTACAGTCAGGTTTTTTGTTGTTTTTTATAGGAACCTTTAATCCGGGTCCCAAATATCAGTTTATTGTGGGCCTACTATATAGCTTACGCAGGCCGGTATATGCTTCATTAAACACTTTTGATGGTTAAGCCGAACATTATTTCCCTCAAAGGTGTCTAGCACTTTCTTCAGACATGCATCGTGTTCTTCCTCTGTTGGCTCAAATACTATAATTAAGACAATTTTTGCACGATGACAAGATGCTTTCAAATACCCATTGGAACATTTCTGGTGTGGAAACACCAAACATTAGGCGTTTGTATCTGAACATTCCCTTATGCGTTATAAATGTTGTAATTGGTCGACTTTCGATGTCCAGTTCTAATTGATGATAGGCATTCACTACGTCTAGCCTCGAAAAGAATTGTACATTTCTAAGCTTGGTCATGAACGAATCAAACGTAGGAATTGGATAGTTTTCCCTGAGGATTGCTTCATTAGCGCGACGCATGTCGATACATATTCTGATGTCTCCAGTTGGTTTGAAAACAATGACCATTGGTGATATCCAGCTACTTGGTTCAGTCACTTGTTCTATTATGCCACTCTCCAGAGCTTCTTTCAACGTCTGCTCTACTTTTGCTTCTACAGCAACTGGAACTCTTCTTAGTGGCTGTTGTATCGGTTTAATGAGTGGGTTAATGGTGAGCATTCTTTATCTTTGGAAAAACGGTTTCTTCAATGTGATTTATATTAAGTCTTAATTTTAAAACGCCTAGGCGTTTTGCAGTTTCTTTCCCCAGCAATTGATCCACGACAAGAATGAAACAATTATTTCCTGGTGTCCTGGTAAAGACATTGCAGCCTCAAACCGGTATCTTACTGACATTGAATTTCCTGATCCGTATGGTTTTAAAACATCTCCAATTTCGGCCTCAACGTCCCATATAACAGCTTTTTGATTTTTAAGAATGTTCCAATCTGAACCACATATTATATTTGCCTTTGAGGCAGAATCAATTAGGAATGTGACATCAATTTCGCCAACACTGCACTGTATTAATTCTTTAATGTTGCTTCCCACAGCTTGGGAATTATCGTCATCGAGTTTGTCTTCAACGTAGTTTACTCGCCTCCGTTTATTAGACTGGTAATTTGGTTTGAATACGGGTTTCTCAACGGGCGTTCTGCAACAAGCAGTAAAATGTCCCCTTGGGCCACATTTGTGACACTTTGATCCCCTAGCTGGGCAGATCTTTGAAAAAACTTAGATGCCCAATCCTACCACAGCGGGTAGATTTATTGTAGTTATTTCTAGTTTGGACTGACACTTTATTAATAAGTGTTGCTGTACTTGGTCCAGCTTTAACCTCCATTGCCTTTGATTGTTTAGCTATTTGCTCGTGAACTTGACATATATCTATTATTTCGTTGAGAGAGTGTTCTTTTTTGAGCAGTTTCTTCTTTAACTCGACTGGTGCCCAATTATCGATGATCTTGTCCTTTATATTAATTTCGGTTGCCTCCTCTTTAGTATTTCCAAAAGAGCATTTTGCGGCTTGGTGTCGCACTTTCACT
Source organism: Kuschelorhynchus macadamiae (assembly GCA_030620095.1). NCBI lineage: Eukaryota > Metazoa > Arthropoda > Insecta > Coleoptera > Curculionidae > Kuschelorhynchus > Kuschelorhynchus macadamiae. Next base: position 213,202 of record JAUTXW010004984.1, on the reverse strand, counting down.
AGAAACCTGTTAAAACTCTCATCCTGCTCTGGTTTTAGATTTCGAAACACATGCCTTTCAAATGCCGAATTTTGGGTCGGGGAGAAAAACTCGCTTAATTTTTCGACAAGTATTTGGAATATGTCGTTGTTTAATTCTGGGTTATGGGTTGAAATTGCACCTGGTATACTATATGCAACCTCCTGTAACTGAGCTCCACTAAAGTGTAGTAATTTGTTCCGCTTTTTCACGCAATCGGTGATATCCTCCGCGGCTAAATAAAGTTCCAGTGATCTTAGCCATTTCTCCCATTCACTAGTTTCCACTAGTTTCAAATTAAGAACTTATTTATTTAACCTATACGCATAATAATATGCTTATTACCACTAGATATTTTTTACATCCTTCTATTATTATTAATAATATTATTATTAATAATATTATTATTATTCTAGTGGTTTCGTTTGGAAATAAATTATCGAAGAAACATATACATATAGATACCAACGTCATATGCCATTTTTTTTTAATTTTTTTTAAATTATTTATTTATTTATTAATATTATAATAATACGCACATTGTTTTTTTTTGTTTCTCTATTTTGACAGTATTGATGCAGTTACCGCAAACAAAACATCCCTTATCATTTATGCCAAACCAATAGGGAAACTCCTAGATTGTCAACAATCGCTTTCCTAGTGCGATTTATTTAGATGATTTAGTATAAAAGTGTGTTTGTTCAATATATTTTTCATGTGCATGTTATATGTGCAGTTAACAATTTATTCGATATGTTACATAAAAGCCCTATTAAAAAAAGTTTTATTACCCCAGAAATAGATTTGTGTAAGAGATAATTCTTGCATTTCACAAACATATTAGGTAGGTATATATATATATTTTTTTTTCAACTGAAAAAAATCTATGCAGATTTGTTTGTCTTCTTCCTTCTATCGTTGATTGGAGGAAAAAGGAAGATGCACAACCTTATGGACGAATTCGTGGCAGTGCTGATTTCATTCCACTTACGTTTCGGCTGCTGTACGGTGGCGCCGCACTACGGCAAAAGCATAAAACACCCATTCTCAGTTGTTCGGCTCACGCTGTGATGATCGTCAGCTGCGGCGTTGATCAGAAGACGGTGCCGCGCAATATTATTATGCTTTATTGATCACTCAACGTTATTATTTAATCTAACAAAAATTCTATCGCTTTAGCCGTTAACAGGGCCATAGCAATTATAGGTCTTGACAATAGGAAAAAAACTTTGTGTTATTTTATGATTAAAAAATTAAGATTATTTTAAATCTACGTTTAAATCTAAATTTTAATTTACAAAGTATTGTTTCTTACCTTTTTTCAAGACAAAATTTATTCTTTACATTATTCTGAACTAATAAAGGTACAGAGTGTCGTTGTCCAATGTTTATGACAAATAAAACCCTTCATCAGTGCTACTTCATGATGAGGAACGAAACATCGTGTCAAAAATCTAATCACGTCATATTGTCGACGAAAAGAAATGGCAATGAGAATGAATTTTTAAATAACTTCCTGAGTAGAACAAAAAAGTGAAATATTTTTGAATTAGGTACATCTTTCCTGATTCTAATAAAAGAGGTAAATATAAATAAATTTTACATTTCCATTACCACATTTTTGGCTTGAAGACAACGCAGATAATTGAATTTTTAACCCTACGCGGGCTTTGCGTTCCTCGACAATCATTATTAACTAGCATTGATGATATTTTTTTAGTCCGAAATATCGAAAAAATGTTAAGTGTGATACGCTGTTAGATTTAGAATTAAAATTACTGTTTATTAAAAAGAACTCAACATTTTTGACTATTTTAAATGCATATTTTATGATGATCCGTTTGGAGATGAATCGTCGAATCGTAAACTTAATAACATATTTTGGTAGACGAAGTACGGTGGGTGGATGATGTGAAACTTATCTGAAAATATCTTTTTAAAAAAATTCGGTAAAAAATTAAAACTATTTTCAAAAATTTCTTTTTTTCCGGATATCTTCGGAAGTATTATAAATATCCCCAATTTGAAAAAGGCATTTGATTGAGCACACATTGCGCAACTTTGCCACCATTTAAACTTTTCCGTATCTCGTATAGCTTCCCCAATTGTCACGCTAGAAATTGGCATACCCTGTAAACCACGTGAACGATTTTTCGTGTAAAATAGCTTTTTTTTAATCAAAAAATTAAAGACAAATATTGTTCATAAAAGATTTTAATTTTTTTTTACAATGACTAGAGCGTAGATAAGTAAAAGCAAAGTTGAAATATAATGACTTTATTTCAAAACTGTCAAACAAAAGGTAAATAAATATGCAATGTTTGCATTAAAAAGATAATGGAAATTTAGAAAAAATATAAAAATAAACTTACATCTAACTACTAAATAGGTACTATCCATAAATATTGAATGCATAAAATTTACGCAACTGGTGTAAAACGAGGGAAGTATTGTAATCGTGAAAAAATCATTCTCCGAGATTTTTTCGGATCTTCGCGTTTTAGAGCCCTAGATGACGAAAAAAAACGTTTTCTCAATTTCGTCGGTCTGTCTGTCTCTTCGCGGCGTAGCTAAAAAACTACTTATTCGATTGACATCAAATTTTGGTCAAAAATTAAGGGTCATAGGGGGATGACCTGGTAACATTTTGGTAAAAATCCAATATGGCGAAACAAAATGGCAGCCTAGTGAATTGTTAAAAAAATTAATATTAGCTCCAATTTATTTCAAATTTTGCAAAAACATCAAGTAATATGTTGAAATCAAGTGGTAACATTTTGGTACGAATCTAAGATGGCGGAACAAAATTGCGGCTTAATAAAATATTTAAAAATTCAGCCTGAAAAACTGCTTAATAGTTTGATTTCAAATTGTGTGTCATAACTAAATGTGGTATTATAGGGATCAACTAGTAAAATTCTGCTACTAATTCAAGGTGGCCGAACAAAATGGCGGCCAAATAAAAAGAATGTGATCGTGAAAAAATCACTCTCTCTGCTTTTACACGTCCTCACGTTTTAGCGTCCCTAGATGCCAAAAAAATATGTTTTATCGATTCCGTTGGTCGGTCTGTCGGTACAAAAATTAAGGGTCATATAGGTATGACTTCGTAATACTTGGATAAAAATCCAAAATCGCGAAACAAAATGGCGGCCTTAAAATTTTGACCAAGAATGAAGAGACAGTATATGTAACACATATACACTATGACTATGTACTGAACTAATTTGGATCACACTTCACTCTTCCTAATAAAAGTAATAATTCATAACGAGGGAAGTTCCGGGTCAAGGAATTTACCGATTTTTTTACATACTACAACTTGAAAGGTAACGCGCGCTATACATGCAGATTTTTAAATATTAGTATATATTTTCGTTAACGCCATTTTGCTCCTATTTTTTTTTCATTTTCTCCGTAAATATAGGAAAAAAAACTTATGCTACTTTATTATTACAAAATAAAGCAAATTGTTTTAGGTCTACGTTTAAATAAATTTTAATTTACAAATGATTGTTACTTACCCTTTTTAAGACAAAATTTATTTTTTACATTATTCGGAACTAATTAAAAATTAAGGAAAAATATTGTTTATAAAAGATATTAATTTTTTTTGCAATGACTAGAACATAGATCAAAACATGTAATTTACAAATAATACATAATCAAAACAAAAGGTAAATAAATATGCAATGTTTACATTAAAAATAAAATGAAAATTTGGTAAAAAACGTGAAAATAAACTTACATTTAACAACTAAATAGGTACTATCCATAAATTTTGAATACATACAATTTACGCAACTGGTGTTGTTTTTTTACATACTACAATATGAAAGTTATATTTAGTTATTTAATTATAAATTTTAGCGCGCGCTATACCTGTAGATTAAATTTTTAAATATTAAATTTTAAAATTAAATATTAGCATAGTATATTTTTGTTAATGCCATTTTGCTACTATTACCTAAATAATTATGCGAAATGTTCCAAATTTCCGCTTGAGACATTTTTTCCTTAAATATAAGTCTTGACAATAGGATTGAATATGAAAAAATCTTGTGCTATTGTATGATTACAAAATAAAGCAGATTGTTTTAGGTCTACATTTAAATCTAAATTTTAATTTACAAATTATTGTTACTTACCTTTTTTTAAGGCAAAATTTATTTTTTACATGAAGGGTTCTTCATCAGTGCTAATTTATGACGAAAAAAAATGGCAATGAGCATGGATTTTTAAATAACTTCCGGAGTAGAACAAAAAAAGTGAAATATTTTTGAGCTAGGTACTTCTTTTCTAATTCTAATAAGAGAGGTAGAGACAAATGAATTTTAAATTTCCATTACCACATTTTTGCCCGCTTCAAGATGACGTAGGTAATTGAATTTTTCACCCGACGTGGGCTCTCCGTTCCTCCGCAGTCATTATTAACCCCTTCCACTCCAGATATCCAGCATATGGATATTCTGAGTTTAGCTTCCCAGTACCGCGATATCCATATGGTGGATATTGCACCATACGTTCTAATATGATATCAAAACTTCATGGTAAGGCACTCACTATAAGACTGTCAAGACTGGTATTAGAAATAAACCTTCCTTCCACTACTGTGGTGGTGGTAAGGTGGGGATATCTACGTGCAACCTTCGATCTTCGATCAGTGCTCGCTTAGTTGTTCTGGTAGGGAGTCGTACGGACTGTTTCGGCAAAATTACGTGAATATACATGTTCTAGGCGTCATTTGTATATTAGTTTTGACTGTTGTGTTAACTCTCGGTAAGTTTTAGATATATTTGTTTGGTTTTGTTTTGCATGTAAATAATTTTTAGCGCTATGGCTTCTTTGTATGTGTTCCAGAATATCACTTAAGTGACGCTTCCATGGGAAGTTTTTCTCAGATATATTGAAAATGTTGTTATAGATGTTTTTGGCGGACCCTTTCGCTGATCAATTGCCTAGACCCGTTCCTAACTTTTCAAGTGATTTTGACTTCCATCCCGCGATAGATTTTCAAGATTGCAGAGATCCTGTTAAATGTTTTGAGTGTTTCATAACTCCGAAAATTGTAGATAAACTATGTGAGTAGACCAATAAAAGAGCCGAAAAATATTTTCAAGACAATAACGCTTTGACCGTTTTTGGCGTCCAGTGGCGTAAACTTGAAAAATGTGAATTATATGTGTTCCTTACTCTTCACATCCTAACAGGATTGGTAAAATTACCCCGTATAACAGATTATTGGAGTACTAATATTTTGTGTTCAGGGCCAAAAGTTTTTCATAAGGATGTAATGAGCCGGAATAGATACCTTTCCATTCTGAAGTTTATACGATTTGGCCCTCCGGAAGCGGTGAAACGCAATCAACCTCTGACAAGAATTGGCGTTTTTATGGCAATGCTAAAAGACAATTGCATGAATCTGGTTGACCCAGGCCCTGTTTTTGCCATCGACGAGCACCTTGTTCTGTATAAAGGAAGGTTGCACTTCCGCCAATACATAAAGTCGAAAAGGAGCAGATTTGGCATAAAAATGTTTGCATTATGCCCAAGTGCCCCTAATTTACGAGGCTACACATGGAATTTTTGTGTGTACGTTGGAAAAGATACATTTGACGTATCCCATATTCCGGGTACCGAAAATCTTTCAGTATCCGAACGAATAGTGGTACATTTAGCACAAAATTTACTAAACAGTGGAAGGGAGATTATACTAGACAACTGGTATACATCCGTAAGACTATCGGAATTTCTGCTTTCTCAAAACACATTTGTAACAGGAACAATAAGATCTAATCGTGGAGTTCCCAGGCAGTTGACAGATTTACCACTGGAACAATATCAGGCTTGTTTTATTCGTAAAGATATGCAGCTAATAGTGAGATTTAGAGATAAAAAGGATGTATACCTTTTAACAAGCAAACACACAGCGGGTTTTCGTGAAAAAACTCGTCACGTATCGGGTGCCAAGCAACTCAATTACAAAAAGCCCGAGCACATTGACTTCTACAATCAAAATATGGGCTCCATGGATGCCATTGATCAGGACTTAGAACCTTACAACTCTATTCGCAAAAATTATACTTGGTTTACAAAACTCTCCTTGCAGCTCGTACTTCACATGCTCCTGAATTCAAGAGTACTATACATTCACGCCAATGAGGGTACACCTATTACTATGTACGAATATATAAAATTAGTCTGCAATGGAATTTTGTTGAAAAATAGTGAAGGTTTTCAAAATATGGTTTCTACAAGTAAATCAAAACCATCCACTTCCAAGGCTTGCTGGCCTAAACTTGAGCATGTTATGGCCCATTTGCCTAAGGGTGAGAAAAAGAGAGCACTGAGAAAAGTATGTGCTGTATGTCACAGACAAGGCATTCGAAAATTAACAAGGAATATGTGCCTTCAGTGTCCAGAAAAACCGGGATTATGTAGTTTGGAACATTTTCAACAGTTTCACAATTAGATTATTTTTGTCATTTTATATTTATAAGAACTTTTGTTTTATTCTTATTATTATTGTATGTTCTGAATAAATATTTAAAAAAAACTGTTTTTCGTTGTTTGTTTATTTACATCACAACATTCCATACCTAAGTCAAACCCTACACATTATTCTTGATATCCATACGGCGGATATCCTGGTATATTACCAATATCCAAACGCTGGATATCCTGGTATAGCACGAATTTTTAACTGCATGGCGCCATTTTGTTTTAATGTTTTTTAGAGCTAATATCATGTAAATACATTTCTTAACAAGTGTCTAGAGTCCATACTGTTTTTATATAAAAACGGTAATTTGGTATCAGCAAGCCTCTAGGAAAATGCGGCTGGAGTGGAAAGGGTTAATTAGTATTGATGATGGGTTTTTTAGTCCGAGATATCAGAAAAATGTTAAGTGTGATATGCTGTGGAATTTAAATAAAATTAATGTTTATTCTGATGAACACAACATTTTTGACTATTTAAAAAGCAAAGTTTATAATGATCATTCGGAGATGAATCGTCGAATCGTAAACTTTATAATGTATTTTGGTAGAATGAAAAAGGTGGCTGTGATGATGTGACATTTATTTGAAAAATGTATTTTAAAAAAAACCCGGTATAAAATTAAAACGATTTTCAAAAATATCTTTTTTCCCGGATATCTTCGGAAGTACTATAAATGTCCCCAATTTCAAAGCGGCATTTGATTGAGCACAAAATTGCGCAACTTTGCCACAACTTAAACTCTGCCATATATTGTATAGCTTCTCCCAATTGTCACCCTAGATATTGGGTTACGCTGTACACCAGGTGAGGGATTTTCCCTGTAAAGTAGCTTTTTTAAAACTAAAAATTAAAGAAAAATGTTGTTCATAAAAGGTGTTATTTTTTTGCAATGGCTAGAGTATAGATAATTAGAGCAAAGTTGAAAAATAATGACTTTATTTCAAAATTTTCAAACAAAACATATACATAATCAAAACAAAGGGTAAATACATATAAATAAACTTACGTTTAATTACTAAATAGATACTATCCATAAATATTGAATACAGATGATCAGAATCGTGATTAATCAGTGGCCCGATTTTGGAAACACCCTGTATTAATTTTTAAAAAACTTAAAATATGTTAAATAACCAAATAAAATACACGAGCTTAAGCGTTTTTCCGGAAAACAAACCGTTTTTTTAAATAAAAAATTCCTTCTTATCCAACCTCTACATTCTACTACCAACCTGTGTGCCAAAATGCGTCTTTTTACGTCAAGCAGTTTGAGAAGAAACGTGATCAATCATATCGATTTTTTGAAACACCCTGTATACAATACGAAAAATAGTGTTGAAAGGTTTCGGTTACCAGACGATCATTTGAAAAAAAAATCATATAAATCGTTGCAGTACAACTCTCTCACGAACTTGCTGAAAACTTTAGCTCAGTGTTTTAAATATATAGATTTTACAAAAAATATTAAAAAACACTAACACGTTTTTTAAATAACAAACCAAAAATAAATTGTGTCACTGAATTGAAATAGTAAGTATTAAATTTACCATCACGGTCAGGAAAGGAAACTGAAAAAATTATGTATTCGACAAAATTCTTATTTTTCTATGTGGTTTATTTTCTAAATCTTTATTTTTGTGGCTATGCATTCATTATCAGAATATTTAGGACTTTTTACAGTTAAAAAGTACTTACACTCATTAAAATGCAAAGACAATTTTGAGGGAATTTTCAGAAAATATAAAATTATACGTTTGACATATTTAACTTATTTCTGTCATTATTATTTGATAGAAAAACAATTGGTTTTAAATTGTTTATTTCTTGTCAAATGATGTCAAAATTTTAGTAGTTAAAATCTATTCAATTGTATAGTTTATATTTTCTGAAAATTCCCTGAAAATTGTCTTTGCATTTTAATTAGTGTAAGTACTTTTTAATTGTAAAAAAAGTCTTAAATTTTCTGATAATTATGTTATTAGAGAGCCCTGAAGAAGAAATAAATTATTTCGAAATTAAAAAAAAATGTACTATAAACTTTTTGGTGGAATCTCTGTTATTTCTTTATACTATTGGTAGTATACGGCCGTTACCTACAAGCACATTATATATATATATATATATATATATATATATATATATATATATATATATATATATATATATATATATATATATATATATATATATATATATATATATATATATATATATATATATATATATATATATATATATATATATATATATATATATATATCAGGCGCCATAAGGTCATTACCCATTTAATTTATTTTAAAAAGAGTACTAATCAAGAGAAGAAAGTTCCAATACTCAGAGACTCAAAAAACATCAAATTCCTGCGATGTAAAATTTGTAAGATTATTAGGACCCTGCATAGTTTATTCTTTATTTGAATTTAATTTTAACATTTACCTGTCCAAAATATAGGAACGGCATTTTTCTTCAGTAATTGTCTTTCGCCACTTGAATACATATCGTGTTTAGAAAAATGATTTTCACATAAACGTTTATTTATCAAAGAATTTTTGTCCATTAAAAATATTGAATGTCGGGCCTCATCACGGGGAATTTAAAAAAGCTCACCAAATTATTTTTTTTTGTCTTTTGTTGTTGCATCCAACATACGCACATTCTATTTTTCTGGAAGACATAATTGCTTTAATTAACAGTTTCCCGAGAATGAAACGTATTCCAGTTTCGTAAAGTTAAAAATTCACGAGTTTAACTCGAAAACGAGCAAGAAACAACAACCACTATGATGTGAACAATACAGGTAAGCGATTCGTACATCTCCGCCGACTATCCGATCTATCCGCTGTTTCGCTGTAAACGACTGGCAGCGCGCGGCGCTAAGGAAATCTCGGACACTTTTCTGGCGGCGCGCGACGATGTCGCCAGCTACATCTCGGACACCTTTTGTGCCACTAATTCGCATCTTCCTTTTTCCTTCAATCAACGCTTCTATTAACAAATTACATAATACATTACATTTTATGGTATGAGTAATCAAGTTATTTTTGTTTTTCTCTATAGCTCACAAAGTTGTTACCTTTGTGGCTTACAACACGAAGCAGTTATGTGGCTCACACTGTATAAGTATACAGATTCTAGATATGGCTCACAACTCAACATTTAATTATTTATTCTGTGGCTCACACTGTATGTATGTATATACTAATTCTAGGGCTCACAACTTATAGTTCACATTTAATTTCTTTTGTGACTCACATCGATTTGTCAAAACCAAGTAACAATATGCTATTACTTTTCTAACTACACGTCAGCCCTAAACAGATCGTTTCCTATTAATAATATTTCCAACAAGTACTTACTGTGGCTACTTTTTTTTCTCTCGTCACCAATTGTGCTACTCTTTTATACGTTATTAACAATCACTATATAATATTACTATTAAATCTACTTTTAAACGTAATAAATATCAAACGATGTATACATGACAACAAATGTTATGCCTAACATCTAAACGCATAGTCCGAAATACTCGGTTCGTCTTCCAAATGTTATGTAAGAACTCTAATCGTTTAACGGCTGCCACATATGCCTAATTGTTTTTTAAATTAAATTGAACATTTTCATATTTTTTTTTTATTTGACTTGATATAATGGCCGATAAAATAAAACAAGCATCTAGATAAATTTATTTAAATTGTTTGAAAGAGATGTCTGACATTGCTAAAAATGCTGAAGGAAATACTAGCTTTCACACATCTTTTAGAATGCGTTATATAGGTATTGCGGCTCTTTATAAATCGTTTGAAAAGCAGCATATGACAGTTATAAACCTTGCAGCTATGACTGAAGGTGCTGATTTAACGGCTGAAGATTTGATAAGAATCAAAACAGACATCTATGTATCATTCTTTTTTTGATGAATCTAAAATTAATGATTCTTTATCTAAGCCTACTCAGTCTAACACACCCTCAGTTAAATTACTACAAATTAAGTTACCAACTTTCGATGGTGATTTTCGTTCTTGGCCAACTTTCCATGATTTGTTTTTATCTTTGACTGACAGTGATTCTAACTTAAGTAGTATGGAAAATTTTCAGTATTTGTCTTTATTTCAGTATATTGTCTTTATTTAAAAAAGTTTTGCCGATTATAAACAGCATTCCTATAACTCATAATAATTATACAATTGCATTCCAAACATTAGTTCAGCGTTTTCAGAATAAAAGATTATTGGCCCCACATTATTGGAATACAACTTGTAACTTGGAGAAGCTTACTTCAGATTCTTCTCATTTGCTTAGAAATTTAGTTGTCACATTTTGCATAAGTTTACAAGCTTTGACAAATCTTCAGTTGCCTACAGACCAATGGAATTTTGTTTTATTTACTCTTCTAATTCAAAAATTGGATTCAGATATATCTAAACGTTTTGAATTAGAATATAGTTGTATTGAAATACCCACTTTTTAGCTGTTAAAAGATTTTTTGCTTAAACAATGCATTACTTATGACTCTTTCTACTAATCATGTCATCTTTGTCATTTGTTGTTGAGACTGAAATTGTATATTATGTAAATCAAACCATTTCTTAACTCATTGCACATAATTTTTGAATAAAACTCCTAACGATCGTTTTTTAGAAGCAAAATAATGTAAACTATGTTTGAATTGCCTTAAGCCTTCTCAATCTTTCTCAGATTGTTCTTATTAATGTAAAAAGTGCAAGGAAAGACATGACAATTACATTTTAATAGTAACAAATCGTATTCAATTGACTTTTGCATTCAAACTAATGGTGGTACTGGTAATAATGCACAAGTACTCCAAATAATTCAAAAGGATATTAATACTGTAAGTATCTTCTCGAAATCTAGCTATCAAGGATCTGATACTGGAAGATACTGTCTTCCGTTGCCTTTCAAAGGGGCTGAAGTCCTTTTTCCAGATGATAGGTCAATGGCTTTGCGTAGAGTTCTTAGCTTGGGACGTCGTTCATTGAAAGATACTCTTACAGATAAAGCTTATTCGGACTTGAATGTTGTTATGTTAGAATATCTCAATAGTGGTCACATGATGGAGTTAATTAATTTAACTCCAACCCCTAAATGTTATTATATACCCCATCATGCGGTTTCCAAACTGGATAGTTCGACAACAAAACTAAGAGTGGTATTCGATGCTTCCGCAAAAGGTCTTAACCAGAAATCTTTAAATGATACTTTGTTGGTTGGTCCCAAACTTCAAAATCTATTTTGCTAATAATATCAAATATAAAGCAGTTGTATCGACAAATGTTGGTCAAAGAAGAAGATTGCCATTATCAGAGAATTGTGTGGCGTTTTCTATCCATTTTTAGCTCTACGCACAATACAGCAACTAGCTAAAGATCGAGGTTCTGATTTTCCTTTGGCGAACAGCCGTTCGAACAGGTGTTCAAATCGGATGTGAACGACGTAGTTACTTCTTATGACACAATTGAAGAAGTTTCGTCCCTGCCACTTAAATTAAAACATTTATGTTTACTTGGTGGATTTGAACTTGAAATGGGCCAGCAATGTCAATGTCAATGGGCGAAAATGACTGTGTTAAAACCCAATTAGTTACAGGTTACAACTAAATCTAAAGTAGCACCATTAAAAAAAGTTACTTTGCCTAGACTTGAGTTGTGTGGGGCCGTTTTATTATCAGATCTTTTATCTTACGTATCTAAATTACTTAATGATACACCACACAAACTTTAAAAAATATTTGCCGACTTTTTTGAAAAAAAATGTTATACAAAATTTTCCAGTGATCTCGGAAATCCTAGCAACACATGTGTTTGGCTGCCATCTTAAAGAATCGTTTAGATTGGAAAAGTATACCTTTACACCTGTTGCAGTTTTAGAGATACAAAAAAATAAAAGGTACTTTATTCAGGAAAATACTGTCTACTATTTTTTATGTTTCCATTTTTTACAATTTTCAGTGTTATAACTTTCTTACTTCCTTTACTAATGTTTATGTCGGTAATGTTTATTTTTTTTGTTCTTTCCTAATTTTTATCTTTTTTATTTTTTCATGATATTAATTTGTTTTTTCATGATTTTTTTGATTTTCTTTATTTGTTTTTTGATATTTTAAATCATTTTATTAGGCGGTCATTTTATTTCGACTTATTGGATTCGCAACAAATTTTACCAATTCATCACTCTTAATTTTTTTACAAAATTTTTGGGTCACCTGAATAAGTAGTTTTTTATATTAGTTTCATGATTTCATTGGATGGTCATTTTACTCCGCCAAATTGGATTCAAATCAAAATTTTCCCAATTCATCCACATATCACACTTGATTTATATGCAAATTTTGAAGTCTGATTTGTCAAATAAAATGTTTAAATAACATTTTATTTGACAGCCATATAAAAAACAATTTTTCATAATATTAAGAATCTTGCTTACCCCCCTAATTAAATGAAAAAGTTTCAGTTAGGAAATAAAAATACTGTTACAATAATTAAAACATTATTTTTTTCTTGTCAATTATTATTTATTTTTACGACATAAAAAAGAAACGTCTCGCCAGACACAAGGTAATAAAATTCGAATTTCTCTAAAACTGCTATGTGTATCAAAAAGTACTCAAACTGTTTTTTACATTCGGTACCCTAATTTGCCTTAGTCTCAAATATGATGAAAACCGCATTAAAATATATTTGTTATTCTTTGTGCTTTTTGACTCTTGGACTAGACCAGATCATACATTTCTTTGGTGCTCTTCAATCTTCCAACGTTTTGATAAAATATTCTTCAGGATGCTTTCTTTACCACTTCTTATAAATGTAGAATGTAGAAAAACCGGTTAATATTTGTGTTTTAGATTTGCAACTTAGAGTCACTGCTTATTCAAATAAAGGAAAAACTACCTTTACTTAGTTACCTTAGTCTGCTTGGAAATCAAGCTTGTCCGAATCAGCTGTCAAATCAGGACAATGATGATGAAGATTATCAACGATACAGGTATGTGAAAACCCATTTTTTATGTATAATTTTTTTAATACTACTAAAAATTTAAATATATTTAAGTAATAGAAGGTTTATTTTACTAAAAAAAAATACTTCTCAAACTTCGATCCCGCGAATTGTCAATAGATGATACTATAAAAAGGAACGCCTCTTAAAGTTTCAAATCGTAATTTCAATGTTTTCGGCAGTTATCGTGTAGGAAATTCAAAAAACTCGAATAAAACATGATCAATAGACGAAAAACCAAAAATGATACGAAGATCGGTTTTGGTATCATTCGAGAACCACGATACACAAATCCTTTAAAAATGTATCAAATTTTAAAAGTTTATCTGAAATCGTTTCCGAGATATACCGACCGAAAGGAAAAAATGTACAGAAATTACGTTTTGACACTATGACGAGTACGGAATTTTGAAAATGGCAAGGACAATATAACCCTCGCCGAGTCGAATGCCACCTATAACAAGGATTTAGTTGTTATTTAAATTAATATTCGTATAACAAAGGCAAATCTATGGTCGGGCAGCGAATTCCATGTTAATTGCTTCTCTTGGTTATTTAAATTTAAAATTGTAGCAACATGTCTAGTATTCACTTTTCACTCGGCAAGACGCCAATAAATAGTAAAATGCTTTTTAATAAATTTTAAATATGCACTAGTGTTAATTTTTCTACCTTACTCTGCATAGCATTTAAAATGTTAAATTGGAACTTAAAATAAAGAAACTTGGTTTTTCGTTCTAAACTTTTTTAGATACTTTGTTCTGCATCATCTTCCAAACCTTAAATTCCTGGACTCGAACAAGGTAACCAATGAAGAAAGAACAGAGGCCAAAAATAGAGGAAAATTTATGAATGTTGTTAAACCGTCGATCTTTCTAGAAGGAAACGTCGATGTTAATGTAAATGTTAATAATTTAAATATTACCGGAAATTTAAAATATAATCCTTTACCAAAAGGATTAAGGAATCCTGAAGATTATAAAGGTGAGAAGAATTTCTTAGTATTTTTTCTATTATACTTACTTATTTTTTCTAATTAATGTGGCATTTAGATTTAGTCATAAATATAAAGAATAAATAATAAGCTCTATGTGCCTATTAAAATCAATTCTGAGTATATAATACTCATAAAAACCAAAATTTACGAGCACCAGACGTCACGAATCATTTTATATTTTTCAAAACAATGTTAACTGACACTAAAGGCGATATTGCAAGCAGTGTTGCCAGAACCGTTTTATTAAAAGTAATAATATAGTGGTCTTGAAATAATAATAGATTTCAAAAAATAGTAGTACATTTAGCGAACGGCAAAAAATTAGAAGAACATGAAACTCACTTTGATCATAATATTACTGTTCAAATTTATTTCTAATGCAGGTCAAAGTTTAGACCTTAATGGACAAAAAAAATCATTAGAGATCTGATAAGAGTAAAATACAAATAGATTTGGTGATAAAGGGGACAGAATTATAAATATTTTAAAAAAATCTATTTATTACAATTAAGGTTCTTGGGTTTAGAACGTGTGAAATTGGAATTTCTTTCCAACGTTTCGCCTGCAATTTCACGAGACATCTTTAGGGGTATTTATACGAATGTCATTGAGTATATTTACTAAGCTAGTTCAAGTGCTAAAGCCTTTCCTGAAGCTTGACAGGCATTCAGGGATAATAATTTCTACAAAGGACAAGATGACAGCTTTACGGTAATACGAACGGATCCAACTAAGAAATTGCCAGATCTAGAGAAGAAGAAATTAATGCCATGCGTTTCGAAGATTCCTCGATTTTACGCACTTCCAAAAATTCATGAAGCTAATGCACCGTTCGCCCCATTGTCAATGCAATAGGTTCGTCATCTTACAAAATAAGTAAATATTTTGCCAATATCTTAAACCCCTTCAAATTTCTTATATCAAAAACTCTAAATATTTCGTAGAAAAGCTTAAAGACTGATATTTTAACCAGTTTTGATATTGAATCCCTGTATGCAAATGTGTCTATTGACATTCAGTTTCTATAATTTCGGACATATTTCAACACAAAAACCTTAATCCAATCTTAATTGAATTAATAAGAGAATGCTTAACGTCTTATATTTCAATTTTTAAGGGACCTTTTATGAGCAAACCTGCTGCCATGGGATCTCCATTATCTCCTGTGGTAGCGAACATCTTTGCAACCTAAATGTTGGTTTAGATATGTAGATAATATTTTTGTAATAAAGCATCATGAATAAGAACTATATTTTTAGATCGCCTAAACCAACAACATTCTAATATAAAATTCGCTATAGAAATTGAGTCAGATGGTGCCATTCCCTTCCTTGATGTGTTAGTACAAAAGAAAGGAAACGGCAACCTAAGTCATACTGTTTACAGGAAAGCGATACATACGAAAAATATTTAAATTTTAGTTCAAACATCATCCACCTCAAAAACAATCCGTAATCAATTCATTAGTCTCTAGAGCTTTGTCAATATGTGATACAAATTCAAGTCCGAAGGGAACAGAAAAAGTGACTGATGCTTCTTACCTTTTATTCAGGGTACCACAGGTAAAATTGCAAGAATTCTGCGGAGATCCAACATTCATACAATCTTTAATACACACAAAAAGATTGGGCACTGCTTAAGGACACCAAAAGATGTAACTCCTTTGCAATCAGAAAGAGTTTATATAATTTATTGTTCCTGAGTGTATATAGGTGAAACTGGACGGTTTGTGTTTAATAGTCTTAAGAAACATGAATAATGTATAAGTAAGAAACACATTGTTCAATCCGCTGTCGGTGAACATCATCACACACAACAGGACACATGATTAATGTACAAGGTACCAAGGTCCTTGTATCAGCCTCGGGTTATTATAAACGAAAAATTAGAGAATCAATTGAAATTATCAAGCACCCTGAATTTTTCACTAGAGATGCGGGCTAGGTGCTATATCACGGGTGGAAACCAACCATCATTGTCATTAATAGTTCAAGCAGTAGCGCAACCAGACTAAGAGTACGGGAAGGCATAACCTAAAGTAAAGCAGGGCACGACGAAATTGCATACAATGTTATCACTTTTTTTTCGCTTTTTTAATCTTTATAAGCGACATACCATGCCTCGATATTGCTGGTTGGGAAACTTTTCCAAGATTTTCAGATAGGAAATCTAAAAAAAAATATCCCATCTCAAAAAATTAACCGGGTTTCAACAGGGTTTCGAAAAATTGGCCCATATCGGACGCCACTGCTCAGTTTATTATCAGCTCTACAAAAAAATTTTTATCTGAAGATGCGCATATTTATCCTCTACGTTAGAGATACATAGACCATAAAATACACCACACAGATCTAAAACATAGACGAAAGGGGGAGGTATGTCAAAAGCAGGCCGTTTCTATGGATATACAGAGTTGTAGCCAACCGCGAATGATGATTGCACCGTTTCCATAGTTACTCACATTCTTTTCATAGTCTCAGATTCGTGTGCCAAACTTTAGATACATATTTCCCTGACGTATCCTTACTTTAAGTTTTTGAATCCGCTTTGCTTTTTTGTGAAAAAAGTAAAAATTTCGGCTATTCGCGTTTAAAGTAAGGGCATCGTTGGTGGTTAGCTCAATTTTGAAAAAATGTAACCTTTTTAATTTTTAATTAATTAATATCGGTCTGTAGTGGACGATTACCACCAAATGAGATAAAAACATTTAATTTTCTACTTGATTCGTGACCTCAGATTGATATTTTGTACAAGAGGGTTGGTTGGAATTGGTCAATAAAAGATCTCTAGAAGCTCAGAATTTTGTTCTAGTCTACGTTTCGACCTATATAAGGTCATCCTCAGCACTCTAAAAATATTTGACATGGTTTACATCATGCGTTACATATTTAACAATAGTTACATAATGGTTATAGATCTAGAGGAATATTATTAGACTAACATAATTAAAATGAAACATACTAAATAGCTTTAAACATTAAAACATTTACAATTCTTTTACGAGACTACCACAGGGTGCTCAATGATCTCCTGTTTTTGACCAAAAATGAGGTATAAAAATTTTTAAAAAACTTGCCAAACTCCCATCATACCCATTTTCAATAGGCTTCATGAGAACGCAAAAAGGAACTAGTTTTCTAAAAGTTTCAACTCGGTGTTTTAATTTTTTCGACAGTTATCATGTATCATGAGATATTCTAAACAACTCAAAAAAAAAAAATATTTCAATAATAGACGAAAAACCAAAAACGATACGAAGATCCGTTTAGTACCTTTCAAGAGCTAGTTAAAGCGACCGAGAAGTAAAAATGTATAAAAAGTACGTTCTGACACGTCACGGACGAACAGTCTTTTTGAATTCTGGCATGAATATAATAATGTCTCCTTGAGTCGAGAGTTTATAACAATGGAATTTACAAAACAGACAAATGTATCGTTTCTTTCATTATTTGTTCTGTTTACATATTCACTCGATCTTTTATCTACGTTGAATGTTGATTGAACGAAAAAAGTGAAAAGATTTTGACCTAATTATCCACCATGGATGCTTACTTAAAGCAAAGACATTATACTTCGAATTGACGGATCGTGGGACCGTTTCATAAATTTGCTATATCAAACGCTTGTATCGCCGTTTAATTGTAATATTAGCTTGATTGCAACAAGATTTAGCTCGGAGTTGCCAGTAGCGTGATTTAGATCTATTTGCTAGAAATATAATGTAAATATTATGCTGTAAAAAGACAAATAGGATTGCGGGGTAATCCGGTTATAAAACATTACTTTTTTATGGTGCAAAACTGCAAAATGAAAGTAGATGCCATTTGAAAGCATAGAGATGTGAAATTTATTTTTGTTATTGAGCCAGTTTTTAAATATTACATTAAGTTATTTTCGCGCCACATAATTC
Organism: Kuschelorhynchus macadamiae; assembly: GCA_030620095.1. NCBI lineage: Eukaryota > Metazoa > Arthropoda > Insecta > Coleoptera > Curculionidae > Kuschelorhynchus > Kuschelorhynchus macadamiae. The sequence goes on along the minus strand of JAUTXW010004984.1, from coordinate 194,764 downwards.
TGGTAACATACTGCGCGTGACGTCAAAAACCGTAAAACCGATAGCGCGCCAAAAAATTCTGGGTATATAATAGAACAAGGAGTTTTTTTCTTAAACAAAAACCAAAAAATATTGTTAGGTATTACGTGTGTATACTAAACAATCCATACTCAAATTTTTATAGGGAGCCTGCGTACTATATCTTAGTGGAAGTGAGTAGATATTTTTTCAATTGAATTTATTGAATTATTTTAAGGGATTTGATGAATTTTCCTATGGTCATAAACCACACATATGTTAAATGTCAGTATAGGCTAAACTTTTCAATCTACCAACTGGTGTACAACAACGTCCGCAGAGTATTGAAGTTGTTGGTTGTTATTAAGTATGATAGGAGGGTGGGGCAGACTCTAGCTTTTGTTTGAAATAAAAATATAACAGGATTTATTTATATTTATTTAATGGTAATTTATGACATTTATCCAGCAGTCATTTAACATTAGTTGTGTATTTTGGAAACTACTTTTATCTCAAAATGACAAAACACTCTTTCTTTTTCTTTCAAACAGATCGTATGTAACCCGTGTCCACACCTTTGTGCAGGTCCGCCTAAACTAGGGTCTACTATCTTCAGTTATTGTTTTCACATAGCCCCATGTGATAAAAGTAGTCATTAGTTTAGAAAGACCCTCGCAAATATGCGGACATGGGTTACACTTGCATCGTCACAAATGGCCTAAAAAGCAACTTTTCGTTGTTAACTACTTGGTCTGTATATCTTATCACTTATGTTTTTCGGTCGCCGTCGCTTGGACTAAGGGCAAAATTTTGGGGAACGATAACTTGAGAACGGTTAAAACAATTGGTTCAATGTCTTGCAGAATTAGATTTGTGATCTTAGGGGAGTAGATCGTCGATATTTTTAAAGGGTATAAAATGAAAATAAAAAACCTTTGAAAACACCCAAACCCATTACAGTCAAATTAAACATAGAAATAGTTGGAGTAAATATGTCAATACAATAATGCGAAATACATCAATTCAAAAGCTTTAAAAAAAGCTGGTCAAATACTTACGGAATGAAAGTAAATTATATATCTTTATTATAACATTATAAAAATTTCCTTTTTTTTTAGTGCCTCGTTTTTAAGGAGAGTGTCATAACATCATGGCAAGATGGATGTTGTTGTTTTCAATCACTAGATGACTATCGGAATACACGAGTAGATATTCTGGCGATTCAGGACAAAGCCTACCACTTGTCTATTTAAAGTTCATTTAATTATTTTTTTTTAATTTCGTATAATAAACCCTGTAGATAAATGTCATATTATGATAACACACCCTGTACATAAGAAACTGCTTATTTAACACCTTGCAAAAGTTTAAGGCCAGCATAATAACACTGATAAATTTGTTTTAGGAGTTTACGGAAAATGTCGATACCGATACAGTGGTAAACATTCAGAAGGAAATAGATTCATCTCGAATAATGATCTCTAGACTAAGACTAAGTGTAAGATTTGTGTTTTATATATATATATATATATATATATATATATATATATATATATATATATATATATATATATATATATATATATATATATATATATATATATATATATATATATATATATATATATATATATATATATATATATATATATATATATATATATATATATATATATATATATATATATATATATATATATTATTTTAATTTTAAGCTGTTTACAACTTGATGTGACTATTAAAAAAATAAAATACAAATATTATATGTAGAAATATATGTTTATTTATATCGTATTTTTCTTACTCAGAACTATTATTAACAATAACTTTAACGTGATAAACTAAAAATAGAGTGTTACCAAAGTTTGGTAGATTTCTTGTGGTCTATTTGATTTCATCAGAGATATTACCGAGAATTTCAACGGTAGCAGGCGCACCTAAAGCAGGCGGCGGTAGAGCTATTCCACTGTATATGACATGTTAATTAAAGAATGTTTAGATCCACTGGCACTGGCGATACATGATCAATGCAGATGAGACTACGTATATCAATTCTAGTTGCTTATATGATTTTTTTTCTGAAAGGTTAATATTTATATCACCAGCAAAAAGTTCGATATCACACAGGGTAAGGAAATGACCGTCAAATAACAGCATTAGTGTATCTACATAGGATTTGGAATCAATTGAAGGCGAACGGTAGTGAGAAACTCTTCCAATAGATATTCCATTTTTGTCAAGGACAACTCTGAAAAACTTTTGATTGTCAATAATAGTACTAGACTAGTAATAGAAAACATGTAGTTCATATATTATGTTGGTTTCAGATAAAACATTTATATCAAAATCACTATTTAGGGAGTCCAAATACAACATATAATATAATAGCTATAAATGATTTTTCAAAAAAGAGAGATCTGATCTAATGGTTCTAAAAATTTTCGATCGAGTCAAAGAACGTGCTATCATCCGCTATGATTTTCGAGAAAAACCTCAACCTGTCGCTCGTTTTAGCCGCGTTAGAATTGTAGACGTAGAGATCATATAATATATTGTTTATTTATTACTTATTTTGGCTATATATTAACCTGACAAAACTTTATTTGAACCTGAGCCCTTCGTTTTATGACCGTCTATATTTTTGTAGTTTGGGATTTTTACTTTATTTAGTTATAGTTTCTTTATTATAGAGTTATAGTTTCTTTATTATGGAACCCGTTTGTCGGAAAGGAGCCAAGTGAAGATTACGTTTGTCTACTCGCAGAAAAAAAGGGAACAATATTGCTAAATATCATGATAAGTTTTAGTGAATAATAGAATAAATGGAATAAATAGCAACCAAATTTTTAAAAACTGAATTGTTTTTTGTTTTTAATACTTGCAAGGCTGGTAAAAGTATTGTATTAGTTTCTAATGATGCCGCGTAAGTTTTATTTAAATCTGATAAATAAATAAAATAATAAATGGAAAACTTGTCTTATATTTTAACGATTTTTCTGGGTTTCAAAACAGAACTGACAGAAATATAATAAAATTCTCGACTTAATATTTTATACTGTCATAACTATTTTTTCTACATGCAGTCAATTTTATCAAAAATAAAATTGTCTGTATCTACAATGTTGTCCAAGAAGTGTGTAACATATGGGAGACTTTTTTATATTTAATTTTTCAAAAATGTTATTCTTGATAAAAGTTGATGCATCAAAAAATATTATATTAGCAGTAGTCAGTTTTAGTAAAAGTCTTAAAAAGTTGTTTAAAGTCAAAACCTGTGTTCATATTTAAAATTAAAGCCTTCTGTTTTTCTCAGCCTACTACAGTCAGATGATAATAAGAATAGATTCATGCAGTACGTTATTAGAGTTCGTTTGAATATTGAAATAAAAACATTAAAATAGTTTGGACTGAGATTCAAGTTATTCTGTATATATGCTAAATTAAAGATTAATTAAATGTCGTTGACAAATATATTTGTTAAAATATTAAGACTAAATAAGTTACATTAGTTTAATCTATTTTCTGAAAAGGTAGGAACAGGTTACTTGAGCTTACTTAGATTTAATGCATGTTATCGTTTATTGGACAAAAGTGCAATAACGAGGGATATTCAAAGTTTACTGCATTTTTTTTGAAGTAGGAGGCTAGGATTTCAGATTTAAACACATATTTTAATTCTAGACAACTTTTCTCAATAACATCTTGCCAAATTTTTAAAATTAACGGTTGTTTACTCTTGACCTGTTCACACATTTTTTTGCCTGCCCCTGTATATCTTTTAATTCGGTCTCCCCTTGGTCCAGTCCCATTTGGATTGTTCCAAAGAATTTAGATGCTTCTGGAAAGAACAGACGCCCCAATGAACGCTCTATTGACCACAAACACCCCTCCCTAATATTTCAGATATTCTAGGCAGAAGTCAGTACTTCACAACCCTAGATCTAGCGAACGGATTTCTTCAGATCGAGATGGATCCCGACGACGTTAGAAACCTAGCTTTTTCTGCCGAAAATGGGCATTACGAATTCAAAAGGATACCATTCCGTCTAAATAACGCACCATCCACATTCCATCGGGTGATGGACAATATACTGCGTCGTCTTCAAAATGAAATTTGCCTCGTATATCTAGAAGATATTGTAATTTTTAGCACTTCGCTACAGGAACTTCTTACCCGAAATCATAAACAATAAACCCAATCAAATAATAATTTCGAAAAATCCCTACGACAATATTGAAGTTACTTTGAAAAACACAATATATGGAACGTAAAAATCGGCAAAGGAAATCCTCGACTTATACTAGACTTCCCAAAAAAGTACACTTCAGATAACAAAACCTTCCATTTATATTTCTACGACACTGTATCTCGAATTTAATGACATTTACATGAGACATTTTTATGCAATAGCTTTAAAATTAATAAAGTGTACTAATTAGAAAATTCAATAAAAGACCCCGAATAACGCACTCTCTCAGTGTAATTACCGTAGCATTTTTGAAATCCTTGAAAAACTCAAAATAAACTATTACTGGCCATCCATGAAAACCAACGTGTCTAAATACATTAACGAATGCGAAATATGCCAAACATAAAAATATTCTCGTAAACCTCCGTATGTGCTTCTAGTTCTTACCGAAACGGTAGAAAAACCATTCCAATTATTGCACATAAATATTTTTAAATTCGACAATCAAGAATTTTTCACTAATATAGACACATTTTCAAAGTTAGGACAAGCTTTGCTTGTCTCCGCCGAAACCTCTATTGAAATTTGTACAGCTCTAATACATTATTTTTTTCTACGGCATATCCGAACGAATAATAATGGACAACGGTTCAGAATTTAAAAACAACAAGGTTCTAAAAGCTCAGCCCACAAAATAGACATACATTTTACAACACCGTATCATCATGAATCTAATTCACTCGTAGAACGCTTCCATTCGACAATCATAGAACACCTACGTATTTTAAGAGAAAGGTTGAAAAAGGAAGACAAGTAGTTAAAATAGGGGAGCGCCTCCTCCTCCTCCTCTTCCTCTCTCTCATGTCCCTCATTCTTATCTTCCTTCCCTTTTATTCTCATTCGCATCATATTTTTAATTTTTTCTCTTTGTCCTCCCACATTTGATTTTGCATTCTTAAGTCTTATAAATAGGTGCATCAAGATCATTTTAGTATGCTGAGGCACATTTACTAAGCTGTGCTCGAGTTGCGCAAAAAGTTATTTTTGAATTTTTCCACCAATTGTGTATAAAACAAAAAGAAAAAATGTGTCAAGTAATAAGTGAATTATGTGTAATCGCGAAAAATTAGATACATCTATCAGACAGTTAAAAGTTAAATATCCCAATTTCTTTGAAGTGATTTCGAAAGATGAATACACCAAGCTGTTTTATCCACTGAAACGAGATTATTTGGAAGCAATTGACTGTTGTGATGATTATTTAAAAGGAATTATAAGCCTTACTACGTTTTTCAATAAATTTGGGAAATCATACTTTGTAGGAGAATTAAGCCACCTATTAGAATTTATAGGAGAAGATTGCCAATTTATACCTGCTATTATTGCAACCCAAAAGAGGTTTCAATTATACGAAAATAAAAAACAGGTATCATCAAGAAAAGTTAATCCTATTCGCAAGAGACATCCCCTCACATATTTAAGATATTATGTTAAATAAATTAAATGGCTGAGTTGCTGATTGCAGTTTAATTATTAGAGGACAAATTTAGTAATCTTTCAAAAACCTATTTCTCATATTCTATGGCAAGTGGTCCGGAGTGGATAGACTTTTATTATAATCAATCTGCGGAATTCGTAAAGGCTGCCCTCTGTTGCAACAAATACTTTGAAACATTAAATGTTTTTCAACTTATTCGAGATCTAAAAGATATTGGCTTTGGTTACTATTTAAAAGACTTGAAGCAATTTATTGACGAGGATACTATTCTTCAAGAAATTGAGAAGGAAGAATAAATTTAATAATATTCACAATGGAGCAAGTGGTTACTGAAATGTATGAAGAGTTTATTATATCTGCTGCATACTTCTAATATAAGAAGACGCAGAGGCACAAGATTTGTAAGCATACGTTAAGAATATAGATCGAATGGAACAATGTAAATTAGCTGATAAATTTTGTAATGATTATTTAAAATATAAAAATGAGTATGAACTTTTAAATGAATTTAGAAAATTAGATTTAAGGTATCATATTAATTGTATTAAATCATGGTTAGTTAATGCAAAATAAAAATGTAATTAAGTTTTTTTATATTTTTATTCATTCATAAAACAATTGTCATATAAAAATAACACATTTGTTAAAGCACAGATACAAGGTGATTTTGAATGATAGAAGCATTTTGGCTCCATTAGCTTTAGCGCTGGTTGTTCATCTATTTCAATCACAGGCTTTTTAGAATATTTCTCTATAAAATCCTTTTTTTCGGTTCCTTTTACAAAAACAAAATCTGCTTTCTTCGTAAGTGTTTCAATTATTTTTGGGAAATGATGTAATGGAGTAAATCCATTATTCCAATGTATACAATGATGATTTTTCATTAGCCATACCGCCTGATTGTGACAATCAGGTGAAAGAAACTCCATTGGAAAAGGCTTTTTAAAAATGTAATGAGTCATTTCATAACCATCAAAAGCTGCAAGCTCTTTTGGTATAAATTTATTTTTTTCATCCTTGAATCCTTGAATATCCATAACCAATCTCATATTTTCAAAGCAGCAAATTTTTTAATGAGAATTTTTTTACTTGAATAATTTGCAATTTCTTCTTTCAGTTGATTAATTTTAAAAATAAATTTTTCAATTTGTTGTTGTAGTTTTGATGTCATGACTAAAACTAAAAGCTTTTGAAAATGCCTTTAAATTAAATCGAAGTATGAAAAGAGTGGGGATAAAGTTTATAATTGTTTCACAATTTTAGTAAGAGGGTTGTAGCTAAATAATTTGTCATGTAAAATAAGACAATAAGCAGAAGTATCTTTTTTAATTGCATTGTGTGTCTCAAATTCAATTCTCATTACTACGGATCCAGTTTGAATTGTTTAGGATTAAAAATGGGTTCATTTGGAACACCATAATAAGACTGTCTAAAGTTGGCAAACATTTCGTATAAAGCAGAAAATTTGTTTTCTTCGAAATTTAAGTACAAATCGTGATAAGGATATCTTTCAGAATTTAAAAATACTCTAATATTTGACAAGGTAATATTGTCAATTTTACTCATATCTTTAGCAATTTTCCCTTTTCTGTTTTCTTGAAAGCCAATAACAACATGATGAGGAGCTTCTAGTTTACTAGTTGTTTTTACCGGCCATGTGTGACGGGTTGTTTCGGTTAGAGAAGAATATTCAACAAGTTCCCAACTGCTAAATCCAATCAATATATCTTTATTTGATTCTAATATTTTTAATAGAGTAAGTTGTTGTGGCATATCAACTAGAATGTGAGGAACATTCCAATAAATTTTATCGAAAGTAACCAATGGAGTGTCAGGAGCGCTAACGGGGTGTGCCGGATCTTCTTTGAAGATAACACCATCTAAATCATCAGTTGATCTAATAAGAACTAATTCATGTTTCATAATCATAATAATTTTTCTGTAATCCTCAAAAAATCCTAAAAGCATTTTTAGTGGTATGGATACGGAGAATTTTCCATCATTATCAACTAAAATTTTATCACCTTCTTTTCGATGTGGAAACCAACCTGCATTTTCCAGTTTTAAACTTTCGTTGGTATTGTGGGAAAGATAGCTTTTTAAGGTTGATGCTAATCCAACATTTCTTATTGAATCTATAGTAATTCCGTTTAGTTCATAGCGGATTTCTCTGAACAAAAAGGCTATACCATTGTTAATAAATAGCAATTCTTTCTTATATAATAAAATATATGGTTGATATGTGTGAAGCTCTGAACTAACGATGGAATTGTCTACATAAAGCTTTTCGTTTACGTTTAACATGTTCATTATTTTAAAACAGTTAAACCCAAAGATGTGAGAAATTTACGATTATCTCGTCTTAACTTGTTGGTGTTGGATTTGATACTGAACTGTTGTTTAGTCTTTTTCTTTTTATAAGTTTTTACTTTGTTGATAGTGGTAGGTGCAAGTCTCATTCCAAGGGCTCTATTATATCTAACAACCATATTATATGTCACTAGCTTGTAAATGTAACCTTACTGTTACAGTTTCTCCTCTAAAACTGATAAGTTCTCCGTCTTGATCAACTATTTTAACGGTTATATTGTTAATTGCTTTGACGCTAACTGGAAAATACAAAATGGGCAAAGGAGATTCCACTATTTTATAGCCTGGAGCTACAGTTGGATAAAACTGGTGAATAATATGAACAGGTTTACCATTATTGAAAGAACCGACACAAATATTACAATCAATACAAATAGCATTCACCTTAGTTATTTTTGCAACATTATCTGATTCTTCCTCTTTCATATCTTTTAGTATCCTGCTATTAAAACCCAACATTTTTCCTATCGAATCTTCCTTGGTAAAATTAATTTTTCTACTACACATTAAAAAAGTTTTTAGAGTGTTAACATTTGCTTTTAAAAGAAAAAAAATGTTTTCATTCGGAAATAAATCTTCTATACTTTCTCTTATGTATGTTTCTATATCTGTAATGTCATAAGTTCCGTCGGGAATAACAATTACTTTATTATCTATATAAAATTTATTATATCCTTCTTTTATATTGGGAATAGTCATAAACGTTTCAAAATCAGCTAAACCCAGGTAATATTGTTTTCCATCCTCTAAATATATGCGGATTAAAATCAGCAGACAAAACAGAACTGTTTCCTGATATGGCAATTGTGGTGGACATTGCAGTTTATTTATGAATAAAATATTACAACAAATAATGAGTTTATATATTTTTTTGCAAAAATTTTAGGGATAGTTGACGACAGTTATATGAATTAAATTTTTGTTTGTTTTCATAAGTATAAAATACATCCACTTTGCCATTCGAATTAAAATATTTGAGAAGTTCAAAAGGTGGTTTTAAATTTCCATAACTATCAAAATATATTACATTTTTGTTAATTTTAATATAAGCAGTCCAATGAGATCCTTTATTTTGTTTTGTATCCAAATTTACAATACAACACTCTTTCAGATTAATTTTTTTTGGAAGTTCATCGAGCATAAAAACACCTCTAAAGCCAGTTATTTTTAACAGCTTTACATATGTAATAATATCATTGTTCGTAAGTGCTCTTTTTGGAAAACTTATTTTGAGTTTTTTTTTTGTCTGATTGCTTTCATTTTGACTGATCCTCCTTTATAAGGTCTAATAAATAGTCCTTTTCCTTTATATGGTCTAATATATAATCCTTTGCCTTCTTTAGAAGCATTTTCCATTGCAATATTATGCCTATGTATTTTTTTCAGTTGCTGTTTAGCTGCTTTAGCATCATTTACTGCCTTAGCAATTCCTGCCGCGCCTCCACCTAGTGCACCCAGGGCGCCAAGAATGGGAAACAAAAGAGGTAGAAATCCTCCAACTTTTTTGGGTGATCGAATGATACGTTTTTTTCTCGATTTAAGTTTACCCCCTTTTTTATCTTTAAATCCCAAACCGAACTTTTTTTTATTCTTCATTATTCCTGCAACACTTAGAGCTGCAATTTTTTCACCAATAGAAGAATCCTTAGCTTTTACCCTATCCCAGGCTTTTTTTCTAATATTTGGTCAGATATGTGTCTTCTTGATAAATCTTCAGTCTGAGAGTATGATATATCGTGTTCTTTACAAGCGGAATCCAATGGATTTATACCAACGTCACCTCTAGTTAATTTTTTCTCCAAGTTGGTGCCTGGACCACAATAATTATATCCTGGTATATGAACTTCGAAGGGTAGTTTATTAATTAATTTATTTACTAAACCAGAGCCTTTTCTATTACGTCTTTTGATAGTTTTTTTCAACTTATGCCGACCCACAGTCATTGAAGTTCTTTTTATACTAAAAACACATTGACATTTTTCTGGTATAAATACTTTTACAGCTAAAAATATTTACTAATGTGATTAAGAATGAGGATTGAAAAATAAAAATTCTCTTTACCAGTAAATAATCATGCCGAAAAAATCTTAAGTAAACAGTTGAGAGAGCATGGTGACTTATTTTGCGGTGGTTCAAAAAGAGGACTCATAGTTGGTTGCAGTGGTAGCGGTAAAACCAACGTTATGCTTACACTGCTCGAGCATCCTAATGGAATTAGGTTTGAAAATGTCTATGTTTATTCAAAGTCATTAGATCAACCAAAATATGAATATTTAAGAAAGTTGTTAAAGCCTATGAAAGAAATTGAATACTTTGAATGCGATAGCGATGAGAACATTATTTCACCTCATGAGATAAAGCCAAATTCCGTTATCATTTTTGACGATATTCCTTGTCATAATCAATCTATTATTAGGGACTATTTCACGCATGGAAGGCATAGAAACACTGATTGTTTTTTTATTTTTCAAGGATATTCCTCAATCCTTAAACGTCTAATTCGAGAAAATTCCAACTTATTAATTTTATTTAAACAGGACTGTTTGAGTTTAAAACATATATATAACGACCACTGTATATTGGATATGACATTTGATCAGTTTAAAAATATTTGTGCTAACTGTTGGATGGATCCATATGGCTTTCTTGTAATTGACAAAGATTGTGAAGTAAATCACGGCAGATACAGGAGTAAATTCGGTTCATTTATATATTTATAAAAGTGAAAAATTTGCAGTTTTATTTCATTTAAAACTTGTACAGCATGGATAAACGTTTAGCTAGAGAATTAATAAAATCGAGACAAGCCGTGAAGCAGAAATATCGAAGCTTGAAATTAGCTACTTCTACCGCTCAGTCTGAATTAGAACAAACTTATAGACCAATAACACAACCTCTTAAACAGCTAATTTCAAATATTGGTAAATCCGAACCATTCGATTTAAAAGAAGAAAGAGTTTCAAAGTATGAAGAATTCAAAATACCTACAAAGCTTTATAAAACATCAACTCCGACGAAAACTATTCAGAAAACAGGAAAAACTCCGTTACACCCCACAGAACAACCAACATTTTTAGATGACAGTAGTATCACTTCTTCCTCTTCTGTAGTACAACCATTGATATCAACTGTTATAGCGGAAACTTCAGATCCTTCTAGTGACACAACAACAAATTTAAACTTGTCAGACATATTGGAACAAACTAGAAAAACAATTCAAACCTATGTTGGTACACCGTCATATAAAGATTACTTAGCAGATTTTCATGAATTACCCAGATCATATATTGATGAGGGTGTGAAAGATACACAACATAAATTTGACCATTATTATGGAATAGTTCATGACCTCGAAACGAATAAGTTTTCTTTTGGTTTAACACAGATACCGGTAAAAATTATTGGAAAAGACATTAAAGTGGGAGGAATAACGTACACAGGCACGCCAGGTTTATACGAATTGCTTTTCAAAAAAGAACCGAAAGGTTATAAGAAGGAAGATTTAGATAATTACATGAACATTCTAGCTAAAACAAATGTATATCGTAGGAATTTTGATTCAAATGAACAAGTTCAAGGAAATACATCACACAAATATGTTACAATAATAGGACCATATTTACAAAGAACAAAAACGGGATTACAAAGACAAAAACCTTGCAAAGATTAGTTACAGCATTTAACAAACCAAAACCTCCGTTTAGAACAACTAGAGCCAAAACAACAGGAAAGGGATTAATTTTGAAAACAAACAGATCAAATACAGACTATGTATACTGGAATTATGTAAACGAAATTGTTGATAGGCTACGTTTATTAATTTCATCAAGTGATGCGGGAAATAATGCTCATAGTAACGAGATTATATCTATTATTGAAGAATTAAGAGAAGATAAAGTTATACTATAAAAACAGCTATTAAATATAATCATATTTATTGTTTAATGAAAGCTCAACATGACAGTTGATAAATTTGGACGCCATATTTCAAAACGTCAATTAATAAATTCTGCTTCTTTGGAAAATACAATTTATTCAAATATTGAAAGTAAAATTCTCAACAATTTTAAGTTAGATTTTATTAAACAAAATCAAGAGGGAATAAGTGACATTAATAATTTAAAAAGGAGGTTAGGTGAAAATGAAACAAATAATGAAATCTTTGCTAAAAAGCTTAAGGTTTTTGATGAAAATTTTTTAAAGTATGAAAACCAAATTAAAGGATTTTATACCTCAATTGAAAACGTTAATAAACAGTTGCTAACGCTAAATCAAATAAGTAAAAATTTGCAATTTTTAAATGAACATGTTAAAAAGGAAGACAAAAAATTAAGTGATGATATCAACAAAATTAATAAAATAATGGAAACAAATATAAGAGAAGTAATAATTGAAAAACACAAGGACTAAAATAAACGATTAAGAACTTTTATAAAAAGGTTAGATGATGAAAAAAAAAGAAATCAAAATAGTATTCTTAACAGTAGAACAATTGACCAACTCTCTTTGGAAGAAAAACAACAATATATTTCCTTTGGAAAGATAATGTCTAGTGTAATTAAGAAATTAGAACAAGAATTAAATAAAACAGAGGAGGAATTCAAAAATAGTGATAGTAGATCAACTACTTTCTTAACTGGAGAGATAAAAAACTCCTTTAATGCTTTAGAAAGGAAGATTACTAAAATTAGTAAAGTTTTAAATGAAAAAAGTTATACAATACAAATTGATAAATTGAATGAATGGGAAAAAACATATAAAAGTTATATTTCGAATTATTACAAAACATAGAAATTGAACTTCCTTTAAATTGAATAAACAAGTTTGTTGTCATGTCAACCGTTAAACAGCAAGTCGTTAATGAATTACATAAACCTGCTAGAAAAAACTACAAACGCAGAAGGGTGGTGGTGAAAGGCTTAAATGATCTTTTTCAAGCTGATTTGGTTGAAATGTTACCCTATGCCAAATTTAATCAGGGATTTAAATATATGTTGATTAACATAAATGTATTTTCTAAGTATGTTTGGGCCGAACCGGTAAAATCTAAATCTGGGAAAGACGTAACAGCGGCAATGAAAAAAATATTAATCAGTGCAAAAACTCCAGCAAAAAACTTGCAAACGAACAGAGAGAAAGAGTTTTTCAATGTAAATTTTCAAAATTTGATGCAACAATTTCGAGTTAACCATTATAGCACGTTTTCCAATTTGAAAGCGAGTATAGTAGAAAGAGTGATCAGGGCTTTAAAGAATAATATGTGGAAAATATTTAGCATTCAAGGAAATTACAAATGGTTTAATATATTAGCGGATATTGTAAAAGAATATAACAATACAAAACATTCTTCAATAGGAATGAAGCCAAAACAAGTAAATAAAACAAATGAAAAGAGAATCTTGAAATCTGCATTTACTCATGCTAAAACGTTAGATATAAAATCTCCAAAGTTTAAAGTGTGTGATCACGTACGCATAAGCAAGCATCGAGAGGCATTTTCGAAAGGTTACACACCAAATTGGTCAAATGAGATATTCCACATTAAAGAAGTTAAGATGACAAACCCGTGGACATATTTAATTCAAGACGAAGATAATCAGGACATTCTGGGTGGTTTTTATGATCAAGAATTATTAAAAGTAAAGCATACCGATGTGTATCTTATTGAGAAGATTTTAAGAAGGAAAGGAAACAAAGTTTATGTGAAATGGTTAGGACTTGATAAAAAATATAATACATAAATTGATAAAAAAATATTGTTTAATTAAATTGAAATTAAATTTTAGTTAAATTTGTTTTATTTCTGTTCCTCACTTTATGCTTTACCTGATACAAATTACAATGTCTGAAAAGTACCTACTCTTATGTGCTAATTAATTTCAAATAAAATTCACATTTGAGAAATTAAAATTTTAAAGTAAAACATCAAATACAATTTTTATTAAAACGTGTCAAATATATTTTATTTCTATGTTCCTCAGATAATATCGAATCTAGAATAAGTTTACAATCATTTATTCTTTTTTTAAAACGGAGTCTATCTAAGTACCACATCTGAAAGTTACTCCTACGGGCTTGTCTGTAAGCAAAGCTCCACTTCACTAACACATGCACCTTATTGTTCTCTTCTAGAAAATATATTGTTTTCTTCGTAATATTTTCTTTTTGATCCATTTTCATTGTTTTCTTCGTAATATTTTTTTTTGTTTCATTTTGCTTCAATTTGTTTTCCATTTCTTCAGGATATAAAGCAAGTAATTCCATCATAGTTGAAACATTTTCACTGTTAGGATTTTGTGTTGGACTTATTATATTATAAACATGCGTACACAAGTCGCCACAATCAGCTGAAATATTATTTTGAAATATTTTGAAATATGTATTAAATTCTTGCCTTTTAATTATAGATAATCTATAATCAATAATTTCCTTCAATCGCCACAAATTGTCCAAAGACTCTTGTCCTAATTATATGAAGTGTGGGCTTTTGTAATTTGCAGAACAGGGATATCATTTATTTTCTGGACCTGCAGATGAATGTTGTTTATCTTCACACTGGTTTGATCAACTTGAGGAAAGTAGAATTTGTTTACAATAATTCCTTGATGAACACAAATGTCTTTCCAATTTTCTTCGGTTAGTGCGAATAAAAATCCAGTTTTTCCACCAATTACAATTTTTGGAGAAAAATCATTTAAACTAATGCTAACAAGAACAAATTTTGACAAAGAATTATTTAAAAAATAAATTTTTCAATTAAGAAGCGTTTCTAAAGGCTTATGAACCACGGCGTTGTTCATAATGACTAAACGAGACTGAAACATATTGCGTTATTCTTGTACTTAAATATTCTCATCCCCACTTTCTTTAAAGTTTCGATTAAAACGGATTAATGAAAAAATAGATTTCCAGTTTGAAATTTTTAATAAAGATAAATAATTAAAATGGTAATGTATAAAAATAATGCAAAGTTTAATGTAACACTAATGATGGAAAAGTAATAATTTTTGAATCCGTCATAATAATTGGTATGGTTGGGGGTTATAATTTGTAACTGATTATTTTTAAACTCTAACCTTTCGATCCAATTTGTATCAAAAATAGATCGATTTGGATAATGATACAAAATTTTTAAAAATTTACTTGCATTTTCATCTCCATTTATTGGTTCCATCCAACTAATTGTACTGTTGTTAATTAATCCAATTTTCATACATTTACAATATTTACTTAGAGTGACGTCTGTTTTATTAGAAAAACATATTTCACACTGTGTTACGCCAGGGGGATGATGAACATAAAAACATTTTGGAAAATAAAATAAAGAAGAATGAATTGCGATCTACTGATAGTCATTGAAACAAATTAATAATTATATTCCAAATTTATTAACATTAAGCAGATACTTTCATCACGAAAGCAAAAGCAGTTGTAAAAAAATAACAATAAAATACTTAATTTAAAGATATGTAAAAGTTCATAAATAAGAATATTAATAATACTATATAAAATGTGTAGCTTGAAGACTTATTTTGAATGGTTACAATTATTCGATTCCTATTTTTCCATAAACAGTTATTTAAATCACAATTCCTAGCAAATTTCTTATGCTCCACAATAGGATCATCATAACTTAACCAATCAAAAATTTCAATACCACAATAAAAACATTTACAAATATCATTGATTGAAATATAGTAAAAGCCAGCTCCAGTCAACACTTCCGGCCTCAATTTTCCTTTCCATTTCTTAAAAGTGGAAAGTCGTTTTTCATATGTTTTAAAATAACTGTTATCAATTTCTTTGTCAAAAGTTTCTAAGCACATTTTATGAAAGGCTTATGAAGACTAACTTTGGTTTCAAAAACAACAAATTTAAATACCTTATAATATCTACATAAATATATCTAAATCTTCATGTTCTGCATTCCATTGATACAAAGCAATATCTTGGTGTCCCCAAGCTAATGTATTAAAACTATAGGGAATTTTATACCGCTTATCATCTTCAGAACTCAAAGCCAATTTATTAATTAATTCGGTGAAAATTGTGTGTTGTCTAGATCGAAAAACATACATTGAACAAAAGGTTTTAGAATGATTTTCAACAACATCTTTATAATGAATAAAATTTAACTGCTTTTTAATGGCACTTTTCTTAACACCTTTTGCTTTTTTTATTAAACTATTTTCCGTTTTAATACAATATGCTTTTGCTCCAGTACCAAAGAAAGCAGTAATGGGTTCACCAGCATATTCATCTTTGAATGTTCCTATAACTGACTTTGTAATAGGCATTTCATGAATATTACCAAATTCATAATTAGATGTATCAAATTTGTGAATATTTTTTATCATGCCAGAATAAATATTTGGAGTTGTGACTTCTAAAATGAACGAATCGGTATCGGTGTATAAAAGTGAAACATTTTCCTGATAAAGAGGTTTTAAAAAATTATAAAAGAAATCATACATGACAGTTTTATATATATGTAATATTGAGAAGCCTACACTAACTAACTTGAATCTTTTGCATTTGAATAACTACCAAGTTTTCAGAAAATATTGTTAAGTCCTTGAAATATGGTTTTGCAATTAAATTCTTCTCAGCACCATCTTTTCTTCTATTTTTTTTCCACTCTGTAACAAGTCTTACGTCAATTCTCCTATCAACATTTTCCATAGTCTTGCCATAAATACTATTATTTGCCAACTTGTAAGTATTACGACCAAATTCGTTCTTTAAATCATTTCTTAATCTTGAATTCAAGTCTATATATTTTTTCAACCAATCAGATTGAGAAAACTGTAAAACTCTATGAACTTTAGTCAACTTGAGTCCATGTTCCAAACATTGTTTTAAAAACTGATAGTGAATAACATATTTTGATTTATCATTTAAATTGGGTATTAATTTTATGCATTTAGAATTTGCCGGTTTAAAGTTTTCAGGACAAAACGGAAAATCGTTATGATAGGAGTGTAGACTTGTAGGATATTCTAAATCAACTTCTAAAACATATCCCTTATTAGATTTTTTAGAAATATTCATAATATTTAAATCGTTGATTTCTTTATCTGTTAACCAAACAAAATCTCCTGTTGGAATGTACTGTGACATTGCATAACCATACAAATTTGTTGCATCATAATAAATTATGTATTTAGTTGGCTTTAAAGAATCAAAATTTAAAAGAAATGGATTATTAGCTTCAGATTTTCTACAAATGCAAGAGCTCACACCACCGCGAACGCTTTTTTTGAAAAAGTGTATCATATCCGGATCTGTTAACAATTCTAACTCTATTCCAGTATAACGCAAACACGCCTCCCAGGATAAACCTGGAAAAGTGTAAATATGAGCTGGATCGAGCTTATATGTGGATAAACAAGTTCTTCTAAAATTTTCAAAAATATTTGCCAAAAGTAAAGTATCAGAGAGTAAGTAAAGGTCGGAGTATTGACCAAGAGATTCACATTTAAACAATTGCCAAACCTTATTAAAATTGCTCTTTCTGAGGTAAAGTTGTTTCTTCTAATTTTAAATAATCATCAATATAATTGTAAGGTAATACACCTTTTTGGCGAATAAGTTTAAATTTTTCTTCATCATTGAAATTTTTTTACATTGTTGATCTTTTAAGCTTTCAGAGAGTTTTGATAAAGAATGGGATAGAAATTGAAAAGAATCAATGAACCTTAACGATATATTTTTTTTCTTAGCCTTTTGTGTCTTTTTATCAAAATAGTTATCCACATGAATAAGCTTTTCAAATGAAATATATTTTTCCTTGTTTTGTGCGATAACTGTTAGTTGTTCTTTGTTTAAGCATAATTTTTTAAGAAATAGATGAGAATCATAATTACGCAAATTATGCAATATAACTGGAATAAAGTTAGGTATTCTGTAATTTATGTTGCAGAGTGAATGAGCTGGACCTCTATAAAGACCAGTTATATGACAATGATCTGCAACCCTGTCATTTAAAAGAGGTTTATTACAAATATGACAAACTGTTTCATAGTTATGATAAATTTTGTCCAGTTCGTTCACAGGAATCAACCTTTTAGGAACCTTTAAAAATTTATTGTATATGTTATACACGTCTCTTTCTAAAGAATTTATAAATAATGTATCACAATTTTGACCTCTATATCTTTCAAATTTAGAATAATTATCGTCGAAGGAACATTTAATGTAATAGGCAAATGAATGTTCATATTGTTTTAAGGTCTATGAAGTATTAGGATTTTTGTCAACATTGTCATTATTTAAAGGCTTTAAAATGCATTCAAAATCTGCATAGACCACGAAAGGAACTTTCATTTGTTTATGATAATTTACAAATTTCAAAATATTATCATATGAATAGTTTCCAGACTTATCTTTTATTAATTCTTTAGAAGGTAGGTTAATTCGTAAATGATCACAATCATAGCTATTGTGTTGTAATAAATTTTCTTGTGTAGAAACTAATTTTGATAAATCTTTAATATAGCAATAATGAAAAGTTTTTTCATCGTCATCACTTATTAACAATAAATTGACATGTTGATTTTTTTTATTCGATGAATAATAAAGTTGACCAATTATTTCATACCCCTATTTAGGATTTATAATTTTTAATCCATATACATTAATAGAAATGTTATTTTTTTCTTCAAAAATCTTAATGTTCTTTAGCAACATTGGAAATTCTATACCTGACATATCCAAAACAGAAGAGTAGTGTGGGTAGGATGAAGTTTCAAAACCTAATCCGCTTGGTTGGTGAAGAGCAGACACAACTGCCCAGGCGAAGCAAAAGTTGTCATCATTCCTAATGTTGATCACAGCCTGACGTCTCTTGATCTCTTGAGGAAGTTCGATAAAAGATGAGGCTCTCAGCGGATTGTGTTTGTTAATATTAATTTCCTAATGAAGTAAATTCATCAAAGCCCATCCTGCAACGTAAAAATTAAAAAATTACTTTTTTTGTTGCTGTTGTAAAATAGAAAGTAAATTCTTTACCTGAATCTCTTTCTGCAAATTCGTCAGCTTTCTGGTCAATAATGGTGCAGATTTGCTCTAAAAGTTCTTTTGTCTGATCTCCCTGACAAATGACTTGGAACGGCGCATTAAAAGATTTGACATCATAGCTGTCGCTGCTGGGGTTAAAATAGAAACCTAACAGTTCCATATTTAGCTTGATACATTTATGTTTCTGCAGTTCTTGATCTATTAGATGTACAATTTTGTATTTCAAATGTTGAAAATATTCTTTCACATTTATGAAGTTTTGGAGTGAGGATATCCTATAAGATATTATTCGTTCCCTGAATGCCGACTTGATAATTTCAACACCTTCCTCCAAGCCTATTTTGGAATTGTTCTTGTGCACACTACATCGAAGATGTCCACCCCATAGACTTTGGTTTATATTTTTCTTGCAGTCTTTACAATATTTCACAATATTTGTATAATCTATAAATTAAGAAAAAATATTTTACAAAATAAAACATGAAAAATAAAATGTTCTTACCTTTAATAAGCTTTGGTTTTTCAACCAACTAGTGAGTGTTGTGTTTCCGCAAACATGTTTATTAATATGTCGCAATAAATTATCCTTTCTAGTGAAGACTTTATTACATGTTAGACACTTTGCATTTTTGAAGTTTTCTAGATAATAATAATGAAATTAATATTGTGCATTTTTATTTGGTTATAGTCAAATTTTGAAAAAAGCAATTGCATTTTTGAAGTTTTCTGGATAATAATAATAAAATTAATATTGTGCATTTTTATTTAGTTATAGTCAAATTTTGAAAAAAGCAATAGAAATTAATTGTTTTTATAAATCCATTTCTTCAAATGAGTCAACTAATTTGTCAAAGGCCTGTTTAACATAATTCACCGTACTTGCGTCTCCCTGTTTAATTGTGATCAAATCAGTTAAATTTTGAATAGCGAAACCCAGACACAAGTTAAATTTGCTTCAATTTGTTTTTCTTGCGAATCAGAATTTACAATATCATATGGTGAATTAATAGGAGATATAGCCGAACTTAAATTTTGATCAATTTGTTCTTCTTCAGAATCAGAATTTTCACTAAACAAAAAGGGAGAGCAAATTGGTCTCGGAGAATTAATTGGCGATTTTAATGTTAAATAATTTGGATTAGATTTTTGAAAACAAACAATATCCTCATAGCTAGAATTTTCGAATTGATTTTCGTCAATGTCATTCAGTTCTTCAAGAGTTTGTTTAGTTTTTGTTGTAATTAAGTCCGTTTTGTTGTCAATAATGTCATTAAGATCGTCAAGAGTTTGTTGTTGAGTAGCTGTAAATAAATATTTTTCGTTGTTGTGTTTGTTGGCATTATTCTGAACTTGGCTATTGTAAATAATTTCATTCAAGTCCTGAATAGTTTGTTGTTGACTGGTTGTAAATACGTCTGTTTCATTGTTTTGTTGTTTTGCAAAATTTTGCATGTGAGTACATGTGTATAAGTCAAAGTCATTGTCAATTATTTTGCTACTCGATGCCAAAAAATTGCCCATTATGAAAAAAGTCGTAATAACAAATAAAATACCAAATAAAAGTGTCCCAAATATAAATAAAAATGTCACCAATATAAATAAGAATTAAATTTTGCCAACTAAAAATGTTAGAAATATAAATAAAAATTAAAAAATTACCAAACAGTCACAATGAAAACACCAGAAAACTCGCGAGTTCTGCACAGTGTGAATGCAGAAATCAATTGCATTAGTCTCTTCGTTGAGGCGATTTTATATGAAAAAGTTGATCACATATGTCCTACTTAAAGTTCCCCCTCCCCCGGACCCCTGAATTCCCGAGACTCAAATCCCGGCTCACCAATTACAGGCTACCCTTTTCAGGTTAAGTTAGTTTAAGTTAGGTTAGGTTAGGTTAGGTGAAAAAAGAAGAAAGGAAAAAAAGGAGTAGGAAGGAAAAATGAGAAGGAGGGAAAAAGGAGAAGGAAGGAAAAAGAAGAAAAAGAAAAAAGGAGAAAGAAGGAAGGGAGAGAAAGAAGATGGGGTGAGGGTGGGGGGTTAAGGGGGATCTTAGGTTAGGTTAGGTTAGATTAAAAAAGAAGAAAGGAAAAAAAGGGGTAGGAAGGAAAAAGGAGAAGGAAGGAAAAAGAAGAAAAAGAAAAAAGGAGAAAGAAGGAAGGGAGAGAAAGAAGATGGGGTGAGGGTGCGGGGTTAAGGGGGATCTTAGGTTAGGTTAGGTTAGATTAAAAAAGAAGAAAGGAAAAAAAAGAAGTAGGAAGGAAAAAGGAGAAGGAAGAAAAAAGGAGTAAAATAAAAAAGGAGAAAGAAGATGGGGTGAGGGTGGGGGGGTTAAGGGGGTCTCAGTGTGTAAAGTGACAGGAAAAGAGGCAGTGGAAAAAAAAAAGAAAAAAAAACAACTCTGTTGGATCTGAGAATGATATCACGCAGGTAGTGAAAGTGGTGGTCGATGGGATATATACTTCAGAACAACCACTCGGTGATCATATAGTATCATTCGATGTAATATCAGTTGTCGCTATTATTTATAACTTATAACCAAGTTTTTTTTTTATCAAATATATCTATCTAAATCTAAAGCTCCTAACGATGGCAGAAAATATGAGGAAAGAGAAGAAATTTTTATTAACTTGGAAGGCGATTCCATCAGTTATAAACATTCATTTTTGGACAAATCATCTAGGCTTGTTAGAAGATTATTCTTGTTTAACATCGACATTAATTATATTGAGGAGGAAGAAGAAGAGGAGGAAGAAGAAGAGGAGGAGGAAGATGATCAGGAAATTGACGAAGGAGTAAACATGGATGGACAACTGCTAAATTTAGGAACCGAGACTGACGTAAAAGTAAACAAGTTTAGGGCTAGTGAATTATTTAATAATTTGAAGAAAAAGATGTATGTGTTATACAAAGCTACACTAAAATTGAAAGTCGAAGACTAGGAACATTTGCTATTTGCCTTCCTTGTAGTGCAATTCACATGAGATATTTACGAAGAGGGGAGTCCGATCATGTGAGCTGCCACTACAAAAGAGCTTATGTTGTTAGTGCTTCTGATTTACATTGTGCTATTTGGAGGATACATCTTTTTCTACTAATTCCTGAACATGCTTGCTTTTACTGCAATAAAAATGAAAAAAAAAAGATAGAAGATTATGTCGTTAAATTTTAATATTAAACATAGTTTGTAAAGGTGATGTGTAGATTATTTCAACAATAGGTTATAAACGTAATGGGTAGATAATGTCAAAAATATTAATTTTAAACATAAATTGTAAAGATAATAAGTAGAATACGTCAACAATATTAATTTTAAAAAATGTCAACTGTTACTCTAAGCGGTTATATATTTTCAGTGCTATATGCAAAATACTTCTTTTTATTCTAACATCTGACCCTGTATTTTTTTTATTACAACAAGAACGAAAAATGAAATAGCTAATCATATGTAAAAATAATGTGTAGATTATGTAAACTGCCACTATAAGCGCTCATATATTAACATAAAATTTTGTTAATGCTTGTTTCTGTATTCAATTGAGTTTTCTCTTACTTGATGCAAATTATATTATTATTATTAGTATAATTAAAAAATAATAACTTTTAATTTCCACTGTTTATTTAAAAAATGTTAAACCATAACAATTGTTTTGCTATGTAATGTGAAAATTAGTATGTATTAAAAAACTTCTTAGAACATTGTTGTTTTAATATAGGAAAAGGAAAAAAATATATTAATGTATTATTATTAGTATAATTAAAAAATAATAACTTTTAATTTCCATTGTTTATTTTAAAATGTCAAACCATAACAAATTAGTATGTATTAAAACACTTAAAGAATATTGTCGTTTCAATATAGGAAAAGGAAAAGGAAAAACTGTGTGTCAATTATTATATATATATTTACATTTACTTTTTACAAAATTATTTGACCGGAGTTTTCACAAACACAAATTATGAAAAATATTATCCTCTTTTTAAAACTACAACAAAATGATCTAATTACATCTTTGAAGATTTGCACCAAATAGTAATATCCAGTGCGACATACAGGACAATTGTTTACCATTATAGAACAACAATTTTCATCATTCCATCTTAAAATACATTTTAAACAAAAAATGTGGAAACATGTATTTGGTCTACATGAATCATAATATTCGGTTATTTCAAAACAAATAGCACAAAACACTTTTTTCTCTTCACTCTCAGTTTTGTTCAAATTTTTTAAAACAATCCCATTTTCTTCTTTTCGAACTAATGGTATAGTTTCTTCTCGAACTCCTGGTCTAATTTCTTCGAGGCTAATTGTCCGAAGCGGAATGGATCGATTTCTTTCTCCAACTGATTCACTCATTTTAATTTTAATATTATTAATAGATTTATTCATCAGAGTTTTTTTCTTTTAACAGTCACTCGTACCTTAGCATACTAAAATGATCTTGATGCACCTATTTATAAGACTAAAGAATGCAAAATCAAATGTGGGAGGACAAAGAGAAAAAATTAAAATATGATGCGAATGAGAATAAAAGGGGAGGAAGATAAGAATGAGGGACATGAGAGAGAGGAAGAGGAGGAGGAGGAGGCGCTCCCCTATTTTAACTACTAAGACACAAAAACATTAAAGAGATATGCCCTGATAGCATATCATAATTCCATACATTCGTCAACTAAATACACTACATTTGAACATACCAATTTCTTGAGACCGCTGCGACTTAATAAAAACAACTTTTTATGCAGATTATGTATCAAATCACAACGACAAACTGAAACACCTTTATAACGACATAAAAAATACTTTACAAACTCAAAAAGAAAAAGTAATCGAAAAACATAACACTCTAGGATCAAACCATCATCAGTTTAAAATAGGACAGACTGTTACAGACAGACAGACAAGTAGCAAACGGGACAAAAAGGAAAAGAAATTCCTCGGTCCCTTCGAGATTGTCAAACTATTAGAACACAACAAAGCCTCAATGAAAAATAAATCAAACAATAAACTCGAAACTATTGACATAAAAGAACTAAAAACCCCTGTTGTTGCCGGCTCTTCAAAAGCACAAGCACAGAAGTGACCATCCAAAACCTCGACAAGAACCCCGGACTATTACTTGGCAGCTCCCAAAATATAATCGATTTTTGGTCATTCGTACAACTCTATGACATAATCTCTGTATTAGACGTATATACACTTCTAAAAACTAGTTTTAGGAAAATAGTAACCTCCCTAAAGAACTCAACGACCTATAAAAAAGAATTTTACAACTCATATAATTTGGCTTCTATTCTCGAAAATAAAATTAATCACAAATAGCACAGATAAATCCTATAGCATTTAGAAACAGAACAGAAAGACGACTCGTAAATGGCTTGAGCTCGATAATAAAATGTTTAATAGGTACTCTTGATCAAGACGATGGCGAAAAGTACGACAACTATTTCAAGAAATCTCTAAAAACTTAACACATAACCATTTTATCTCCGCGTACCGTTCAAATAGAAATGGAGACAAGCCACTACTTTTTAATACAAATGCTAATTTCTCAAGTAACAACAACTTTTCAAGAACTTGCGATATCTTAGAAAAAATACAAATATAACGTTTTCTAAACTAAACACATTTCGCAATTCAATTTTAGATCCCGACGATTTTCTTAATGAGATAGAAATTGTAACAAACGAAATAAAATCTGGTAAACTCCCATTTCTTTCAAATCTCGAAAATATTCTTATTTTAAAAAGTTAAAAAATCAGATAATTTTTATAATAAAAATGCTTGTTGTAGAAAGCAATAACTATATACTCTACCACCTTTATCCTTTAGCCACCCCCTCATCAAATCACTTCAAAATGATATTCCCTCAATCCAAATACCTCATCCTCATTGAGCGGAAGTATGCTTCATTTACCTCTGCCATGAACTTAACCCAGCGCCCATCGGTCGAGAAGCTCCATGCGAAATACGCTCAAGTTTATCCAAAATATATCTCAATGCCACGAGATGAAAATTGAAATCCAAGACATCAAAATTGAGAAAATAGAAAGGTAAGAATGTATATTAATAATTCCAAAGCAAGTATTAGCAGTACAACAATGCGGTGCGAATAAAGATAATATTCCACTAAAAGGGACTTACATCCTCGAAATGAACCCAAGCTACGAAATACCCAGATCCCAAAATATACTTTAAAAACATCGAACTTCCCCAAATGAATATGAAGAATTCAAACGAGGAATCGGTTCCAATGAAGTTTAGTAACTTTGAACTAAGCTCTTTGAATCTCAACGAAGCGAGAAGAATCCAAACAGCCTTTGATATTCAAATCAAAAATTAAACGAAGCTCTTCATCAGCCAGTATACTTCCATAAATTCAGTTCTTGGACGCTGTTACTTTATGTGGTAATCCTGGGCCGTGCAGTGAAATTTTAAGAAAGGGAAGCAATTTTTAGAAACTTACCTATTTGTAACGTAATTCGATTCTTCGATCATTTTTTGCAAATTCGTCAATGACGTCATCATAAAAACGTCGATGCTGCGACATATTTTGGAGAAGTTTATTTTCAATGGACAACAGCGATGTATGCGAAAGTCTCTCGTGCCCCGTTGAATTTCTCACGAAATTTTTTATACGTTTGAGTTGAAAAATTGCATTCTACTGATGAACTTGTGGCAGGTGTTGTCAATACTAATTCACACAATTTCGACACTTCGGTGTAGGCATCTTCCAGCTTCTTGTTTTTTAAAAATTGCATTAGTTCCTTAGCGTTATTATTTGCGCTAATGTCATCAGTTTCGTAAATCACTTTTAGTTCAGATCGCAGTAACACTCGGTCGAAGAACTGGCCATAATGAAGAAGAAGAGATTTAAACGCATCTTCTGGAAAAGTTTTTCCTTTAAATGCATCAAAATTGCAGAGCTCGAGGAATTTAAAAGCATTTAAACCGTTAAATCTATAGTTTATTTGTTGCTGAATTTGATCGATTATTTCATAAAAGAAGCGTCTGTATGATGTTTGAACATCTCCCACCTTGTCTGTTCGAAGACGCTTGGCTTGTGGCTCTACATTTAACGTCATCGTTTCCTCCCAAAATAGGTTAATTATCTCTTTTTTGGCTTAAGGCTGAACTGCACGCAGCAAACAAAATATCAGTTACAAGGTTAAGTCACGTTCAAAGTAGTATGAAAAGGTACTGACGTATTGGAAAATACAAATATAACACTGAAAGAAACTGGGCTAACAGAATAAATTACAATTATTATTGCGGCGCGGCGGCGCCTCGGATAATATTTTTAGGAATTCACTTGCTTATGGCTGTCCGTAGGATGAAGTCGTGGGCGGGGGGAGAATTTATTTTAATTTGTATAAAGTGAAGACTTTTTTTGGTTGTTGAGGGGGGCGAATTACTATTTTCAACTGATCCAGTGCTTTCGTTTATACATAAAATTGTATTCGATGTCCCTTTCGCCCCTTCTAAATCCGCCAGTGAATTTATCAGCTTTGATTTCGATGTGCGGATCGTTATTCGTTATTCCCTCGTTCGATTTTCGTTTGATTTCGATCTGCGATTTGCGAATTTATAATAAAATTAATCAGCGTTTTTGTGATTTTTACTTCCCTCGTAAAAGAGAGATACCTATTGTAATCATGAAAAAATTACTCTCCAAATTGTTTGCACTCTTCACCTAGAGGCCGTAAAACATATTTTCTTCATTCCGTCGGTCTGTCTGTTTGTTCGAAGCACAGCTAAAAAATTACTGACACGATTGACTTGTTGACAAATGTTGGTCAAAAATTAAGGGTCAATGGAGATGACTTGGTAACATTTCATATAGTATGGCGGAAGAAAATGGCAGCCTAGCATTATAAAATTGTTACTAAAAAAATAACTGACTAAACAAAATGGCGGCCTAATAAAATATTAAAAATATCAACCTGGAAAAACTACTTATTGGATTAATTTCCCATTTTGTGCGAAAATTAATTGTGATATAGAGTGAACAGTTAAAATTGTGGTACGAATTCAAGATGGATGAAAAAAATGGCGGCCAAATGTGTTTGTAATCGTGAAAATATCACCCTCCCAGGTTTTACATATCTTCATGTTTTAGCGTTTCTAGATTCCAAAAATTATGTTTGCTTTACTCTGTCGGGCTATTGGTCGGTATATCTGTCAGTTCGCAGCATAGCTAAAAGCTGTTCCTGAAAGGGGGCCAAATTTTTTGTCGATATATGCAAAAAAGTTCTTCATCTTTATATAAACTACTTTTCGTAAAATACCTATTAACGGCCGGCACTAACAGATGTTAAAGTTTAGGTACATACGCATGTTTATTGATATATATTATTATGATTGATTGATTATTAAAATCAAGGTGGTAAACAAACAAATTGATATATTACGTTAGGTAATGATTTATTTTTAAATGAATAAACAAATTCGAGTATAATTATATAAGGTTTATGATCAAAAGATTTTATTGACATGCGAAAATAGCATAATATAATGACATAAGACACATGTTTGGCGTTTTTCCTTTGTTTTCCGCTTCTTAATCAATCACACAATGGCTTGCTGCTGCGAAGCTAGATTTTGATACGCCTAAGCGCTCACTTCATCTGAAAGCAGGTACGTCGAAATGCGCCATGAGCCATGATCAAAAATCACCATAAGCCATGTAAAATGGTTAGTACTGACGTGATAAAATCGCATGCTTAAATGAGCATTTTTACATGTGGCGCGTATGATTAGTACGTTCCCATTTTTAGATGTGCAGTGGGCGCGTAGACATCAAAATTTATCTTTGCTTCAGGCAAACCCTTGTTGCCGTTGGTTCATTAGGAAACGAAGAAGAAAAGAAAAATGAATTACATTAAACCCTACGTATTTATACTAAAATTTGTTTTTTGTTTGTTACATTTTAAAATAAATTAATTCCTAACCTAATATATCAACTTGATTATTTACCACATTTATGTTGTTTCTGTTTTAGTAACTTATTAAAATTCGGCACTATAGCAGCTTCCTCGCTTCCGTAAGCTTTATTTTATATTCTTTGCAGGAAGAATCTCAAATTTATCTTTGCTTTTCTGTAGGAATTTCGTCTCAATTTTAAAATGGTCCATTGGTGTGGCCATAGCTTATTGTTTTAGTATTCATCACGTCCAAAATGCGAAACTAACAACACGGATTCTCCTACGCAACCGATCATACGCGTCTCATGTGAAACTGTTTATTTAAAGAAGCGATTCTATCACGTACAACCTGATAGTCAGTATACTGAATGGCATTAAAAGAACGCCTTAAGGATGTGAATATTCCTTTTCCCACAACCAGTTGTTCACATCTCCCAAACTGAAGAATAGGGCCCCCGGTAGCTGTAGGCTGTGTCCGTGATTTTAATTTGCCATTTTTGCATTAAATCCAGTTTTTCTCTGACGAATGAAGAACATTTTGCTGCTGTGAACTGATTATTAACTTATATTAGGTTTTAGTAAATAAATACAGAAATACAATCCTTACAATTCAGACCGATCTAGAAAAATACTTCGAGCAAACAGATCAATCTGATCTAATAACCAAACAATCTACTATACACAGACTTAACGTTTTGTTCTTGCACACTAGGGAATTACATAAGAATTTTGATTCATATGCTGCAACGCTAAATATATGGGAAGTACTGTTTACATTTTGAATTTTTACACTTTTTGATGTTCTATCAAACTGAAATTTGGCAAATGTATAGGGTTATCCAACGAGAACTAGACAGGATGGTTACCATCACCATGGGTGTTTTGATTTGGGAAACCAAAATAGCCTTTTATTATCCCCCTTATTCACTGAAAAGGTTTAAGAGATAGACCATGTCTTGTTGCCATGGTACTTAAAACTCTTAGTACGCCAGTTATGTTTCGCTTATGTCGCTGCCATTTTCTAATTGTTACATTTCGGAAAATTATATGTTCAATTGTTAAAAATGTCATCTTAAACCTATAAATGTCAAGTTAGACCTGGTCTAAATTTAAACCTTAGTGAATCCAAAAATGATGAGAGAAAAACAACTGATCTTCAAATAAAACCGCTACGTCTCATTTTGATTTTTTAAATGTGATTTTTCCGATTGCTGGTACATTTTTTCGTCTAAATCAATATATTTCACCTTAATAACCGATTTTCCGCAATTCTTAATCGGAAAAAGGTTGGTTTATTGTAATAATATTTCCCATTAACACCTGAAATTTGCATTAGTACTCATATCGCTACCTATTCAATCTTCGGCAATACCTAAATGCCATTACTACAAAGAAAAGAATCAGGTTTAAAAATTTTAACAAAATTTTTATTAAATTTCGACGAACTAGCAACGTTGAGTTGAATAAATAGATATTTTGGTTTTCCAAATCAAGACACCCATTACCAGGAAACTTGGTTTGCCTAGTCCTCCTTGGATAACTCTGTGCGTGGTTGGTATGAAAATTTTACACTATCATATAAAAAACTGGATGTCTGCTTAAAAATTAAAAATTTAATATGACGGCCAATCTGCAATTTATTTTTCGCTCATATTTACAAATAATAATGCCGTGATAATATACGCCGGATAAATATTTTTGAATGTGATATAACCCGACTAAAAATTCATATCTCGAGATTTTTAATCAAGAATTTTCGAAATGAATATTATAAGATTTACCAGAATTTTTAATATCTTTTTTTAACACTAATTATCAGCACACTTGTTTGTCGACCCGTAATTAAAAGGTTCTTTTTGTCATCTTCTTTCCAACGGGAACATGAAGTTTCTAACAAACTACAAACAATGTCACTAATGGGCCCAAACGAATTCATTTTCAACCACGCACATGCGCCACTTCTCCAATTCACCTACAATACGAACGTAGCGTAAAACTGTGTATCTTCTCTAGAGGCGCAGCTGCAGTCTTCGTACATGCGACACTCTCGTTGCCATAGCAAGGCATTATTTTCAGGCATTGTTTTCGTTTCTCGCTGGAAGATTTTTACCGAGCTCGCACGTGGCTCTTCCGTTGGTGGATTGACACAAACGAGTTTGCTGCCGGAGCGGTGGGCGCACATACGGGTTTGCTTAATACGCGCAAGTATATCATTTCGTTTTGTGTTTGTCTCTAGGTTTCTGACGGGCGGCCAGCGGCAATACTAGAAATGCATTAAATTTGCAACATTGCAATTATTGATAATTTTTAATGAAATGAATTAGATTTAATACTGAAAAGATTTAATATTGAAAATTAGTATATTGTATTGATTTTTCAAGTGTGTTAAAAAATAATTTGTCAGGTTTTTTTTGGGAAGAGCCACTTCTACTTCCTCCGAATAGCCAATAGATTTAATATTGAAAAGATTTAATATTGAAAATTAGTATATTGTATTGATTTTTCAAGTGTGTTAAAAAATAATTTTTCAGGTTTTTTTTGGGGAAGAGCCACTTCTACTTCCTCCGAATAGCCACCACTGGGGTTTAGAAATCCAGGCGTATTTTGGAAACCGTTGTACTTTTTGGATTGATTTTCTTTTATTTTATAGATCAAAGATCGACACATGTTTATAAATATATGAGAAGTTAAAGAAATTCCCAGAAAAATATGAATTTCTTAATGAAACATATTTATACATATTTACAGACATCGAGCAAACCTTTCTTTATAAGCTTGTGAAAAATGTTTTATAAAAAATTAAACTGTTGCTGAGATATGATATACCCGGATTTCGAAACCCTTACATACAAGTGTTGAGTGTATTTTTATTAGCCGCGATGTGGCAGCCCCTGCCGATTATTTCGATTACCCGATTTTAAGCAATGCGAGGGTTTTCAGGTTCGTATTCTAAATATTTTATTCAAATACAACAGTAGTGTTCGGATAACTTTAATGAAGGCAGATTTTAATTACCTACCCACTATTTCTTTAGGAATAAGTTTTGCTCGTGTTATTTCACTCCAACGGAGTTGGGATGGAGGTATTTGATTCTTGAGTTTTGCAAATATTGAAGAACCCAGAAATTTGAGAGTAATAAACCCATAAACGTAAGCTTCAGTTGCCTCGTGGTAATAGCCTTAAATTTGAGAGTTGCAAGTTCCTTCCCGAACTTTTTTATTCATTTTCTTCCTAATCGTATTTTATTTCACATTTTTTTAAATAATATAATTTAGATATCTTATTACGTGAAAAATAAAAAGGGATTTGGCAAATTTTTAACAGCACCAGTGAACTGGCAATTACGTAGGACGTATTTTTGACAAAAAAAGTTGCGTGAAACGAATTTACCCATGCACAATGTAATCAAACTAAAGCAATAACCTTTTTCGCAGAATTGCGGTAGATTTGAGAATTCCAAAATTGTAGTACATACTTTTGTATTACGCCCGACAGAACGTATATAAAAGTTTCTTGTCGCAATATGAATAAGATCATGTTAAAACCAAAGAAACCAGCTTTAAAATACTTTTTAATTTTCATAAAAATACGAAATATTAGCAGAGTTATGAAAAAATAAAAAATATGTAAAAAAGCGAGTGGCTCACTTTCGCTGTTGAGTAGTTTATATGCCAACAATATGCAAAGCAAGAAGTCAACTTTGACATTTTTAATAGCCGTTATTTCGTTGAACATTTAAATATCAAATTATTCACAAATTTCCTATCAGGGGTATTTTCCGGACTAGGCTGGAAAAGCCCTACTAATACTAATGCCAGGTATGACAATTAAATGTTGAATCTTTTATCTTCTTATGCGTCATATGCCATTTACATTTGTTTATCAGTGATCTAGCCTTTTAATACCATATTTGGCCTTTCTGTTTCTTTGAAAAACGCTAAATATAATGTAATGTTTCGCTCTTCGAATACTGAACGTTTCACTAAAACCTATAAAAAATGCCTATCCAATTTTTTTATCTACAAAATGCACTGCGAACGCAATGGCCAGCCGTTCACTCTGCACGAATAACGCTGCCGAGAACACTTCATAGAAATTATGTAGGCCAGCACTGGAATACATCGCACCACGACCCAAGCGGATTCGCTGCTTAACGGTCGAAAATAGAGATGACGAAAATCAGTATTTTGTTGTAACAGGTACGTCCTGTTCCTGTTCCAAGTCCATACCTGTTACAGATACCTGTGACAAAATACTTTTCCCGGCTTGGAGGCTCGAGTCGTTGAAACCGTGACTAAACCGCGGTTTCGAGTATCGCAGCCCGCGGCTCGTTTATTATGATTATATATGTCATCAAAACAGTACCTATTCCGTGCAAATTCGAAAAAAGTAAATGAACGAATTGGCTCACATTTTTACAAATTTCGTTTTTAAATTTATAAATTTCCTTTATATTTAAAACGACTTTGGTGTTTTTGTCATAAAAACCGGCTTTGTAAAAAACATTTTTAATCTTTTTTGTGCTAAATATTTTAAGATTCACCTATTAAAACTATCAAATCTAAAATATGTTAATATTTTCGCCTGATTTGCGAATAATCTAATTCGTAGATTTCTTATTTCTAATTACGATATTGTTCCTTTTGTAGGAAAAATACTAGTCATATAGAAATACTGGTTTAGCGGAGCAGGAGCAGAATACAATAAAATACCTGTGACAAGCGTTTCAGTCACAGCCACATATACTTGCTAATGTACTACAGTAGTAATGCAGTTGTTATAATTCAGTTTAATTTATTTCGTTGTTTAAAAAATGAGTGTGTTAAAGAAAGACACATCGAAGCCGATCGATTCAACTGTAAATAAAACATTATGGGAGGGGTTTTTTTCACGCTGTCTTTTTCGTTGGATGGATGATGTGTTGTTGTGTAACTAAATTTCTGCGTTCGCGGGATAGCGGCAAGCTGGTAAAAATACTAGGTGTAGGAACGGTAACCGATATGTTTGAGATCCAATACCTGTGACAAGCTATTCCTAGCTCGTACATGTGACGAGTATTTCTTAACAACTCTAGCCGAAAAATAGACGAACCGTTGCCCCGCAGCAGTAACTCTGAAAGATAGATATCTTCATCTTAATATAGACTAAAATGATAAAATAAATTACGTATTGTAGTTTGACTGATCACATCATTTTATTAATATTAATTAATATGTCAAAAATCTTGCCGTGGAATTGTTGCTGCCTGGATGGCAATGAAAACTTACAAGGACAACTTATTAATCTTAAAGTTTTATGCTCAGTGAATAAAGCTTGCAAAATAAAACATTAATAATTTTAGTATTACGCATTATTGCAAGTCACGTTAATTGTTTAATAAAAGTCCTTTATTTTTATGCCCTAAACTTAGAATATATAGTGGTTTGAAACTCAAAACATAGCATCAAATTAAATAAATTAATGTAGGAATTTCCCGCATTACGTAAGCTGCGCAGAGGCGCCGAAATCTAAAGCTTCAATCGGAATACCGTTAAAAATACCTTAAAACAATTGGAAGCCATCTGATCAATCTAACATAAATACCGAATTCAACTTATCTTAGACTAGGGTTGCCAACCCTCCCTATTTAGGTAAGAGCCTCACGCTTTTTATGTATATCTCCGGCATCACGCCGAATGGTTCAATCAAAACTCCCGCGTCTAAGGCGAAATAAACATTAGTTGTTAATGAAAGATGAAACATTATAATTTCGTCAATTTCGTCTACATAACAACGAAATAAACCTTGATGAATACTCACAACTGGATGACTCCACAGGGTTTGTTGGATTCAATAACAAAATAAGAACTTTTTTTTGAAAATCCGTCTGTTGGCCAAGCGCCTTAAGTCACCACCATCGAATATAATCTATATATGTGCCCGTATCTAAAATACATTACTAATTCATTAGCCTGTGTATCCGCTTCTAAAAAAAGAAAGTTATATACAAGAAATTTATAAGTAAGAGAAAGAACAAAAACTAGAGATTTTCATACACCTTTGAGTAATTTGAATGACAGTATTGACTATTGACAATTAACAAAAATAGATAGCCCCACAATACACAACACAGCAAACGTCAGACGTAACGTTGTAAATAAAATTATTATTTATTGTGAATTGTGATATCATTTATGGGTTGGGTTAGATTTTTATTTACATAGGCCACCAAAAATGTACATATAAAAAGTAATATTATGCTAGAAATATCATGGGTATGTATTAATATTTCATAAATATGCAATAAAGAGTACTTAGTTAATTATTTTCGTTTTTTAGTTGAAGTACTAGTAGAATTTGATTATACAGCTAAAGAACCAGATGAACTCACTATAAAAAAGGGAGATATAATTAAAGATGTGATACAAAAACCCGGTAAGTGAGTTTTTAGTTAACAATGCCCAAAAACCTCAGTGTTACTTTTAGATTCTGGTCCCATTAAGTGGGTATATCCTGATTTATTTGTATTTACCTAGTTATATACCCAGTAGCTTATGTTGTTAATCCTCGAATAAATTATCTGTTACTTCCAGTGAACATAAAGTGGCAAAAATATATTATTTTGTTGATTTAGTGTTAACTATCTTTAAATTTAGCATATTTAGGTATTGTGCGATACTGGTTTTTAACACGGACATTCCAAACTAAAATACTTTACCCTCAAAATTGAATTAACTCTTAATGAAGGATGTATTTGAGTGTTACACAAATATCTATAAAATGTGCCAATACAACATGCATTGATTTGACCCTTCATCTGTCATATGGATCAACAAGGAATTGTGTTGTGACCAACATTAAACTAAATAATTAAATGGGGCAAAATAAAGAAACAATCTGAGAGACCAATAAGATACACAACAGAATAAGCAATTTGCTGGTAAAAACGAAAAGGTTAGAAGGACCATAATCTAGAAAAAAATAGCCGTATAGATTTTCCTAAAACTTATTTTGTCACATTATTGGCTCTAGTCAATAGTATAATGCATTCCAAAATTTGATTTTAAAAATTCCGTAATTGTAAAAGATATACTTATATCAAAAAGAAGAAAATAAAATAAAAAAAATAGTAACATTTTTGAGGAGAATGTCACTCTTTAGGGTAATTAATTCTATTTAACTCTATTTATTTGTATTTCAGAGTATTTATATGTATTGAAAAGTATTTATTTGTACTTAAAAGTATTTACATAATACAATGGTGTTTGTAAAAAGAAATATTCTTTTTGCAACATTTTTAGCAAAAGCAGGGGATCAGAGTAAATTATCGGGTTCATGTATTAAAAATGAACTTAAAAAATCTCTAGTCGAAATAAATATACATACAAATCTGAGACACAAAGCATTAAACACCTGCAATATTTAATGATAGGTGTATGAGATAAACATCAATTCTAGTTTAACTCTCTTTAACTTTTTTATGAATCCATGTCAAATGTGGTGGG
This sequence comes from Kuschelorhynchus macadamiae, assembly GCA_030620095.1. Lineage (NCBI taxonomy): Eukaryota > Metazoa > Arthropoda > Insecta > Coleoptera > Curculionidae > Kuschelorhynchus > Kuschelorhynchus macadamiae. The sequence goes on along the minus strand of JAUTXW010004984.1, from coordinate 159,281 downwards.
AAAACATTTTTAAATAGTCAAGAATGATTCACAGGAAAGAATTACAATTCAGACATTCAGATCGAAAACTGCATGGATAGACAGCTGCCTTTATTTGGGGTTAATAAAAAAAAAGATATTTAAATTTGTTACTTTCATTTTTGCCGATTTAAGGTAATTTAAGTAATTTACCTTACAATTTGTACTACTGGTGTCAAAATATATACCTATAAATAAAATTTAAATTTTGATTAAATATAAAGAAAAACTATATAACATTTTTCTTAGGTCCCACCGTTTAAAATATACTAATAATTCACTTTCCTCCAGTTTATTTATGCAGCAATAGATAAAAAGTCTTATTCAATTCACATTTTTTGATTTGACTCATGCCTTTGATTGCATGTGTAGGGATATTGTAATATTTAAATACCTTACTTAAATCTTTAACAGAAACACTAAGTAACATAAAACTAGGTAATTCATACTCCGAATATCAAGATCTAACATTCGATGAGATGATGCATCAATAATAGTAACGGACTCATCACTTAATGTATTAATACTATGCGCAAACCAGATTTTAAAATCTTTTAATGAATGGTGTCAAGGAAACAAACTTATTCTAAATGAAACAAAAACTCAGTGTTTGGTTTGACTTTTTCAATTAAATGACAACTACCAGAGTTTAATTTAAATTTAAATAATAAACAAGTAACTAAAACAGAGAAGTGTAGATTCCTAGGCTTATACCTCGACAGTGATCAATCATGTAGAGCATGTTGCAGGAAAACTGAATTCAGCTTATTTTGTACTTGCAAACTTAAAAAATGTTTTATCTACTAAGGAATTGGTAAATGTTTACTATACTCTTGCCTACAGCCATTTAAATATATAGTCAGAACAGGTAATTAGAAAAATATTTTCCCTCAATTCCATGGACTCTTGCCTGCCTGTTTTTAAAAAGCACAACTTACTTCCTTTATCACGTATACTTTCAATATTGAAGCCACTCTTTATATTAAGAAATTTGAAGCAAAATTTTAATTTGTATCTACACAGCAAATTATTATGAAACAAGACAAAACGACAATATACCTATTGAGTCCTAATTTTCGTTAATCAAAGTATAAAACCAGCCTGTTTTCTTTTGGCAGTTATGTATTTTCTTTTGGCAGTTATGTAACTGCCTAATGAAATTAAAACAACAGAACCTTAAAAGAAATTTAGAAAAAAGTTAAGGCGCTATCTTATTGACCACTGCTTTTATTCTGTTATGAAATATTTTGACAATTCGTTAATCTGTTTTTACCATACTTTAAAACATGTATGAAGTTTTTTTTCAAATGTATTTCAACATATGTTCCGTATCTCTATGCTTCCAGTATCTTATTTTAAAACGTGTTTAAATTTTTGTTGTTATCAAATGTATTCTAGTGTGTTCTTAGTAATTCTTGACATTGTTTATACTTTGTAAAAAGTCTACTTAACAAGAAATGAAACAAAAAAATAAATAATATAAAATAATTAACTTATGGTGAAATCATATATAAAATTTAAAAAGAAACTAGTATAAACTGCTTTGACGTAAAATTTAAACAAATCTTGAAAACAGTATTAGCTCCATATTCCCCTATTAAAATCTTTTTTATTCGAACTTATATATTTATTCGAACCCTTTATATTGTCCAATCTGCCCTTTTTTATTGTTTCTTCTTGAAAAATATTGTTTATTGTTGACAAAAATAAATCAGTGTAATTTTTATTTATTTATCATAGTATTTAATGTTTTGTCTTAAAAGAGATTGATTCTTTGAAGGAATATTTTATTTTTAACTGGGCTTTGCCGGATATAAGAAACCTGTCTGAATCTGCCCCATATTCCTGTAGTAAAAATGTATTTAATGGTAATACTGATACGAATCAGATCAAATATGTTCTACCCACTATTTTTCCTTTAAATGTTTCTCCTTAAAAATATTAATTTTTCTGAACAGTAGTTCACAAATGCCAAAATTTCTCCGCCATGTTAGGGCATCTATTTTGATTTTTTAAGTTTTGAATAAGGAACTATAACTTTCACTCTTAAATGTCTTAAGATATTGATTTTCAGTAAAATCGACACATATAAAATGTGACCTCCATGTGGGCGCGATTTTGAATTTCTTAAGATTGATTAAAAATTCATAATTTACACTCTTAACAATTCCCTAGACACCGATTTTCAGTCCGATCGGACTACAAATAAAAATACTGCCATATTTGAGCCGCCATCTTGAATTTGTTATATACAAAAGAGTCATATATTGTTATGTGAGTGTGTATGCATGTAGAAATAGGTGAAAAATCCTTTACAAGATTTGAATCGAACAGACATACAAACATGTGATTCATTACCAGAAAAAATTAATGAAGACCGGAAATTAATGAAATAAGCATCAACTTTGTTATTTTAAATGGAACACCCTGTATAATAAGTGTCCATCAAATAGTTTTTCAGAAAATTTCTATTTAAAACTGTTCATCTTTAATTTGCTTTTCCAAGTCCTGCCTGCTAAAAACAATGTGTTCATCAAAACTTTCTGACCAAAATTTATTTTTCCTAATAAAAAACAGAGGGGCTAATAAGAAATAATTTCCTATTTATGGGCTAAAATAGGAAGAGTTGAAAAAGGAAAATATTATGTTAAGTCACTGCATTTTGAGGTATCTTGTGAGATATAGCCCAAAATCTTAGATCTTCTATTAAAGAAAGCTGTAAAATTATGTTTTCATTTGAAATTAAATTAATATTTTCCTCTTGCTCGCAGAATCCTCCCAATACACCATCAGAGACCAAAGATTGTAAACCTGGTTCTGAATGTTTCAATATAGGTTCGGGCAAATGCTGTTGAGATTGACCCTGTTTTAAATTGTTTTGCCTTAACTTTTGCCAATTTCAATGATAGCTGCTTGTTAAATGATATTGTTTAAATTTGCTTACACTTTTACTTGTTGATATTATTCAACTACTAGATAGAAATTGTTCAAATTGTCCAACAAGGGGTACTAATTTCAACAAACATTGAAGATTGAATAACTATAACAGACGAGGACATAACACAACGTTTCCCACTGAATTACTTTTTTTTATCTAACATATCAAAAAATCTTAATAGTTAATAATTGTGTTTTTTTTCACTACAACAAAGGCAAAAAAGTTAATAAGACCAAATAATAAGGTTTACTGATCTCTAAGAAAGTCGTTTTAAGAACAAAATAAACCTATAAAAATGTTTTTCTTATAAGTTGACATGTGGATAAAAATTAAGTAATTTTAAACTTTATCTATGCCCAAATATGGACTTAACTTTGAAGTCAAATTCTGATTTAAATTTGACAATTTTAACTTAGCGAATTTACCTTTAAGCTTGTTGGACTTTAAAGGAATATTTGAAGGTAAAAATTACCAGACCCGATATATTAACCTAATTTGGACTTGACTGAAGTTTTTTATTTTTTTAAGGAAATACTTAGTAATTTTAAGCTGTAACTAAATATTTGATGCATTTCAAGAAATTTAAATAGGTATAGTTTACCATTTTTTGCCCTAATTTACATACTTATAGGTATTTATGTCTGAGGGAAATATATTGGACAAAAATAGACAAAATTTCAACTTAATTAAGTAAATCTGACTTCATATTTTGGACTTTAGTTGTTTGTTGGGACTGTTCAGAATGGAGGCTTTACTTAAAGCAAAAAAAATATTGAAAGAATAATTCATATTTATGTAACACTATATGAAATACAGTGTTTATTTAACTTTTAATTTATGGTAAAAAAAATTGTTGCTAAAAAGGTTAGATTTCAAATTTCTTTTTATTAGCTTTTGCTCTAAAACTATTGAACATATTAATTTTGGTATTGCAAACTTAACACTGCCTGTTTTAACCTCGACACCGAAACTGTGATAACGTGTTCAGTGTATGTATGTGTCCATGGTTTTCTGTATGTGTACAATAAAATTTCGAGTCTTATTAGAATAAGGCAGCCATCATTAAATACGTTCGGAAATGCACGAAAAATTATGATTGCAGCCGATTTCAAAACGAATTTTTTTTGTGTGTGTGTTATATTTGAACCGATTTTTACCAAAATTATTTATTTAATTTTAACTTACCAAAACGTCCTAGCTTTTATATTCATATCTTATTATGTAACTTATCAATGCTAAAGAAATTCTTAATAGGTATGGATTTATGTCACAGCACGACAGTAAAGAGTTCTCAAGTAATAATAAATAAATCTAAATATTAAGTTTTAAGGCTATAGGTAAAGGAATTGCTCACATGTATGTATATTAACTTAAAATCTAAAGGTAAATGGAATCAGAACTTAATCACATCCAATGTTTTTTTAAAACATTGGGGCAGGGAGAAGGCTGCCAAATTAAGAAGAAATATAGGGAGGTCTATCGTTTTTGGCATTATTACAATTGTCACATTTAACTTATCTTTATTAATAATATTAAAATGCTATAAATGTCACAAACTCTGATGGAACAAAATTTAAAAAAATTGGGAATGGAACGGTTTTTATCTTTTAATATATTGGGTGTTTTATACGGCTAAACCATTTAATTTTGGGCCCTCTCTTCTGAAATTTCTTCCATTTTCAACCCAAATGTGAAATATAAAAAAGATGCCGTTTGTATCGAGAATTTAAATAGAAAAAATGGGAAGTGCAATGTATACCTATAGATGAAAAGTTTTAATAAAAACAAATATTTGAGCGATGGTGATGAATGTTGTGTGCACATTTCAAATCTTTAATAACTTTTTTTGTTGACAAAGGAAAGTCTTTATATATTAGATTTAGGCCAATTTTTATAATAAAAACTACGTTTGTAAAATTTAACAGAATTTATTTAGTAGTTAATAGTTAGTATAATAAATTAAAATTGTCAAGAGCTTTTGGTCAAACTAGACCATTATCAGGACTGACACTGTAAGTGACAAAATAAAAAATAAGAAGTAAAAACAATTAAAAAATGTAAAAACTTGTATGAAGACTAATATAAGACCTTTCACAACAGTACTTATTACTGTGAAAATATAGAAATATTGTTTTATTATTTGAGTTTTGTAGTAAATGAGTAGTTTTTTATGGTGGTTATGGGTCTATTAGGCCGTTGCGTTGAACCAAAAATATTAACTATTAAGTTGAAGTGCTGACGTGACTTTTTTTTCAACAAATGAAAAAAATAGGTTTAACATAAAGAATTAATCTGTGTGTTAATAAGTGCATTGGGGCTCTTCTGAGAATTTCTATTTATTTCTAAATCCTCATAAGGGTTAAGTTTTAAACCCCTTGAGTTGATGTTGTGTAAAATTTTGCTGTTTTTTGAAGGAGAAAACTGGTGTTTATTAAACTTGATATGAAAACCAACAGCAGAAGTGCATGGTCTATTGAGGTGTTTTTTAATTCTGACCTCTAGGTCTACAAATCATGTCGACATATATGAGGCATCAGAAGAATTAAAGCTAAGTTTATACACTCCACTTTTTTTGGTGGTGTTTGTTATTGACTAAAAGCGTAGTTGTTTTAAAGACGACTTTGGCTGTATCGCCACAGCTATTTAAGATGTTAGCTATCTTTTTGCAGCATGATCCTAGATAAGGAAATGACAAATATTTATTGGGTTTTTTTAAAGGTTTAGTGGGAAAAGCTTGGCGTTTCAGTTTTTTAAAATTGATTTTATTAATTATTTTATCTACAAGATAAGGATTGCATTTGTTATTTATTGCGATTTGCTTAATAAGTTCTAATTCCGCTTTTCGATGCCCAGTTGAAAGAGGGAGTGTCAAAGCTGTATAAATATAACTATAAAGTGAAGACAATTTAAACAAAAAGAATGATTTGAGCTTTCATAAATGAAAAGCAGTATGTGTAAGTTTTTTGTATACTTAAAAATCCAGTCTGCTAGGAAGCTTGGTAATTTTGCCATCCAAAAAATTTATTGAATTATTGGACTCTAATTCAATGGTAAATTTTATGTTGGGATGTACAGTGTCACCAGTGGTGAAGTCTGCAACATATGGGAACTTTTTTTTATTTTCACATCTAGGTAAACAGATTTAGATTTGTTTATTAACGGGATCTACCCATGGCAATGACTTATATCGATACTTTAAAATATATCTTAAATCTCGTCTTAAATATGGCACATACATAGGTGTACTACAACATAATTTCAAAGGAGAAATGTTACAAAACACATACAAACTTTTTCTGAATAGAGATGAAGCACAAGTTATTTAACGCACATCATCAGAATCTGGTTTAGAGATCACAGTCTTGCAATTGTTCTTTTAAATTGAGGGAGTGCTGTATTAAAGAAATGAAGGCCTACTGTGTTTGCATTTTGCATCATTCTATTTGTTAAATTATTTTGACTATACAGTGTTCTATGTTGTTCAGGTTCAAACATATAAGATTGTCTTAATGACCTTGGTGGTACATAAAAGTTTAGGTATGCTAAAATTTTAGTACATCGAATGGTATTTTTAGTTTGAATGCGATATAGCGAAGAAACTGGTTTTTGACCTTTTCAATTGATTGACTATGACATGCAAAAAACACAACCATACCACACTGCAATTCTCAAGGTGAGGTCGTACTATGCTGATATATATGCCGTTTAGGCATTCAAATTGGTGAAGTCTTGTGTGTCTTTTCATAAAGCCCAGTAATTTCAATGCTTTATTGCAAACTTTGACTTTATGTCAAAACATACACCCCAGTTATGAACCACATTAATTTTCTCAATTGGTTTACCATTTAAGGAGTACTCAATCATAGGTGTGTTTATACTCTTTGAAAATTGTATGTACTTACATTTTTTTTGGATTCTGTGACATCATGTTTAGGGTTTCCATATCAGTTTTTTAAAACCCAGGACATTTAAGACCTAAAACCCGGACGAAACCCGGACTCTTTTATAAAACTGATATAGTAGTATAAATTTTTAACTTAAACAATAAAACTATAAATTAACGTACTTACTTATTTATTTTGAGCAAAAGTAAAACTTAAATAAACATTTATTATTAAAAAAAAGACGGAACAAAAATAGGAACAAAAGATAGAACAGTGCAAAACATAGGAACAAAAAAAAATGATTTCATAAAAAAAGGTGCCAAATTTCCTTATTTTATTTGATACTTTTCAGATTTCTGAATTTGATTTAGGACAGACATATTTTCAGGTGACAAAATAAAATCATAAAATTCACTGCAGGTCATATCATAATTAAAAATTGTCAATATAATCCCTTTTATTGAATCAAGGGTTAGCCTATTGCGTTCCTTTGTCCACTGGGCAGCAATTAATGAAAATATACGCTCAACATTTGCATTGTGTGCCGTGATGGAGAAAAAAAATTCGCATAGATTTAATAGTTCCGAAAATACTTCAATTGATACACAACTTTGAAAGTAAATAACCCACTTTTTATGAGCTGACAAATCATGCTGCTCTTCAGAAAAACTGTTAGTTATAAATTGTTTTAAGGAAAAGTATTGGTCAAAAAACTTTGCATCGTCAATATTGACGCCTTTTTCTAAAAGATAGTTTATGGATGGTAAAATGTCCACCTCCCAGTCTTTTGCCTCCAAATTATTTAAGTTCATCCACTTAAAACATTTAAACTGTTCAAGAGGTTTTATCCAAATTTTGACATAATCGATAGCTTTTTCATACATACAAAATATATTTTTTCTAAATATATCGCACTCTGTTTCAAAACCTTCTTCTGAAGCTTTTTTTAAAATGTCACGGACTTTTAGTGGGATAAACCTAGTTTTTAATCTGTTAGTTAGGTTCTCAATAACATTTTCAAGAATGACTAGTACCTCGACAACGGAATTATCAGCGCGTTCAATACGTTCAATATTTTGGTGAAACACTGACATCAAAGAATGAACAAAATATAAATAAGCTTCAGAAAATAAATTTTCGAAAAATGATTTAATAATAAAGGGTGGAGTTTTTTCAGACAAAAAATACGACTTCAAAGCGTCAAACATCTTGAGCACTCTTTCAATAGCCGGAAATAATGAAAGCCACCTAGTTTTGGAATGGTATAACAATTGCATGTAATTTGTGTCAATAAAATCAAAAAATTGTTTTAAAGAGGCCACTCTAACTGTAAAAATGTGAAAATAATTAAACAGCTTTAAAACTATACTTTCTATGTCAATTGGCAAGATGTCACAACTGGTCTGAACCGCATTATTTATGATATGAGCCGGACATCCAATGCCGATTAGATTATTATTTATTTTAGATTTTAACCTGCTAAAAATATTATTTTGACCAGCCCTGTTAATTCCACCAAAGTTGGTGTTACAATTATCACCAGAAAATGAAATGCACTTTGTAGTACGTTTAAGTTTTTCCAGTACGGAATATAAAAGGTCTGTAACAGTCTCCGATGTTTCGTTGTCTGAGCTACATATATCAACTAGTTTAATCTGTATTCCCCCTTTTTTAAAATCAAAATATTGAATTAATATAGGAAACATCTTAATTGCATTATGGTTACTGGCATCTGTAGAAATTCCAATAAACGAAATACCACTAATCTGATTTGTGATAGCTTTTACTGTTGACGGTCCGAGTACTCCATTTACTATGGCTTCAACTTTCGTATGGCCGCAAGTCACTGATTTTAAAATTGATGAGTCCTGATACATCTTCTTGTGGATCTTAGTTGTACAATCCATTGAATTAAATGACTGGTGATGTTTGACTGTATGATATGCTAGTGTTGCTTCAGCTGCCTTAACAAGTTTTTCATTATCTTTACTTGTTGCCTTAACAAAAACGTCTAGTTTGGATGTGCCTAAAATTATAATAAATATAATTTAGATTTTCTAACACCGTTAACTAGTTTTTTTTTACTGACCTGCCTGACTTTTCAAGTTCTTTTTATGTTTTTCAGTAGCTATATGGTCCTCGATGTCTTTTTTGCCTTTGTGTGCAATGCTAAGATTTACACTGCATATCTTACACATTACTTCAAAACTCGACTTTCCCTTTTTAAAAGAAGGAAATGTATTAAGCATTTCATCCGAAACAACGCACTTTCGTTTTGGCATAATTAACTCTCAAAATAATATATTGATGTACTATGTAAAAGCACAAAACACAAACCACAAAAAACCAAATGCACAGAATGCACTGATTGGTCAAAACAAAACCGTTCGAGCCGTTCGGTTATAAAGGGGAATCCCCGAGTAAAATACAAACCAAAAACACTCGCATAGAGATGGGCGAAACGAAACGAAAACGCGCTTTGTAGAACTTCGTTGATATAGGGGATTTGGCCAATCTGTAATGTTGGTTGCGCGCCATCACGAGTTGTCGAAGGTCGAGTTAGTTGAGATTATATAAATTTATGAACTTTGCTGATGTAATGTTATACCTATTATTAAAACTATGATTTTCAACATTAACCCGGACGTCCCCGGACGCCTTAGAAACCCAAACATGTCCGGGCAAATCCGGGGAGATGGAAACCCTAATCATGTTAATATCACACCAAGCCTCAAACCCCAACCAAAAAGTCAAGATTCTCTTGCATTTCATTTGCTGCTTGATTAGTGTTGATAATTTTGATGTCAATCTTGCCTACAAAGTTTTACGCCTAAAAACATTATAAGCACTGGCCTGCCTGACTAGTTTTCTAAAATTCAATGTGAATTTAAGTTCTTTGAATTTAAATTAAATGCCCATCTTTTAAGATTTATAACAAAAAACTTTTTTCAGTTTAAGTTTTTTAAATTATGTTTATTTTTGTGGCAAAGTTCTTTTAGATTCTATTTGTTATTGGTAAGTTAAACATTATATACCCATAATATACTTTCCAGAAAAAACTATTTATGAAGTATAAGTCCGAATCTACCTCAAAACTGCCCCACCATGCAACTTTTTTTATGTTACCTTTTTTTATAAAACAACTGTGCCAGTTTTCTTAAAAACTGCCATGTCATTAGTTTACAAATACATAAAACAATATATTGGCTTCCTTAGAGAAAAAAAGTTGTCCCACTACCCCCACTCTACCCTACATGTCTCGATTTGTCCCTTGTCTTGATTTAAATCTTTAAAATTCTGAAACCATGTGCTCCTATCTTAGTTTCAAAAGATATATCATCCCCTCCTTCAGCAAATGAATTTAATTTTTGTCCTGATGTTTGAATATTTGGCAATCCTAGATACAATTTAGGAACCAATAAAAAATCATGCAAAATCAGTCAGAATTGAAATATTTTTCTGATTATTATTAATCTGAATCTTCAAAGTAACAACGATAAACATTATGATTATTATAAGATTTGTGGCTTTTTTAATATATTACTGCCCCAAAATTAATTAATATATCATTTATTCGTAATTTTTTTTGGGTGTCAATGAAGTTAGGATTACAGGACGTACTTATTATACTATTAGTAGCTGGGATTATCAGTAAGACTGGCATCCACATTTATTTATTTATTTACTTATGTATTTCCTTGTATATTTATCAAAAAGTATTGTCACAAAGTTGTATATATTGACTTTATTTTTTACTTTTCAGTTTTTTATAGTTTTTAAAAATTTTAATGTATTATGTTATATATACTTTTAGTTTAGGCCTGGAAATCTCGTAATCAGTTTTCTTCCTGTTTTATCTCATACTTAAAGAAAATACAATTTCGAATTTGTACTGTTAAGTACCTACCTACCCTCGCCCCAACAGATACTGATTTTCAGTATCTGTGGAACCTAGGAGAAATAAATTCTAAATAAGTAAAGGATATTTAAATAGTAATTTGTATATTAATTAAATAAATGTCAGAATAATAAAAAAATTGAAAAAAAAATAAAGAAAAAATAGGGATTGTGTAGGATTCGAACTCTCTCCTATTCGACTCATAACATACTCAATCATAACCATAACCTACCTCTACTTATATTAACTCTCAGTAATATTAGAGATTATAGCTTTTTTTAGGACCTTTGATCAAATTAATACATAGTTTATAGTTTTGTTGCACTTTTTTATTACAAAACCTATGGCATCCAGGTTTTAGCATTCAAATCCTTGAAATTTTTAAGTAATTTTTGTTATGATAAAAAACAGTAGTTTATTAGGCAGATTAATTAATGAAAGAGGCAAATTGTTACATTATCTAAACCTTATTTTCCATGTTTTAATGTTAAATCTATTTTTTAACAAATTGTAATGCAATACACATAATTAGTATAAATGTAAGATAAATTACAACATCAATTTTTGGAATTAGTTTAAATTGTGTGGGCTTTTTCTAATTTGTTGACTCAACATTTGATTTTTCTTAATAATTATTTCCATTAATTTCTTAATTTTCATTAATTAAATTCTTAATTTCTTTAAAGGATCAACTAGAGAGACAAAATTATATTATGGTCACACGTATTCAGGTGCAAAAAAATAAAAATATCCAAGAAATACTGAAAGGCCTTCTCAATGGAATGAAGTTAAAAATTGAGAAAGAAGATATATTGGACTGTTACAGATTAAAGATGGAAAATAGTAGCCACTATAATTAAATGCAGGAACCATGAGGTCAAAAGAAAAATCAAGTCCAAATAAAGAAATATATATATAGCACATTCACTGTTCAGATCTCGTGGAGTAAAGAGCTCTGAAGATGCCTCGTGCAATCGAAGGCGAAACGTCGGATAGTAATTCCAATTTGGTACAGTCTAGTCTCAAGAACCATGATTTCTTAATTGACCTAAGCCATGAAAGCTTCCGTTCTATGTTTACAAATATACTTAAATAATGAACTAAAAAAATAATATAAAGAATTATTGAAAGCAGTAAGAGGTTATAAAAAAGACCACCAGTATAAATATGCATACTATAGCCATTCAAAAATTTTGTTTAAGAAACATGATTATTTGAAACACAGTAAAAAAAAACACACACACATACAAGGGGATAATTCATGTCGTACAATAATTTACTAAAAGAGAGTGATTTGGATTGCCTTATTTTATACACTAATATTAGAAGCTTAGATATTAAATCTCATTTTAATTGTGAAACTACAGTAAAACAATCCATAAAAAACTGCTACTGAATTGTGATAAAACTACATGATCTCAACATTAAGTGTACAGACGACCATCAGTTCCTGAATGATATGCAAAACCTATTGCATGATACAACAGAGGAAATCATGCTGATTGGAGATATGAACATAAATATTTTACATAATGACAACACAGAAACAGAATATAAGAATATGGTGACTGGGAAGAATTCAACTTTGTAAATGTAACAAAAAACCCACAGGAGAAACCAACAGTACCAGGACTTTAATTGACCATGCAGTGAGTAATGAAGATGCAGCTGTGACGGATCATGAAGTTTTATCTTATACAGGTGAAAAATCAGAAAAAAAAAGTAAGAAAGGAATCAAGGCAAAGTACTTACATAAACAAAGAATATTTTGTACCCAAGTAAATGAAGAGTCCTGAAGAATACATATTTTAAATTTTGAGCAACTGATTAACACAGTAAAGAAAAAACAACAAAGCAAAAATTATCTAGAACAAAAATTATAAGGGATAAAAATAATTATTGAATTAATAATAAATTTATAAACTTAGTGAAAGAACAAGACAGCTTATACAAGAGTCAAAAAGGAATCCAGAAAATGATAACATAAAAGATGAATTTAGGAGACTCAAGAATCCCTGCAATGCATTGAGAAAGAGGCTGAAGGTGGAATTTGTAAAAACAAAATTTGAAACTGCCAATGGAAACCAGAGAAAAGTATGGAAAACAGTAAATGGCATTATCAAGAATGACCTGATGATGGGGTTAAAAAAGATGCGACAGATATCAATTATCTGATAATGGATAATAAAAGAATACCATATGATCAGGAACTGGCTGACAATATGAACAACTACTTTTTAAATGTGGGAAACAAGATTGGTAAAGAAGTCACAAAGGAAAAACAAATATTGCAAAACTTTGATTTTGCAGAGCAGATGGAACAATCAACTATATTTTTGAACCCTGGTACTGAAGAGGAAATAAGCTGTATTATAGAGAATCTTTAAAATATTTAGCTCCAGGGTTTGATGAAATTACACCATATATCAATATAGGTACAAAATTTAAAAACATTACTAACTCTGAGACTTGCCAGGCTAAAAAATGACATGTTAACAAATGAAGAGTTTCCAGAATGTTTAAAAATCACCAAAGTCATTCCTATACATAAAGATGGGCCTGAATGTGATCCTAGTAATAAAAGACCAATCTCCCTTATTAACATTTTCCAAAATAGCTGAAAAATAAAAAATGTTATTATTGCAGTATTTATCGACCTACAGAAGGCCTTTGATATGGTCAATCCAGGAATTCTTTTTTTTTAATATGCAATGGGCATCAGAGGAGTGCCACTGGATCTCATACAGTCATACCTTTCAAACAGAAAACAATATACTGTGGTTAATAACAAACCCAGCAAAAAAAAGCAGACAATTATTGGAATCCCTCAAGGCTCAGTACTTGGACCAATATTGTATTTGCGTTTCATGCATAGCTTCTCAAAAGCTAATATAGGATACGTAGGACATACATAATATTTGCACATGATACCGTGCTGCTCTTTGAAGGTGATAACTAGAAAGTCCTTGAGGGGGCAATTGATACATCTCTTGAAATATACTACTACAAGTGGTTATTGAAGAACAACCTAAAAATTAACATAGAGAAAACTGTTTGTATGAACCAAAAAAAAGACAAAAATGACCAAAATATTAAAACTATATTAAATAACAAGCAAATTAAGAAAGTTTATATTTATAAATACCTAGGATTATATATAGATTCAAGATGGACTTTTTGAGAGCACCTGCAAAACATCCAAAAGAAAGTGTACTGGGCGTGCAGAGCTATAAAAAAATGTTTCAAGGATTTGCCAGATGCAATGAAATTGTCAGTCAATGATGCACTGTTCAAGTCACATATACAATACAATAGAAAATATTCAAAAAATTCAGAGGCCACTAAGATTTGAGTATATATTATAAGATATCATTGTATTGTTTAGAGTTCACCAATAAATGGTTTTTAAAAAAAATATAGGAATTAATTTTTGGGATATAAATTTCTTAAAATTAGCTCTAAGAGAAAAAAAGAAAAAAAATTAGATGGTATTCATATTCATATATTACAAGTAATTGATATATCAACCAATAAATCAAAATATGCTTTATTGTCATTTAAATATAAGGAACATTTGTTGACAAACCCAAATTTCTAAAACTATATAAAGTAAAACTAAATAAAGTAAAGTAGTAAATATAAATTGACAAACGTTTACATTAGAGAACCCAAGACTAGCCTATAAACAGGGAATGTCGACAATAAATAAAAGAAGGAATATAGAGATCCTAAAAATGAATAACTATTGTTATTCATTTTTAACAATACAAAAATATAGGTAAATGTTATTTTTGTAGATTCTGTAGTGTACTAAATTGAATAAATAAATAAAATATTTAAAACTATGTACAATAATACATCATAAATATAAAACTCGTTGTAAAAAGACAATAACAACAAATTAAAATAAATAAAAAAAATTTAAAATAACACAGAGTGGTGAGAGTTCCTAAAGTATAAGTATCATTATAGATATAGTATATATATCATGCTTCATGTCATATGACAATTAATAGTTCACACAGTCTATGTTTAAGGTTGAAATAACCAAATTACAAATAAGTACTACAACGTGTTAGTAACACAATACCTGTCTTATTTTTGTGCTATAACCTGTAACAGGAAGGTTTTTTATAGCTTCAGGAAGCTTATTCTAAAATTAGAGACTGTAGTAGTTGACTGAAAGATGACTTTTCTGCAGTCTCAGGTAGCCCATTCTCATGTCGTTACCCTGTCTTGTAGGATAGCTATTATAGTAATTATTTAAATTATAACGGTTTAGATTTTTATGAGCGTACAGAAGACGATATTTATTTTGCTGGAATATTGGTCGGACTCTGTAGCACCTTCCCGCAATAATGAGGATCATTGCCCTATACTGTAAAGCAGATATCCTATTTGCATGGCAAGAATGTCTCCACATTATGATTGCATAGGTTGTTATGGACTGAAACACTGAATGTATCCTTCTATTAAGACTGGAAAAGGGAGAACCCTAATGAGGTTGCATAATTTTGTGATTGTTGGTCCAGAGGTACACCCAAACAATGCCTTCTTGGGCTTATTGCTTGGAATTTCTTTAAGGCCAAAGACTATTTTTAAGAGCTTATCTGCATTAAGAGATAGTCAATTTGCCCAAAACCACTCACCAAGCCTCTCCAGGTCCCTATGTGCTAGGCCAGCAAATTCTTAGTTCCACATTATTTCTTGCTGTGTGGTATTGTCAGTAAACAGTCATAACTTTGAATCTGGTGATGCATACTGCAGATTATTTATATAGGTTTTTAGGTATTGAATCGTGGGTACGCCACCGTGCATATATTTTGTTTTAATCTGCCCCAATACCATATATGCAGATGATAAAACTTCTGTCATAACAGGTAGTTCCTTGTTGAGATAGAGAGATTGGGTGGAGTCTGCATTGAGAGGGTGCTTGATTATTGCAAGAACATTGACCTGGTCCTGAATTAAAAAAAAAATTAATGCTGTTCAGTACCCATACAAATGACACCAGTCTAAATTTAAATATTTGTGATAACAATATAAACCATGTGAATATAACTAAATTTCTAGGAGTCATGATGGATAGTAATTTAAATTGGTCTTAAAAAACTTGCTCCTGATTCATTTGTGATGTGGAAGTTGAGAGCAGTGGTTGACAGAGGGGTTATAATTACTACACCTAGATCTACTCATTGTTGAATTATGCTATAGTGGCCTGGAAGAGGATTATTCGAACAATTCTTTCATGGGTTCAAGGGAATCCTGTTGCCTACTTTTCCTAAGTCTTCAATTATTAGCAGTTTTTATCAAATCAATTTATATAAAGCAGTGTGCCTTGTATATTCGTAAACATTTTAACTCCTTCCTGCTGGTTGATGATATGTCCCATTGCTGTCTGCTCAGAAATAATTTGTATATAAGACTACTGGCTCTTCGACTCACTGCTAGTGCTAAAAGTTCCTTCCATTATGCCATTAAAAATATACAATCACTTGCAGACTGAACTTAAAAAAACTGTTTGACCTGCTTTGTAGGGACCCCATTTACAGATTGAATGAGTTCTTCGCTAAAAACTGTATAATAATGAAAAGTTCTGATTTGTGTTTCATATTTATACTTGACTTATATTATTTTTATATGATTTTTACTTTCCTTTTGCTGGATTCAAGTATTTTGTAGTTTTTTATTTTTAGGCTATTTTTGACTCTTCATAATCTCCGATAAAACACATGTCACATGGTGATCTGTTTGTGAATAAAGGAATTTGAATTTAGATAAGGACCAAGACAGGTCCCAGTACAGATCTTTGTAGAATATCATGCTTTACCTCAGTGCAGTTTGAAAACTGATCATTGTACATGGTCTGCTACCTTCGACCCATGAGTTACCTAACTGCTTATCAAATTAACGCTTGGTTCCTTCAAGCCATACAATTAAAGTTTGATACACAGTCAGACCCCCTTTGAGAGCTCACCGAATGTTGCACTAACACACTGCCCCCCTCAAAAACGCCCATTTTATATGCCAGCGTATTCATAATTGCATTTTTGGTTGAACCTTCTGCCCTAAAACCAAATTGACATTTCGCAAAGAGACTTTTGTTCAAAGTAGTTATAAAGCTGTTCCTTCAAAACATATTTGTAGACCTTAGGACTGGAATCAATAAATATATACCTATAATTATTGGGGTCACTCTTAACGCCTTTTTTGTATATTGATACTACTTTTGAAATCTTCAGAGACATAGGAGAAATTTCCCATTGAATGCTATAGTTAATTAGCTTGGTGATTAGTTTTATTAATTGATCTTTAATTTGTTTCAGGGAATATTCATTCAACTTATATATGGCTGTACTTGCTTTGTTTTTCTAAGAATTTATTGCCTCTCTTACCTGTACAAAATTCACTTCTTTAAAAGCCCAATCAAATCAAATCAATATATGCTTTATTGTCAAAGATACAGAGAATTAATCTTATTGACAAAGCTAAAGTAAAACAGTTTAAATAAAAAACAAAACATCTCACAAAAGGTATGCAATTAATAGGTCACAGTGAAGTAAAATTACAAAGTAACAATAAATACACAAATACATAAGTCGGCGAAAATATAACATAAATAACCATAAAAATATTCTAAAAATGTTCACTGTAATAATCCCCCAGCTCGTAATATGCTTTCACAGTCAGGAGCTTCTTAACAGCCCTTCTAAAATGCATGATACTTGAGCTCGCCCTAATGAAAGCAGGAAGATGGTTGTAAATCTTCCTGCTTTCATAGATAATCGATGCACGGGTCAGCGCCGAGGAAGGGATCGGCAGGTGAAAGTCTTGTGCCTGTCGAGTGTTGTAGCCATGGTCGGGCACCGGAATACTGTCTCTGTACTTGTAAACCAAACAGACTGTCTCAAGTATATAAAGCGATGTCAATGTTAAGATTTTTTTAGCGATAAATAACGGTCTGCATGGCTCCCTACTACCAACGCGGCACACATACCTCACTGCACGCTTCTGTAAAACAAACAGCGTGACAAGCAAGTAACTACATGTGTTGCCCCAAAAGGCTATACCATATCGCAAGTGTGATTCGACCAAGGCATGGCACAGTACGCACAGCGAAGCAACCAGCAGCAATCTTCTTTGCCAGCGCTAAAATATGTATGTCAAATTTCAGCTGGCTGTCAATCTCAACTCCCAGAAATCTTGTACACAGTCTGCTCTCCAGTGGTGCTCCACCAACGGCCAATCCGTCAAGAACGCATTTGAACCCCACAATATTGGTCTTGGAAACATTAAGAGATAAGAAATTTGCATCACACCACTCTTTAACTTTAGGGAGGTCCGACGATATGGTCGCTGTTAGGGCATTTACATTAGAATCATGCCACAAAATTGTCGTGTCATCGGCGAAGAGAGTGAAGTGTTCCCGAATGTTGACAAGAGACAAATCATTGACATATAAGAGAAAGAGAAGGGGACCCAAAACCGAGCCCTGTGGCACTCCCCACTCCACCCTAGAAAAACCGGACGAGACCGAACCAAATGCGACCCTTTGAACTCGACCTCCGAGGAAAGACTCAAACCACTGCAATACCCTGCCCCTAAAGCCATATACATGAAGCTTTTGCAGCAGTATTCCATGATTAACGCAGTCAAATGCTTTCGACAAGTCACAGAAAACGGCCGCAACTGCCTCCTTCGCATTAAGGTTCTGGTAAACCATGTCCAAGAATCTAAAAACAGCATCACTGGTACCCTTGCCCAATTGAAAACCAAACTGGCTCAGGTGTAGAATATTTTTATCCTCAAGAAAGGACATCATGCGTGCTTTAACAAGTCTTTCGATAATTTTAGAGAGAGAGGACAGCAGTGAAATAGGTCTAAAGTTACACGGATCATCAAGTTGTCCTCCCTTGTGCAACAGGATGATTTTAGCTTTCTTAAGACTGGATGGAAAATGACCAGTCGTCCAAGAATGATTTATTGCTTCTGAAAGAGCATTAAGGGCGACAGCCGGAAGCGAAAGGAATACTCTTACTGATAGTCCGTCCTCACCTGATGACTTTTTGTTTTTTATTGCCGCAATTGTTCTTGTAATTTCAAGAGGATCGGTGGGGCGAAAGAAAAAAGACTGCACAACACTGATGTTTCTCATGTATTCCATGGGATCAGCGACCCGATTAATCCTGGCTGTCAAATTCGCAGCAACAGAGCAAAAGTAATTGTTGAGTTCATCTGGAGATATCTCTGGAAATTTCATTTCGGATAGATTCGCTCCCCTGAGCCCATTGACGATATTCCAAGTCTCTCTCTGCAGACTACCTGACGCATCCAGACGTTTCCTGTAATAATCTTTCCTGAGCAATTTACGATATAAAGTGCGATACCTTTGGAAGTAATTTAGAAATCCTTCCTCCTGGGTAAACTTTCTTATGGAATGTAGAGATCTCATATTTGCAGAGGACACCCTAAGACCTTTGGTTATCCAAGGTTTTTTGTTTTTAATTTTAATTTTTTGAATTGGAAAAGCTTCATTAAAGCATTTCTGGAGAAGGGAATGGAAATCATCAAGTGGTTCATGGGACCAAAATATATTACCCCAGTTACATTCGGAACATATGCGACCAAATTTGTTGAAGTTGGTTTTACTAAAAAGTCGTCCATGCTTATATTTTTGTTTTCTGTTTAGATTGCTTAGCCGGTGCCTAACCCTCCCCAAAATGGCCTCGTGGTCTGACAGACCCGATGCTATAACAGAACCGTCAATGCAATCGGGGTTCAATGATGAGCAAAAATAGTCAATAGTCGTTGAAGAGTACCGAGTTATTCGAGTGGGGGAATCCACATGCATAACTAAATTAAAAGACTTTAATAAGTTTCCCAAATTAATAGTGGCTGGAGTGAGAAAATCAGTAAAATCTATATTAAAATCGCCCAACAATACAATATCACAGTTATTTGGTAAATAAGACAATAATTGTTCCAGATGTACCAAGAAATCACAGACACTTGAAGATGGACTTCGATAAATTAAAACAATAAACATTTTAATTCTCTTTAAGAAAATCATTGAAAATTCAAATACTTGTTCTTTAATTAAATTGTCATACTTAGTAATTGATTCATAACTATTATCTTTTAAAAATGATTCCTTGGCCATTATCATGGAACCGCCATGAGATACCTGACATCTACAAAACTTGGAAATAGTCAAATATTCTGACAAAACACAAACCTCACCTGGTTTTAACCAGTGTTCCGATATACAGACATTACTCCTAATAGACTGAATATTTAGATAAAATATTGAAACATATTCTTGATACAAATCTGAATTTGAGGCGGTTACCCCATTTTGCTTTTGGAAGCTTATATTTAAAAATTTACACTCTGTTCGGGATTCGAGTCACACGTCGGCTACCCTAATATTACTCTACTCACAAATGATTTTGAAATTGAAATTTTTTTCTTCGCTGCGTAACTGGCATAACCGTCCCAATTTTTATCACGGAGTTCTGTAAAGTTATCCATGCTGAGACACAAAAACTTCCGATTGCAACCGCTCACACAATTATAAACAGACAGATTAGTATCGTTAATAAGACGATTTAGGATATGTCTGTTAGCCGCAAATGGAGGTCCAATAATTATCAAGTTACACTTCTCAGCTGTGGCCTTTAGTATATTTAGGTAACGTCCTGGAATAGTTAGTCCCCTTACTGCATTTTCTTTGCCGGTGAAGAGTATCACAAAGTCATTCCTTGTAAAATTTTTCACTAATGGTAAAAAGGCATCAATCAGTTCTTCCAGAGTGGCTCTTTCCCTGTACTGGCAGTTTGTATCAAAATTTGATCCCACAAACTGCTTTAGCAACCTGCTCGTTCCTGCTACACATGATTTGTTTCCGATTACAAGAATCTGTGACCTAATTACAGGGACAGTTGTAAGGAGATTAGATTCAGTGGAATGGGACCTCTGAGTTGAGTTTACAGCACTGTCCAACTGGTTTATGCTACAACTTCGCAATTCAAACAGTTCACGGTTTGCTTTTTTTAATTCGTTGATGTAGGTCTCATTTTCACTTGTGAGAGTTTCAATACTCACTAACATCTGATTTTTTAAAGTATTTAAGTCAATAATCTCTTTAAAATGCTTTTTATTTTTGCTCTCCAATTCCTTAATAGTCTCTAAAAGGATTTTATTTTTGTCCAATAGTTCTATTAACTCTTTATTCAGATCAGAAATTTGTTTCTTTTGCTCTCCAATACTATCGATGTAGCTTTTTTCAGTATCCAACACATATTCTTCAAAATCTTGAGTATTTCGACGTAATCGTTTAATATGAGTGTCTTTCTCTGATGCCTCCTTAAGTAGTTTTTGGTTTTCCTCATTGAGCTCCTTAACCTGCTGGCTATGCAAGAGTACCAACTTTTCAGCATTGACATCCTTTTTCTTGCAGTCTCTTTTTAATTTTTCATGCATCTCGACGATTTTCTTCAGATTAGGAAGGTCCTTTAAAAAAGTTTTACATTCCATGCAAAGATACACCAAAGATCTCTGCGTCAAGGCGATCGCGTGTGCTTCTGTTGTGGTAATTGATGAACAATCCTTACAGAAACTCCTCTTGCAGGAATCGCAAGGAGCACCAAGCACTTCGTCATCCTTTGGTCTTGCTTAATTTACTTCTACATTTGGCCTGCGATACTCAAGATGACTCCTGTGAACAGGCGGAACAGAAGCCAAAAACCTTCTCAGCCACTACCTCAAAGAAACCATTGAACTGCTCAGCACACAAGGATTCCTCCTGACTGGACCTGGTGCTGGCTTCCCTGTAAGATCCTCTAGGAAGACTTAATTACATTATTTGAGGTTACTATATGGCTAGTATAGGCTGTTTTTAACAAAGGTGATGGTCTGATATAATGCAATTCGTGAGAAATCTTAGTGTTTCCCTCATGCCCTTCCACTCATTTTCAAACCAGTCAATGCTATCCCTGTATTGACCAAAATTTATTTTTTTTACTGCGGTTAATTTTACAAGGGGTAATTGCAAAAAACTATATAATGCTATGTCAACATTATCCTCCTGAGGTAAAAAGTCCCAAGACTGGTTCCCCAAAGCTTCATAAATTCAAAAAAAATATGCTTTATTGTCCAAAGAAAAAAAAAATTCTCAATGACAAAGCTCTTAAAAGTAAACATTTAAAATAAGCAAACTAAAATTATTAAAAGAAAACATTAATGTCATAAAACGTCACAGAATATAAAAAATCTTGAAAACACCGAAAAATGATCTTATCGTCATAGTAATACAAATACAAATACAAATACAAATACAAAATCTCTTTATTCGGAAAAAAATTTTACATTTTTTTATTTTTAATTTTGGTTGAATGGCGTCAAAATGAGTAACGAAATATTTTTAAAACTTACATATAAGATTAAAATTATAAAACTACTACATAAAAATCTAAAATCACAACTTAAAGACAATAAAAATCTGAAATCACAACTTAAAAACAATAATAATACTAACAATCAAACTTTAAAATCTTAATTATGGCAGAATAAAAATCCACTTAGGACCATGACAGATACTCAGCAACTGTGTATGGTTCTATGCCCATTAGGTATTTAAATGACTTTTTTTTGAATAACTTTAATGTTGTTACAGTTTTAATTTCTATTGGGAGATGGTTAAACAGCTTTATACACGCGTATGCTGGGCCACGTGTAGTTAATGTTAAACGATGTATAGGAATGTTAAAATTTAAGGTTCTTGAAAAATGTTCATGTTGAGGTAAATGCTGAGAAAATTTCTCTCTGTGCTTAAACAAAAATACTACACACTCATAAATGTACACTGCCGGCAAAGTCAACAGCTGAAGTTGCCTGAACTTCCCCCTACAAGATTGCAACCTATTTAGACCTAGTAATATCCTCACTGACCTCTTTTGGGTCTTAAAGATCTTCCAAACCTGGACGCTATTTCCCCAGAATATGACACCAAACCTAAGTATTGACAAGAAAATTTCTTGTCAATACTGCATGGTAGATTGTTAAAAGTGTTTCAGTGTTGAGGTAACCTTTCAGTATATGAAGAGTGTAACATACACTGTTTAATTTGGCCGCAACATAATCAATTTCCTTCTCCCAGGATAAGGAAAAGTCCATGAAAACTCCAAGAAATTTGGCATTCTCAGAAAACGGCACATTGGAGGACAGCAGTTCGGCCTGTTCAGGCACCTCAACACGTGATTGTTTAGTTCTGAACACTACAAAGCTAGATTTTTGCGTATTTAATACCAGTTTGTTTCTTGAGAACCACTGCTCCGCTGTATCCAGGCATGTTCTTCCGGTTTCTAGGGCTTCCTCAAAGGCATTTGCAACAATTAGGATATTAGTATCATCTGCATAATTGACAACAGATGTGCTTTCGGCTTGCAGTTCCAGACTTAAGTCATTAATATAGAAAACAAATAGGAGGGGTCCTATCACACTTCCCTGGGGTACTCCTAAATCAAGCCTCTAAAGACCCGAAAAATATTCCTTGCCATTCCTGCAAATTGAAACCCTCTGACTTCGTTCTGACAGGTAAGATTTCAGCCAATCTAAAGTGGGCCCTCTAACTCCATACTTCTCCAATTTCTTGAGTAGAGAATAGTGGTCTATGCTATCAAAGGCCTTTGAAAGGTCCAGAAAGGCACCCATAGCCACACCTCCTGCCTCCAGACAGTCAAAAATATTTTCCAAGAAGGAGTAAATTGCAGTAGTGATGTTCTTACCCGTGATAAAACCATGCTGATTATCGCTAATGAGTCGCTCTGAAACAAAGAAACTAAACAGCCGTGAGCACATTGCTTTCTCAAAGATTTTTGAGAAGGAAGACAAAAGACTAATCGGTCTGTAATTTTCAATTGAAGTGGTGTCTCCTTTTTTAAAGAGTGGCTTAACAATTGCCAATTTTAAGGCCTGGGGGAAAACACCATGCGACAGTGAATTATTAATAATATAGGATAGGGGTCCACATAACTCGCCAGCACAAAACCTTAAGAGATCAGAAGATATCCCGTCAAAACCATGACTATGTTTGTTTTTTAGACCAGTAATAATATTAAAAGTCTCTGCAACGGTTACTGGATACAGAAACATTGAATTCCTGTTATAAGGAATTTTGTTATCAGATTGTGTGGCAGGCAAAAGCTTTATTAAATTTAAAGCTGCATTCACAAAATAATTATTTAGTTCATTGCACACAGTCTCAGGCTCACCTTCTATACCCACCTCTCTCCCAACAGAGCTAGAATTTTTTATTTCACTTACAATTTGCCATGTGCATTTAGACTTATTATCGCTGTTTGTGATTCTATACTCATACTGACTTTTTCTGGCATCTTGTAGTAATTTATTATATCTTCGTTTTACAGCTCCATATGCAATCCTATACCCATCATCATTCTGACTCAGGACCAGAAGAAGATCAAGTAAATTTTTTGTTTCCGTTATATCGGGATTATTTATATGACGCGTGTTCTTTCTGATATTTTTTCTGCATTTACGTACAGGAAAACAAAGCTCGAACAAAGGCATTAGGACATGCATAAAACTGCCCCACTGAGCATCTAAGTCATCCTGGGGTTGATCATATATCAATTGCCAGCTCTGGTCAATCAACATTTGTTTAAAGCGCAGTTTACTCAGCTGATTAAAAATTCTACGCTCAAGGTGCTCTGACACATTTGCTTTGGTGATCTCAAATGAAAGCCTCTGACCAGTGTGATCTGAGATATGCGTGTGCAGTACTTCCGATTTATAATTAATACAATTGGTATAGATGTTATCTATACAACTTTTACTGGCCGAAGAAGTGCGTGTACATTCTAATATTGACGGTTGTAAATTAAAAGAGCTTAAAATTGAAAGAAAATTTACTGAGTCTCTGTCATTAGTCAAAATATCTATGTTAGTCTCCTGCCAAAAATATTAAAACATTCTCATTTAAAAGTCTCATTAAAACACTTTCAATATACATAAAAAATTGGTCTACATTACCATTAGGTGGACGATACACTGACAATAATACAATTTTAATACCTGAAATTAAAATGTCCACCGCAGCACATTCAAATATGTGTTCCACTGAGCTATTAGATAGATCCATCCTAGCATTCCACTTCAGACCTTCACGGACATATACTGCAGCACCGCCATGCTGTCCCTCTCCCTTACAGAAACATGATGCCAATTGAAAATCTTCAATTCCATAGAGACTCAACTGTTCTTGATTTTTCCAGTGCTCCGTCAAAGCAAGTCCAATACAGTTATCATGATCTTTCAGTAGTATATTTAATTGATCTAAGCTGTTTCCTATTGACTGGACATTATGATGAATTATGCATGACTGCATTAAATCGACCCCGTTGCACCTTTTGTTACAGGTACTCGGCTCTCCAGGTTCAAAAAATGGTTAAAAATAATACCAGCTGGCCAAAGCTTTGCTGCCATTACATCACTCTTCAAATGCAACGGAACTGCTAATTTAAATGAGCTTTTGACTTTATCTTTCTGGGTTTTCATTTTATAACACTGAAACTCGCCCTCCAATCCATTTTCCATCAAAAAGTCCAGAATGTTTTGCGGGTCGGTTTTTGGATCAAAACCTGAAATAAACATCCTTTCAGCAGGCGTAGCACAATGAATTATTGTGACTATTTCTTGACCTTGTTACATATGGGTTATTGGAGTAGTTGTGGGTTAGTCTGGTGGTACAGTTGACTTTCTTGTCGGCGTGTATTATAGTGTCGCCCATGTTGCTGGGGCTGGAGTGCTCTATATTGTCGGAAAAAATATCTTGGTGCTTTATTTGTAGTGAGTTATTCTGGATGCTGAGGCTGATTTCGGCTTGGGTGGTTGATCCAGTACAAATTTCCTCATTCCTTGATCAACCTAATAAGTTAATGGGCCTTTGTCTATTTTATCTGCAATCTCCTTGATTTCTTCCTAGCATGTGGGCTTCTGTTGGAAGGATTTGTTAGCCAATAGTATCGGGCCGGGATATTTATGTCTGTTCTTGAAAGGGTTTTTGAATTCAAAGATTAGGTTAGGTGAGTATAATTAATGTCATTATTATTGAAGAATTTAAAATTTTTAAAGCAGAGAATTTTATTTGCACTTGATTAAGCATGGTAATATGACATACACACTTTAAAAGTGGCCTAAGCAATACACAGTAGAGCGTTTTAACAGCCTTCTAAGAAACTTTCATGTTATCTTGGATATGTGTGGAACAAAGCCTAAGGAAGCATCCATTAAGGCGCCAATGCGTCTAATCTTATCCATAATTTTTTAAATAAACTATTTGTTTGGTAAACTAATTAAGTTACATTTGAAGATAGTTAAGGTCATTCAGTTGTAAGTATCTGCAGGTCATCCATAAATAATAGAAAGTTTGAATTTTGTTTTGAATTTGTGTCAGTACGTTTGTTTATAAATACCAACATATTAAACATTTTTACAAATATAATTCTGACAAACCATATGTTAACTAAGATATCATTATTTAAATCAATTTCATGCTACCTGTTTTCCGCGAAAACTTATTTTTGTGAATAATTGTAAAGCATTGAATTATAAATACTAGTGTGTTATGTTGTTGTAATCAGAAAAAAAGCTTTTCACATTTAAGTAAATTTTATTGAGAAATAATACAATCTGAAGACGAACTGTTACAGTAAAATTATAAACAATTTTACATTTCTGTTTAAAAACATGAGGTTTTGATAATATCTCAAAAATTTGATGCTGTAATATTTTCTCACTAAACTGCAAAAAACTCTAGGACATTTTCGAAAAAATAGCTTATTGGTCATATTTCAACTTCAAAAATATGTCAATGTCTAAAATACATATTTCTGAAACAGAAGTATTGATATCTACGATTTTCTTTTACTGCAGTTTTCCATACGCCATATTATTCTTTTTTTTAAGACAAAAATTTTATTTAATTTGCAAATAAGGTGCGAGCCCCATTAAAGCTAACTGTAATATAGATGGGAATATGCTAAACCATTATACAGCGTTTTTAGCTCTTTAATAGTCACAATACTCCTAATTTATAATACAACAGGTAATATTTAACTTTCATAGAGATTATTAGTATGAGATCCTCATGCTAATTTTTATCAATGTATTACGTGAAGGTCTAATTTGCATTATACAATATTGACTTTAGTATATATTAAATTAAATTAGAAGTTAATTTGACTATAATTGAGATATTGTCTAAATATATGCAATTATTACTTAGATATGTATCATATTAAACAATTAATAATAATAAATAATTTAAAAAATATATATTTTTGTGTTAATGTAGTTTATTTTCATTTTTCAGGTGGATGGTGGGAAGGGAGTCTCAACGATAAAAAAGGAGTATTCCCGGATAATTTTGTAAAATTACTAGAGAAAGATGCTGTCATATTAAGGTGCAAAAAAGATTCATTAAGGTATACCACTAACTGCAAAGTTTTGTCAAAGATTATTTTAATGTTCCTCATTTAGAACTTAAGTGGTATTTAAAATCATTTAAATAAGTTAAGTGAGCGTGAGGGTGAAAGAGTAACAGGACTGTTTCCACTTTATTATAGCTCACATAATTAAAAAAGCCATGTCCTAGGGTGCTACGTTGTATGGAGACTGGTGGCAATTTATATGGTGAGAACAAGCCTTGACTGTAGTAGAGAAACCACTTAATTAATAGTTTTTATTTAGATATCTTTTTGAATTTCGTTTATAAGACAAATAATATTCTTATGTAAAAAGCCATAGATATAAAAATATATCCATAAGTAACAAATTACCAGATGGATATATTAAACTTATTTTCCTGTATTGCAGCATTATAGACTGTTGTGTTTAAGGATCTATGAAACTATTGAACCTATAGTTACGAAAATAGCGCTAAATATTGGTTTTATTTGATTGTTTTCTGTTTCGCAAAAACGAAACGTCTTATAAAAATATGGCACTTTTTCGTTAATATACATTCAAATCTCTTAAGAAGTCGCTCCTCGCGGGTTGAATTACTTTGCATTCGCAGACAAAAATGTTGACTGAAATTTTTTGCCAATTTCACAATTTTCTACACCCATTAATTAATTAATGCGGTCTGAAACTTAAACGATTATAATTTTCTGAATTAACTTATAACTTGCAAAATGTGGAGGATCGAAATCAAAAATTCCGATTTCTTCTTAAGAATCCTTTATATATATATATATATATATATATATATATATATATATATATATATATATATATATCTATAGATAACTTAAATTAGATGAAGAAATAAATAGTTTATTAGGGTATGCTCCATGAAGTTCATTACAGTGTTCTGTAGTGTTTAAAACTGTAACTATAAATGTAGTGTTCAATTTAGAAACACACAACTTTATGTCATCCGAAGCTTTTGATACATCCTGTATTACAGAATAGAATTTCTATTTATAGTTGTTATAGCAAATAAATTGAAAAAACTTTTACTTGAAACATTTGTTTGTACTTCTTATATTATTAACGAAGATATTAGCTGTAATGGTTAATGGAACCACCTCAAGAACTATTCCTACTCAACTCAACTCAAAATATGCTTTATTGCCTTAAGAAAAGATACACTCTCATTGACAAAGCTTAAATCTATCTAGTATCATTTAGAGTATACACAGTTCATAGATACTATTAGGTCCATTCTAGTCGGATAATAAGAACATCAAAGAAGAAAAAACTAATAATAAAAATCAAAAATTAAAAATGCTAAGATAGTCACGTTAAGACAAAAACAAAAAGATAGCTACATATATTTCATACTAAAATTTCCTTTTCAATAGGTCATACAATTTGCATTGATTAGCTTTAATATAAAAAGGTAAACAGTCAAGAGGTATAAAATAAGCTCAATAGAGTCAAGCATGAAAATACAATATTGTGTAAAACAAGTTCAATAATTAAAACATGACACGGATACTAACAAAATAAAAATAACCTAATTAAAACTTTCTTGGAAAAATTCACTTATGTCATAGAGTGGTCTCACCATTAAAACAATTTTCAGTTTCTTTCGAAATTGGTATTCATTACTTAACTTTCTAAGTTCTAGAGGTAAATGATTAAACATTTTTTTGCTGTTGTAAATCATCGAGCCCTGACATTGACTGGAACTTGGAATTGGCAAAGTAATACTGTAAGTCAGACGCGTATTATGGGTTGAAAGGCCATTTATAGTGCTTTTAAATTTTCTTTGCATTAGACAAGACTCCCAATATAAAAAGACATGGTAAAGTTAAAATTTTTTTGTTTTAAAAATAGTGGTCTGCATGGATCTCATATTTTTGCCTTACACAAATACTTTACAGCTGTCTTTTACGAAATGAATATATTATTAAAGAGCTGTTTTGAACAAACACCCCAAAAGCAAATTCCATATCTTAAATGGGATTCAATTAATGCAAAGTAAGCATTTCGTGTACTGTTCTCATCAGTTTTTTATCATTTAAATGTTTTAAAATACAATTTTCGAGTCACGTTAGCCAAATCACATTTAAAAGACATAATACAGGTTTTGTCAACATTTAGTGTAAGTCAATTTGCAGCACACCAGTTCCTAATTAAAACTATGTTTTTTTGAACCCATTTAGATAATTGTGAGTATTTCTGTGACTCCATAAAATCGTGGCATCGTCGCCAAATAATTTTTCCAGTAATATTGAGACAAGTCAGGTCATTTATATACATTAAAAATAATATTGGCCCTAAAACTGAACCTTGGGGCACTCCATATTTATTTCTATGACTGGAGGATGCCTTAAGTTTAAAATTCACGCTTTGTTTACGCCCCAAAAGGTATGATTTGAACCAATCCAAAGCCACTCCTCTAATCCCATACATTTTCAATTTCGTTAAAAGAATGCTATGCTCCACACAATCAAACGCCTTGGACAAGTCGTAAAAAATAGCCGCTGCTGAGTCTTTATTATTAAGCTTGAAATATAACGATTCCAAAAAAGAAAATACAGCATATTTGTACTCTTTTTTTGTCTGAAAACCAAATTGTGCCATGCTCAGTATATTATGATTTTGAAAGAAATTTTCACTTTTCTATTTCTATTTTATTATGAATATTTTAATTGACATTAAGAAGATATATTTATATTTGAAAGTCTCATAATAAACCAAATTTTAAATACTGGTTAAATTAACTTACTTACTTTCTGAAGAAACTATTTTTTTTTAGTGTAGAGTAGGTTTAGTTATTGCAGACTGACCCTGCCTAATATGTCCAAAGTGATTTTCAAGTCACTATAAAAAGCATTGTCATTTAAATATTCTTTTTCCTTGTTTTTGTTGATTGTGAATGTAAATTTGTGAATTATGTAGGATGTTTTTCTGTTTCAAAAAATAGTTTTGGCTATTTCACTAGAGTCTTTTATGCCGGCAAAACGACTCACCTTGACAAAATGAACATGATGAGATTACAGCGATGAAATTTTGTTGGGTTAGGTATTTTTTATTAATTTCCATAGTAATTCAAAAGTTGTCGAATAAATATAAAAAACTTTCATACCAATCGAAAAATTTTGCTAGTGAAATTTTCTGTTCTATGGTATTATATATAAAAAGTCACGGACTTCAATGTTTTGTTATAAAACTTTACCACTTTTTGGCAAAAAAATTTTTTTAAAGGTCTCTGTGAGTGATAAATTTTGCATGAAAACCTTATATTTCGTAGTCGGATGAAGATTCAACTTGCTCACTAACTAATTCCATTCCTGTCGTTGACCCGAAAACGGGCATAAACTACAGATTTTTTTTATTTTGAACGTGATTTGTATAAGGCAGAATAAAAAGAAAAAGATCGTGTACTCACACAGTACCGAAAATAAATCGTGTGAATGTTATGGTAATCAAATGTCATATTGTTGTGGTTATTTATATGATTTTAAGTAGTTGTATATTTGTCATTCTTCACTTTGTTTTTAGGAAAAGGTTAGATATTCTATTCTTTCTCATTGTTCGGAGTTTTGTTACTCACCATGACATTACAGACCATATCTAATTCTATTAAATAAACTATTATTATATCAAGAAGTAGCACTATGTATTTTTTTATTTTAATTTCGGACATTTCCGAAAGTAATAGCTTTAGTAGTATTTTGACATAAAAAAAACGAGTTAACCTCTTGTAAGAATTTTTCACAATAATGAATTTAACTTACATTTTTTAATGAAAGGATTAGACAGTGCCGAGTTGTATTTAGTTACAATCAAAGTCACGAAGATGAACTTAATCTAAAAGTAGGAGATTTGATCAATATAATCGGCGAGGAAGAGGAAGGATGGTGGAGAGGAGTTTTAAATGGAAGTGAAGGAGTTTTTCCTTCCAACTTTGTAGAGGAAATTACTCCAGCCCAAAATAGACCCAAACCTAGTAATCGTGAAGATTTAATTAAGTTAAATGAAGCGGTACCAGCATTGCCTGCTAAACCAGGTAAGAATCAATCACCATCTATTTCATGTAATTCCCGTAATTCAGTTTCGGTGTAATTCCCTTTATTCCAATAAATAAACTTAATTCATTATTTTATAGGTTGCTTAACTCGCCTTTAAACCTTTATGCTTCTAAGAATTAAACATAATAAATCAACTTGCTATTTATAATGGTTTTACAATAATTTAATATGTTTTTTTAAATTTCTTAAACAAATGTTCTTACCACATAATGCATTCAACAGTTGTTCAATCAGTAATTACCATTCAATGAAATTTCTTTTACTTTCGTAAAAGAAAAACCTCTTTTCTACTGGGCTATGCAGGATACGATTCAAAATGTCTCTGAATAAATATGATTGAGTTGCTTACGATATATAAATAATTCTTATAAGTTTATGTAAATTGTTGAATATTAGATATAAAAAATAGGATAGTTTTTTCAGGTACCTACGTTTTACTTTGTTTTTAAAATCATTTATGTTAAGCAAATAATTAAAAATAACTGGCCGTAAAAGTAATTTGACATACATCTTCCAAACTGGAAACTGTTTATGAGTAACCCTAGGTATCAAAGTGATAAATACAGCAAAAAATATATTAATGCATTGGTCTATAGAGTTAGGAATTTCTGGAATCGTACAATTTTACATAGAAATCGATTAAAAAGATGATAAAAATTACCCCAAACGGAGGGAAACTAAATAGATAAATAACAAGATTTAAAATATTGCTTTAAATTAAATTTTGGCATAGAAGAATCTCCAACTCAACAAAAAACTCTTCAAAATGACAATATGAAGTTTAGCATCACAATGTCGGTTATAACGAAAAAAAAAACTCAAGGCTTTAAGGTGTTGTGAAAATAAACTCGAAAAAAATGATAGGTGTTATAAAAAAAAATAGAAATAACTAGGTGATAATAATGAAACTACAGATATGTCTTTTTTTAAATGTGTTCAGATTATTTGTTGCGTTTAGATTGACAAACAAAAATCATTTTCTGGCTTTGTGTTTTACAGATATGTCGGCGAGTGTGTTAAAAAATTAGCTGAATTAGGTAAACTAAACAAATAAACATTTAAGTAAATAGGATTTCATTAAAAGACTGCATTAGCAAATTTAAATCCTACAATATCCAAACCGACCAGCCGTTTCTTATTTGCAGTAGCTTGGCGCACACTGTATATTTTTAAGCAGATATTGGTGTGTTGTTAATTATCACATCAGATTTTTAAAATTTTTTTACCTTTATTCTTACACAAGGATGATTCTTCGGTGCATGGTGTTAACTTGTGTTTCTTTATTAATTTAAACTTTTTGATGGCGAAATAATAATGTTTTTGTTTAAAAATTACATTTTCTGCATAATCCAGCCCTGCTATAAAACCGGAATATTTAGAATCTGATGGTGCTTTTCGCCCTCACAATCAACGAAAACGCTTAGAAAGTAAATGGTAATTTACGTATTACTTTATAATTTAAAAAACGCTATTGCATAGTGCACGACCAGACCCGCGGCGCGAGATTTTGCTTTGCTTCCTTTTAGAAATTCAAGAAATCCACTCTTTACTTGGGTAACAAAGGGCCGGCAATGTACAAATGTAAAATGTTTTAAAAATTCAGCACCTAAGAAGTTCTACCCTAAGTTGTACTAAACTAACTTGTTTAAACCTTTTTGAGGGCAAAACGCTCAATACACATTAATTATTAGTCAGTATTGTGGTGTTATTTTTTAATGCAGAATGTTGGTACAGAAAAAATACTCAGGAGAGTAAATCGCACAAAGAGGTGCAAATATTAAATGTAAGGTATGAAACTATTGTCAGTAAGTAATTTCATTTTAAAAACTCAAGTTGGTCAATTGTGTATGCAGCAAAACTCAAAAATATTTTATTCTTCTAAAAAACTGCGTGACATTAAGTTGAAAATTCAAGTTTTCAATTTAAATATGATTAATTTGCCTCTTAAGAGTTAAAATTTAATAAAACCACTAAATGATTTTACCGAAGAATTATCCTATTTTACGAAAAAGTGTAAAAAAATTGCAGAGCTGTTAAAAAATGGAACAATAGATTAAAAAAATATCAACCATAGGATAGATCACTAAAAAGTGTCACCAAAAAGGTTTTTTTTGTGTTTCGTTATCTTTAAGAATAACGTCACAAAAAATTAAGCAAAATATGAGGTATCATTTTAAAACATGAAATAATTAGGAACGAAAATGTGGAACTTTGTATCGATTTAACCTCTGCTGTTTCCAAAAACAATAGTGAGAAACATATTTGTTTTGCCTTATATTTCTGATAAGTAAGTAAATTGGAAAGTATATATAATTTTTCCATTCACGCCTAACGATCAGTTACAACATTAAGGGTCTGCGATAACAATATTATTAGTATAGATAACATTTTATTAGGAATTTGATAAAAATTCAATTAAGCGGCCTTGGGGCAGTTTTAAAATATATTTTTATTATACTCAAAGGGGATGTGGATGTGATGCTATACTTTCTTGGTTTGTAATAGGGAAGAAGAAATAGTTATCTTAAAAAAAAAACAGTTTGTTTTTCTATCTGGAAGCTAAATTAAATGTAATTATACATGCTTACTAATTTCACATTCTAAAAACGCTCTTAAATTGACGATGACTTTACACGGTGCTGTGGCTCTTCTTTACTTAATGGTGTATTCGTGTTTTATCCACTCTATGCATCTTACCGCTTGTTGTTCCTAAACATTACTATAATGTTTAAAAAAATTTTCTGTACATTTAAAAGATGTTTCACGTACCTAGGATGCTGACTAAAAATGAATGAACTACCTTTATGTAGATTCTTCTGAACGAAGATTTACTGCATATTATTTGGCTCTTGAATTCCACTTTTCGTTTAGACAGACAGGATACATATATAATTTTTTTTTTAGTTTTTTAAAGATTTTATAAGGGATTTTTCGCGCATTTCCACTTTACCTCTTGACTTCAAATTTAGCAGGCGTATACAGTGGGCGTGACGATTTTACTGAAAATCAGTATTTGCGAGAATTTAAGAGCGAAAATAATGACTTTTTAATCAACGTTTAAAAATT
This sequence comes from Kuschelorhynchus macadamiae, assembly GCA_030620095.1. Classification (NCBI taxonomy): domain Eukaryota; kingdom Metazoa; phylum Arthropoda; class Insecta; order Coleoptera; family Curculionidae; genus Kuschelorhynchus; species Kuschelorhynchus macadamiae. The sequence continues at coordinate 124,910 of JAUTXW010004984.1, read as the reverse complement.
CAAAATGGCGGCACCCACATGGCGGGGAAATGTTGCCGTTTATTCAGATTCAACTGAACATCAATTTTTAGGAGTATTTGATAGTGAATATTATGAACTTTTAGTAGACATTTCAAAATTTAAAATGACGGGGCCAGTATGGGTCGAATTTTGTTATTTGTGCAGATTCGACAAAAAATCAGTATCTGGGGATATTTAAGAGTGCAAATTATAGATTTGTATTGAAAATTTAAAAACCTAAAAATGCAGTGCCAACATAGCGGATGAATTTTGTCACTTGTGTTGACTTGGCTAAAAATCGGTATTTGGGGTTTTAACTGTGCAAAATTATGAATTCTTAGTCGACATTACAAGATTTCGAGATCTCGTTAAGGACGAAAAATAGTAATTAAATAGTGTGGTAAAAATTTAAGAAAAACGCTTTTATAATGTGAATAACTAAATAGACGTTTTAGACTATCCGGCCACTTCAGCTGTTAACAATTTATGCAGTTACATATATTATAACCCATAGTAATACAAGACATTAATTTGTGCATATCTCTCTCAAAACTAATAGTTTCTTACACTTTTTATACAGTTAGATTTAATTTTTTAATCATCAGCAATACAATAAACGCAAAAAATAAGATTAATAACTATACACATTTTTGGTATTAATTCCAGAATGTGCTGCTTTTTTATGTTCTTTACTTCTGTTAATATTATCTTCAACTAATTTCTTACTAGTACATACTAATACATTTCCAGTATTGGATAAACACTTAAAACTCTGTGCAGCGTACACAAAATTCATGGATAATACATTTTCTAGGCATGAAAAAGCTCAACATTTTCCACGTTTTATTCCATGTTTTTAAGTTATATATTAAAATAAAAGTTTTTATACTTAATTTACCTGTAATAAAACTAGCGTTATCGGATGCAAAAGCTGTCGTAAGTCTAAAATAGGGTACATATTAAAAAAATACGATTTGGAAAATTCTTCGGGGGGTTAATGATACAACTACTCCAAAAAAACTCGACTAGCATTGGACAGAAACGAATATAGGTATTTGCTATGGCAAATTGTGGATAACTACTCAGAAGCATCCAAAGTTTATCTACCCAATCTCGAAAATACCAAAGGAGTTGTTTTGAAACCTAAAACAGTAAATCAAATTTAAGTAAATGTTTATTCATTCATCTTTGACAGATCGGGTAATTTTTGACAAGGATAGCCCGATATTTGTGAAAAACTCGGATTTTGGTAAAAAAGTAGATAGAACAATAAGTAAATCGAAAAGTTATTGAGAATAGATTGAAGTTTTTGAGTACCCTTTGCTTTTGTAAAAAAATATATTAACTTCGGATATATTCGGATTCAAAGTAATGTTCATTTTTCAAAAATATCATAACTTTTTTAGTTTGGATCTGATAGGGTCAGTTTTCTGCAAGAACCTTGAGGCATCAATGTATGTACTTTTCGTAAAAAATACCCAAAAGCTTTAAAAGTTACCGCTAAATTACAATAATTACTTGAATCTTGAAACACCATTTTATAGTTTTTTGCCTTCTCAGCATTTTTTCTTAGGTCATTTTTCAATAGAACAATTTTTTACCGGATATACTGCGAAAAAATAAAAAACAACGAAAATGATTGTAAAGAACGTTTTCTGAAAATTTCATCGAAATAGGTTAGTTTTTTCGACAGTTACCAGTTAAACAGTGAATCATAGAGTTTTTTTTTTGCGAAACCACCTTATTGTTCATATCTGCCATTAAACTGCCTGAAAATATCACAAATACTTTTGTATTGTTCGAAAACCCCAATATTGGCCAAAAATCGTGGCAAATTTCAATTATTTATTCCTGGCCGTTTGTCAGATATCATGACTTAAAGGTAAAAAGTACGTTTACCACGACGACCATGAATTACGGTGTAGGCAATACAAAAGCACTGTCTGTATGCCGTAAATGCGGCTTTTTAAATGATATTTTTATACGCGGAACTTCGTGTTATTTCAAGTTGTTTCATGTGCAGGTTGCCTATTAGAAAATTGAGTAGTAAATTTATATTTGAAGAATCTGCTAAAGATTATTTTGTAACCATTTGTAGTGTGAAAACTTAATGTTTTCTAAAATAATCAGATCGTTCTTTATTTACTTGATAGCTCAAAGGGAAGACCCCAGAATTCTTGAAAAATGTCCCTAGCCATTAAAAAAAGTTAGAGGACGGATACATTTTGAAACAGAAAATAACGACAAATGCGATGAAATAAATAAGTCCTATATCAAAGCCTTCAAATTTGACAAACTAAACTTAAAAACAATAATTATTTAAACGTTTTTTTATATACTTTTTGAAACACATTGGCTTACAATTAATACAAAGTACATAATTTGTTTTCTAACGAGGAGATGCGGTATTTGTTAAGTCGTCTTTGTACTGAATATATATTTAAAACAAAATTGTACTATATAAAATATATCTTAAATATATATTTGAAATGCGACTGGGAAGCTGCCTTTTTAACCCCCTCATTCTCAGAACCCGTCTCTTGGGACCAGTTTGGAACCTGCACCGAACGTGCCCAATAGTTGTGGTTTTTTAAAAATAAATATTTAATTTAGTGCCGGAGGAAGTAAGTGTCTGTACAATCCACGGGTCTCTCAGTTTGAAAAGTCATCAAGCCGATTGCCCTAACTTTCATTCATTCTTTTTAATCCTGTTTTTTCCCATGCCCTACTCCGAATAAATGAATTAAGGGCCTAGTTTGCACACTCAGTTGAGTACGTGTTTGTACTTACGTTGCATTTTTTTGTTTTGAGTCTATAAAAAATAATTACAACCAAGGGCGTAGCAATTTCTACAGGCATAAGTGACGATCTTTCGCCCTATATGGGGCTCATTAGTCCAGTGCAGTCATTTTGAAGAATAACATTAAATATAAAGGGGCGCGAAAGAGTTCCTGTTAGGTTTTTCATTTGTAATGCAACAGAACAAAAAAAAACCGGAGAGTAACAATTTTTGAAAACTTACAATTCTCGAGCAGGTATCTTATTTGCCACGTGATCCTTGATTAAAATGTTCTTATTGGTATGTCAGCTATTTATTGTACTTTTTTACTTAAAAAGTGTTTTGTAAAGGAGACCATTGAATTTTATTTCAAATTAGAAGCATTTGTAAAATTTTCATTAAGGTTCATATGTGAAATAAAATATTTAAGTTTTATGAGTTTTCAAGAATTTGTATTATCCATTATTTTTTCCTTTTTTGTGTCATTTACGAATAGCCGCCAATTTAAAATGGGTATTTTTAATGTACTTATAATTTTGGTGATTAGGATTAAAAAGACCTTTCAGAAGAAGAGTACATCAAAAAACATCTTTAGTGATATTAAAGTGTACACAATTTAAAATTTGTATCTTTATTGGTTCACAAAATACAATTTTTTTTACTCAATATCAAATTTTAATTTTTAAAAGGGTAATTTCTACCGCGACGTAAAAAAACGAGGCACTAATTACATTGAAAAATGGTTTTGGTTAAACTTAATATAAAATTCGGTCTGTAGAGTGTCTTGATAAAATTATTATGCATATTTTATTTTAAATTCATATACAAAGTACATACTGATTTTTTTTTCGGGTTTATTTTTAGCCTTAAGTCACAAATTATTTTTGATTTATTTATTGCTTGTCTCTCATTTTAATATTGAGCCAAAATAATGACCATTAATAATATTTGTATAGAGTGTTTTATATTTATTGGTTTCTAAATTGAATTCAAAGTATTTCTAGTTAATTAGCTCAAACAAGAACAGAGTTTAATACAGAGTGGTAATCATGTGATGTCGCACACTGTTGATAATATTTTTCTCATAAAAATAACAAGAAATATATATTAACAGGGATTCACAAATCATTTGTTTTGGAGATACAGGGTGTTGAAAATACATATTTTTAATATACCAGGTGACGCAGGAGACCTGTAACAGGCCTCAGTTTTTTTCTTTTAGTTTTGATGTTAAATTTTTGACACCTATATAACTCAATGCAAAGAAAATGTTTGATAAAAAAAACAATTACGTACCACTGCCAGTTTTACTGGGTTTGGCGGCTGAACAGCCATTTTTAGAAAATTAGATATTGCCGCTTTATGAGGAAAAATACAAAAACTATAAGATACTTGTTTCAAATAGAACATTTTGATCTCAAAATCTTTTTGGGTAACAATAGATTTTTATTAATTTTTTTTACTTCTTGTTTTATCGAAAGAGAAATTTTTTCTAATATTTTTAATGTCACCAAATGGCTGGTTTATCACCATCTTGAAAATAAAAGTTAACCTAGCGAAGATAAAATATTGGTCTAAATTGCTCTTTCGATAAAACAAGAAATGAAAAAAAAGTTAAAAATCTATTATAACACAAAACTATTTTCAGTCTTCGAAAAAAGGAAACAAATCAGTAGAGTAATAATGTATCCTTTCGTTCAACCCCCTTCTTACGTCCCTGTCCCCTCACCGGGTGACGTCATTTGACCTTGAGGGGGCCCTGCCCACTTGATCTTGGGTTCCTTTGACCTTGAAATTTTAAAGGTCAAATTGTTTGACATTGAAATGACCTTGAGGATGTTTTAAAGGTCAAATTGTCTGACTTTGAAATGACCCTGAGCTTTTTTTTTTTGGTGGGGGGTGTTATACGAAATAACCATGATACTTTTTTGAATGTCAAATTGTTTGACCTTGAGATGTGTCTGGTTGGTGGGGGTGCATTTTATACAAAGTCGGGTGCGGTGTGTATTTAGTATAGTGTAACGACTTGGGTTAGAAAGTTCGGTTTTTTAATATAATCATGAGATATATCTGTGAAGATTGTGGTACATCATTTTCGCGAAATAGTAGTATGCAGCGTCATAAAAGGGAATCTTGTAGAGTACGATTTGGTAATCAAGACCAAAATAGAAGATGCAGAGTGGATCATAACCAGCCGCAGCCCTCAACATCTATTATGGGAACTTGTTTTTTATGCAATATAGACGTGCCAACGAACTTAATGACCGCTCATCAAAGAACATTACAGCATCGCACTAATTCATGTCTACCATTGTAGGCTGGTGTTCAAGTTATCCAAAGTGCTTTCAGACGCAGAATTGCTACTTAGAGGATAAGCAGCGTAAATGATCATATTGATTATCCGCTATTTTTTAATGAAATTAAGGCGAAAGTGTTATGCTTGGTGAGCGAGTTGCTGAGGGTCCATATTGCAATAAAGGTCAATATGGTTGTAGTTGGTCAATATGTTTACCTTACATTTTTTTTGAACACGCATTTTTTTTAAAGTAGATTGGCGTTACAAGTCTTACGTTATTTTTTTTTACTCTTACAATTTTTTTTTGAACACGCATTTTTTAAAGTCTATTGAAGTTACGACAACTCTTACGTTATTTTTATGAACACGCATTTTTTTTTTGAAGTCGATTGGCGTTACGACAACTCTTACGATTTTTTTTCACGCGCGACGCAGAACTAAATTTAAACTTACATTTTTTAAAATTTTGAACCCCCAAAAAGTGAAATGGTTAGATTAATTGGAAAGGGGCAGCTCACTGGCCCTGGAGTTACCTAGAGGAATGTTAATTTACCTGTTACAACTTATACATAAAATAAAATGCAAAATAATTGGTACAATATATTTTGTTATTTAATTTGCTGTAATCTTAAAGACTAAACTATCTATTACACTTAAATGTATATATCAAAATGCTAAACTTAACCTAAATTATATAACAATGTATATAATAAAATGTAATTTAGCATATGCTAAATATAAAGTATAATTATAAATAGCTTTACACAACTAAACAAGCTTGTTTGATACAGAACCATTTAACATATTATAACTAAATAAGAAATCGTGGAATATTAATGCAAACACTTTAGTATTTTTAGGAAGCTGATTGATTCGTGTTTCAAATTCGATCTTGACCTCCACTGTTGAAGATTTTACAGCTTCCGCTTGATGTGAACAATCAAAACTACTTTGAAAATTTTGGTAATTATAATAGGCTGCCGCGTAGAGTTTCTTAAAAAAATCCAAATTCCATTTTTCGTATGGGAATACTGTAGAATTAAGATAAACTGGAATGTTGCTTATATTTGCAGTTGTAAATAAAGTAGCATATTCTTTATAACTAACGGTTTTTCCATTCTGAAATCCGATTATCAAATAATGAGGTTTTTCTAGACTTGTGCTTGTTCTTATAGCCCAAACGTCGGACGAAGTTTTTCGAAGAGTGGGAAGCTCGTAAAGATCCCACATGCGATAAGCCATTAGGATATTTGCATTTCTACCACCTTTATTAATACGTGACAATATTTTCAGCTTCTGCTTATCCTCGGGAATAATGTGACGAGTTTTCCACCCCAGTTTGTCAATATTAATATCGGCTTCAACTTCTCCAATATAACAGTTATTAAAAGTGCGAGCAATTATTATAATCAATTCCTGTTTAATATTAAAAATCCCCTTCGTACAATCCTCAGCAAAACCCATTAGATATTTTAGGGGTAATTTAACAGAAAATACATTACTAGTGAAATCCACAATGTGTTGGTTTTGTTCATTTAGACCCCATGTCAAAAGAGGTTTCAGCTGTGCACTACCAAAGGAAACCATTGTTTTAAGGGTTGTAGTAACACCTGGTTTTCTGACAACAGCAAATTTCTCACCACCCTTCTCGTATCGAATTTCCTCGAATAGAAAAGCTAATGAATTGTTAGATAGATAACACTTTTTGGTAGCATCTTTTGATTTAAATGTTCCTTCGATATATCCAAAATGATGTCTTGAAAGTGAACTGGAATAGGAATTTCATTGGAATTTTGGAGAACCATAGGGTTTATGTGTATTCCTACAGACTTATGATGGAATTATCAAAAATAGGTTCCGTAAAAACCTCAATTTTTTCACTAGTTGTAATCATTTTCGCTGACTTCGTACTTTCAAACCAATGGATTGAAGAAATCTACGATCTTTGACAGAGAGTCGGTGATGTCCTTCTGGTCTAACGTCAAGAACGTTAATGAACTCCGCTCTAGCAATTTGTTTCTTTTTATTATGATTTGCCATTATTTGACATATCGAAGAAAACATACGGTTTGCGATTGTAACGAAAACCCATTCTTACGATAGTTTCTGTAGTTCCAGTTTAATAATAATCTTCTTGTGGTTGAAATCAATAAGATCACCGTTATCGTCCAAGATGCGTAGAGTAATGTTGTCAATCAACGGCAAATAAATAAGGTTTGCAGGTTTTTGATATTTTATAACCCGGTTCAACATCAATATCGAATTCGAATAAAATATGACATTCTTGTGAGTTCAAGTATGCCCCAGAGATTATATTAACAATCAACACGTATTATGCGTACTTTCATAATGTCTACTTGAGCGGTTGATTCATGTTTTTGGTTATTCGTTGTTAACAATATACGATCAAATCCCAACATCTTACCAATACAGTTTTCTCCTGTAAAATCTATAATGTATTTTGTTTTTATTTCACATTTCAGTGTGTTATTATTGGGTGTTAATGAAAATATTTTATCATCATTATCTTTTGCGGATACTTGTAAAGCAGTTTTTATTGCCTTTTCAATCTCGTATACTTCATATACTCCTGGGGGATTGTTAATTTTATAGTTGGTGAAGATTTGTCATTTTTTTTCTTGTAGGAAAATGAATTGTTGCTTTCATCGATAAAATAGAATTATACGTGTAAAATCCAACAAGTGCAAGCCCATATTTATTTATTGGACATTTTACAGTAGCAGCAAAACAATCTTCTAGGTGCAGGTCCATCGCCTTCATCTACATTAAAATTATTGCCAGTATAATGGTCCGTACAATACTAATACTTCAATACATCGATGTCACATTTCATGTATTCTAGTAGTTTATCCCGAACAAGTACGATTTCATTTGGGGAACAAGCAATCATTACCTCCTTGGGCATATTTTCTAACTCTTTAGAAGTCGTTTCTAAACGGAACTACTGGAACGATGATTTGCTTTCAACGATACTGATACTGGTCATACTGATATTTTTACGACTGAGAGAGAAATTTTAAGCATAGATGTCCACAGAAGACTGTTGTCGATCGTATGTATAGTGAATGTCTTTTGCTGCTTCCCGACCCATTCACCCAGATATCGAATCAATTCAATTGGTGGTGGCAAATCACCGAAACTGTCGTAATATGTAACTTCTGAATTATTTTTTCGATATGCTATCCAATGCGTTCCAACTCCTCTTATACTATCCAACTTAATAATAGCAGATTCACCACGTCGAGGAAGTGAATCTCTCATATATACACCTTTAAAATATGGCACTTGTAACTCTAGTGCATACCTTTCTAAATCAATATTCGATAGTGGCCTTCGAGGAAGCCTTTGTCTATATGGTTTCAAATACATTCCACCTCCTTTCGAATTATTCGTAACTCGCCACCAGTTTTTTAGATGTTTGCATTTTTCTCTGTTTTTACTGCGCGCACTACTCCAGCCATACCACCTGCTAAGGACCCTAACGCCAAGAGTCCGGCAAATATTGGTGCTAAATGTAATAATCCACCAACCTTTGGAATTGGTATGATTCTAGGTGTCCGTATCTTTCGTTTACCACCGCGGGCTTTCAGTAATTTCCGTGCCACAGCCACACCTATTCTAGATGCATTAAATATGACTTGTTCGGCTAATTGCCACCAGCTTTAGCTAATTCAGCTCGAATAGGTTGTCGCAACGCCGATCCAAAAGCAAATTTAGATATTATTTTGTGTTTGGGTATATGTTTCCCTCTCACAGATCTACTGTCGCGACGTTGATTTCCTTTGGAACATTTCATTTTAGTTGACAGCTTCGATACACCCGTACGAAAACGTTGCTTAGCCTTCGTAATATTTGTTTCCAACCAAGCAGATGTTTTTTCACTTGTACTGACGTCCTTTGATATTTTTTTTCGCCAAAAGTGGAGCAGTATAAGGTATAAAATAAAGCTTGTGGGGTCTGTTACGTTACGTTAGTTAAATAGTTTCTCTAATTATTAGATAATATTACTTCACTTGTTTCTATTATCGAGTATATGTATATATATATATATATATATATATATATATATATATATATATATATATATATATAAATTCTATTTCGGACTTAAAATCAATAAATATTTCATTAATTTTGTGATACAGTTCACTAAATAATTGGGCCAGTTGGTACTGCTTTCATACAGCATATTTTTGTACATCACTCTGGTCACCACTGATACTGATTTGAGGAACTTTAACATGTTTTTGTAGATTCTGCTTTTGTTGTTTTTCATCAGCTACTTCGTCAACACACAAATCTTCGTATAATCGATATTTCTCCACAATATCATTTGGAATATGTGGAATTGGAAAATGGAAAAATTCTTTCGACCGTTCTCAAGCATTTTTGAACAAAAGGTATCCAAGATGATACATCCATATACATACTTTTCACAATATGTGCTCTTACAGATAAATTGGTTGAATCATCCAAATATTTAATATACTTTTCTCGGTCATCGACTCCAAACTAACTTAAAAGTGAAATAATATCTTCAGACATTCGTTTTAGCTGTACTGCCAAATTTCGGACTGAGTACTGATTGTCGTAGCTCAAAATGCTTACGTGGGAATCAAACCTTTTAGTAACAACATCCCCCATATCTAATTAGAAATACATGTGTGAGGAATCTATGATTTCGAATTTTGTTTCTAACAACTCTCTTACTACATTTTTTATTTAATAAGCTTTACAAATTATAATACAACAATGATACCTTTAATGTTAAGTATTATTATTCCAAAACACCAAAATTTAATAATGACCTTGTATTACCGTTGCCAAACACTCGCGAGCTCTGTCCTAAATAAGTCAAAGTGAATTTATCATCCGAATTATTCATATTTTCGACTGTGTCCAACGGAAGAGCTTCAACAACGCGTTTTGATTATGAGTTCTATCATATAATGCTACCAGAATAGTTTCCCCAAAACGTGTTATCATTAACTTCATTTTCTTAATAATATATACTTTTCCCACCGTTAATGATGTTATGGCTCTCCGCTCAAAATCTTCGTTAAGCGTTTTATTAATTTCAACAAATGTTTGCTTTGAAATACTCATTATTAAATATGGCATAAGGGTATTGAAAGTCAAAACACGAATATAGTATACCTAAAAGCACTTTCAGAATACACCACACAATATTTCTATTTAAGAGCGAGTTCTCACTACAAATGAGTCGGGTCTCAATATGAAGTTTTCTATACTAACCAAGCCTTTTTATAGAGGTAAACTTCAAGGTCGAACACCCCCTACCCATTTACATAACAAACGCATTACTTACTATCAAGCACCCCCCACCAACCAGACACATCTCAAGGTCAAACAATTTGAAATTCGAGAAATTATCAAGGTTATTTCGTATAACACCCCCCACCAAAAAAATCTGAGGGTCATTTCAAAGTCAGACAATTTGATCTTCAAAACATCATCAAGGTCATTTCAATGTCAAACAATTTGACCTTCAAAATATCAAGGTCAAATGAACCCAAGGTCAAGTGGGCGGGGCAGCCTCAGGGTCAAATGACGTCACAGGGTAAGAGGGACAGGGACGTTAGAGGGGGGGGTGGTTCAAAGGATACATTATTACTCTATTCAAATGTTTTTTTTAAACTGTTTAAGACAAGTATTTTATATTAATTAACCGGCAAAGTTTAATTTTCAAAAAATGATTGTTCTGCCGCTTTTGTCTAAACCAAAGTAAAAAAAAACTTGTAATATACCGTTGAAAAGGTAATTTCATTCTGAATACGATATCCTATAAAAATATACAAATTTATTTAAAATAAAAAAACTAGAGGTCGTTTCCGGTAAAACCAGAAGAATGTTTTATTTGTTGAACATGAGTTATTCACTTTATTTTTCCTGGGTGGGGAACTCAGACTCGTAGATAGAAATTTTGGGCCCGAGAGGGTTTCATTTCAAGGGCTCCTAACCTAACCTAACCTGGCCGATCGTTCACCGTTTTATAAAAATGCATAATATTTGAAAACCCATGTACAATGTATAATTTTTGTAAAAAAAACTAACGAAAGTGTTTAGGGTATTATGCTAGTTTAAATATTACCTATATATTATTGTGCAGGATCAAATAAACTCGCCAAAAGTTTTTTGAAATCGTTATTTTTCGAAATGGAAAACATTATATATTATATACGGCGCACGCTCTATATAGGTATTTCCATCTTATTTAAATTTTCAAAATTAATTAGTTAATGTGTAATAAAGATAACAGGAGCTCAGATTGCTAAGTTGCAGTACACGATATAGGTACACTAAAACTGTAAAAATACTAGAACAAATAAAAATCTATTTATTCAATAAACGCAAGTAACAAGAGATCGTCAAATGGAACAAATAATAAAATGAATACATTTAATACTCAACACACAGGTAATATAATAGTTACATTATTATAATAAAACACAAAACAAACAAAAACTTATGAAGAAATGATTATAGAAAAAAATTTCAGGTTTACTTCATAACTTAAAATTGAGCTTTTGGTGTTTTAGCTGACGCAAATGTATTAATTAATGTCTTAAAATCGAATTGACTTGCTAGTTCTGATTCTAAACAGAGTGCTGCTAGCTATGTTATGCGCATTCGTGTTGAACAAGAGCAATAGAAATTTTTAATTTTAGAAAGTACGCTAAAAGAGCGTTCGCCTCTAGCTACAAAAACTGGCAAGGTACAAAATATTCGCAAGGCTACACAAACATTAGGAAAAAGAGTATCTCAATTTTGAGCTCTAATAGTATTTAGTAATTCTATCTGGGAAAGATCAGCTTTCAAATTTGCTGCATAGCTATGCTTGAGATAAATTACCTCGTATATAACTCTCTTGTTACATCAAGAGCAGATTTACTCGGTTTGAAGAAATTCGAATGTTTTCTTTTTCCAAATAAATACAGTTCCATAGGAAGGAAAAATGGTTATTTATTTCTTTGATAGCTAAAAACCGATTAGGTATTCCAGCGATTATCGAATCTATCTGCATCTATCATCTTAATTGGTCAAGCTGTTCAAGGATTGTCGTAGAACACAATCGAACTTGACACTGCCTCATTTTTGAAGTGGATTAATAAACATAACACAATTAAATAAAATTGACTAATTGAAGCACTCTCAAATAATTATTGAATAAAATAAAACTTTTCTACTTACCACGCACCTCTCTTAGTTTCATAAAAACAAATATAAAAAACTCATCACTTTTTAATCTACTTTATTTTTCAAAAAATTAAAGGATATATACTGGGCACTGCCGATCCCGGGCCCCTTGGAGAACTATGGGCCCGGGGGGGAATTACCCCTTTCCCCTCCCTCTCTCGGGGCTGTAGGTACTTTAAACTAAACCAAATTTTACTTGTATAGTGATAATAGAACTCGGTATATAATATCTTAAATTTCTAAGATGTAACTGCTGCTAAGTTCTAAATATCAATATTTTACAGAAGCTATAAAATATAACTAACAGTTATAACACAAGTTTGTATTCTCCATCATATTTGTTTTTAATTTATTCGAACAACACATAAACATAGTTACTGGTTAGGAACAAATGAGACCAATGTAATCCTACTTTAATACCGTCGCTCGCGCTTGCCCCCGCTTAATTTCTAAGGTCATTGAATAACTAGGTTTCTTTAATAGTCTCCAGGTGTCAGGAGCTCTTGACGGCCACAGTTGACCAACTATGTATCTATAAACAAGGTCAAAATACTTTCACACGCTTAACCATAAAGTATTTAGAACGGAAGCTTTTACAGCTTTGCTCGGTTAAGAAATCATGGTTATCATGATTAAACCGTGTCAAATTGGAATTACTATACGATGTTTCACCTTCGATTATACGAGACATCTTTAGGGATCTTTATTCCACGCGATTTGAATGAGCTCGGAGAGATTCAGGCGGGCTTTTATACCCGACTTGTACTCGCCGAACAGTGACCCTATGATGTCCCATATACCTCTCCACAGGACTAAGGAATGGTATAGACTCCTTCTGTTTGAAAAGGTATAATATCTTTTGGGCGTTGCAAGCGTTGTGCATTCTTCTTATGTGTATTGAAGATTGTACGGACCGCCGAAGTAATCTAATTTACTCTGTAGTGCCATGTATATAGGGAAGAACAACACTACCTGATGGTGGCTCCTTATCATTGTCCTTTTGCGGATTTGAATTACTATATCTTTTAATTGAATGCGTAAATCTTTAGTGCAATAGTCATTTCCTCTCAGAGCTTCGGTCAGTTTTGATGTTTCCGATGTTAGAGAATATTGATCAGAAATCGAAATGGCTCTAAATTCTAGTGAGTTAATAACCGATTTGTTTTATGCTGGATGGTAGTGGGAATTTGCATTTAAGTATCTATTTGTATGTGTCGGTTTACTGTACACATAATGTCGTAATGTACCATTTTCCTTCATTTCCAAATATATTTATCTAATATATAATCAATTTCCATTGTGAATTTAATATTATTATATCAAGATCATAACAAGTAACGTGCAACTGAAGGCAAAACGTCGGATAGTAATTCCAATTTGACACGGTCTAATCCCAAAAAACAAAGTATTTTACGCTATGGCTCACTATCCTGGCTTTAGCAATAATGCAAGAAATTCTTTATTGTCTTATTGATCAAATAAATTAATTAAAGAAAATAATATTTGATGTAACTTATTTAGATCGATATAGTCGAAATTTTCATATTATTAAGTTATGAATAGTTAACTGCGTTTTACTCATGCATATACTATTCGAGAACTGATATATTATTTTTTCACACCATATAGTGTCGTGGTTGGAAAAAATACGAATAGTAAAAACTATTTTTGTAAAAACCTAAGTTCTATCCATTTTGGACTAGATAAACTCGAATGGCAGACGATTTTCGCTAAATTTGTTCAAGATCTAGGAAATAAAAAATCTAAATCAGCTATTTTTATCCGTTCTAATAAGTACTCACCCTTCCAATATACAGGAGTCATTCATTAATAGATATCATCTATTAATTTTCATTTAAACAGGACCAATTATTTTAGAATAAGTGTACAAAAGAGAGGGAAGGACCCTGCCCTTTCGTGATATAGGGTATTGTTTATCCCTACGGTCTTGATGCAGTCAATGTCAGGATACTATACTTCGTGTTAAATAAACATAATATTAAGAATTATGTCAATATTTTAAATATGTAATTTTTCAGAAAATTAATTCTTGATTAAAAATCTAAATTATGGCTTGACCAATAAGTCAGGAGACAGGAAATGAAAAGTAGGAAAGTTATATTGAAATTAACGGAAAGTACAACATTTTTTAAACAATTTATTTCAGTAATACTGTGGATATTATACTGTTATGCCAATTTTCTCTCACCAGACGATACATTTCCCTCTCAAAACTGAAAACTATAATTTTAAGATAGTAAGACTTACAGTAAAAATATAGGTCACATATTTAAATCCCGATAGGAAATTTACGCCAAAGATTTTCAATGCAGAAACTTAAATGTATATATTAAATTGTAAAAGAAAATAAAATAATCTACAATTTAAAAAATGTTGAATTGAAACTATGCATCACAGTAGTAAAAATGTTTTCTAGGGATATTCTAGATATTATACTAAACTCTAATGTGTATTTAATTGTAGGTATTTAAAACGAAGTGTATTTGTTTGGTCGTTAATGATTCTTTATCTTGTTTTTCTTAATTATCAAGTTGATTTAACTTCGCGGACTACACGCGGTACAGTATTTTACAATTTTTTACTAATTTTCCGCCTCGGTATATTATAAAATTTTTGAAAAATCATTTAAAATAGTCAAACTTTTTCAAAAACTCACAGAAACTTAGACAAGACCGTCAAATAGCTAATATCGCCTAGGAAACTTGACAACACTGAATTGGTAATTGTTGACTAACAAGTAACAGTGGAAAAGAGAGGATCTTGGTTGGATTTTTATCTCTCTCTGGCTGCATTTCTCCTTTTATAATTTTATGATCCTTTTAAATTAATTTGTTTCAAAAATTTCCTATAATGGCACATAAGAATCAGAAGGTAGCAGTTGAGAGATATGTGCCCAATAGGCGACCAAGATTTTAATTAAATATGAATTAATTTGCCTAAAGTGTAAAATTTTGGTACGAATCCAAGATGGCGAAACAAAATGGCGGCTTATTAAAATATTTAAACATTCTGCCTGAAAAACAACTCAATGGATTGATTTCAAATTTTGTGCAATAATTAATTGTGGTATAGAGATGAACTGGTATAATTGTGGTGGGAATTCAAGATGGCGGAACAAAATCGCGGTCAAATAAAATCTTTGTAATCGTGAAAAAATCACCCTCTTACATATGACTATGACAGCTCCGTCGGTTTGCCTGTCTGTCAGTTCGCGGCATCGCTTAATAAGTACTTATCCGATCGAGTTCAAATTTTGGTCAAAAATTAATCGTCATATGGAGATGATCTGGTAATATCTTGGTAAAAATCTATTATGGCGTAACAAGATGTCGGCCTAATGAAAGATTAAAATATTATTGCTAAAAAACTAATCAAATTTACCTCAATTGTGCACAAAAATGAAGTGTTACCTAGGAATGAACTGGAAACATTTTGGTATGAATCCAAATTAGCAAAACAAAACGCCGACCTACTAAAATATTTAAAACATTAGCTTGAAAAAATTACTTATTAGATTAATTTAAAATTTTGTGCAAGCATTAAGAGATAAACTGGAAAATGTGTGGATCGAATTCAAAATGGCGAACCAGAATTGCGGCCAAATAAAATATTCAAAAAATAAACGTAAAAAAAACTTCTTATTAAATGGACTTTAAGTTTTGCAGAAAAATTAAATGTGATGTAGGGATAAACAGGTACGAATTCAAGATGACGAAAGGAAATGGCGATGTGTATCACTGTGAAAACTATTTATTCAATTTATTTTAAATTATGCCCGAAAATCAAGTGTGGTATAGGTAGAAACTTTTAAGATTTTGGTAGAAATCCAAAATGGTGGAACAAAATGGCACCCAATAAAAATGTTTGAGGATAGTATACCTATATGTGTTACTAAATGACTATGTACTGAACTAAATTGGATCTCACTTCTCTATTCCTAATAAAACGAAAGATTCATAACGAGGGAAGTTCCGCGTATAGGAAATTTACAGATTTTTTAACTTTAGGCATTTTTTACAACAATTCCACAAAATCTATCTATTTCAGCACGCCAAGTGAAACTTTGTATTTCGGTAAGAAATTGGAAAGGTGTGCTTAAAATAAATCCATATGGAAGTTAGTGCGCCTATCCAACAGAGTTAGAAAACAAAGTGCCAACTTAGTCTATTTTTAAACATTTATTTTCGGCACATTGAGTTGGCAATAGGTTGACACATCCCAAATATTTCTGTAAATTGAGCACAGTGTTTAATAAAGCACAAATAATTGGAAAAGTATCGACAAAATTTAGACAGAAAAGTTGTGTCCAAATCTAAGCCTTTTTGCTTCTTGGGAAGTTAAAACATGCTACTTCAGGTTTGAGTCTGATATTCTTACCACTACTACAATGTCAGCAAATGTTAAGTATGTTGATATTGCTATCAGTTTTATAGTCATAAAGTGAGCTATTCGTGATAAGTTTCCAATTTGCAGTTAATGCGGCAGTTAAAACAACCAGATTTGTAATGAATGGTCAATTTTCTAATGCCAGTGTATCCAAAATATTTAAATTTAGGTTTGGCCATTTTGCATAAGACTATTTTGTGTTTTGCAGATATTAAATGAACTTGTATTTTTTTCTTTCTTGTAATATTTATTTTTAAAAATTCTTTTTCAGTTAAGCAGCAGTGTGAAGTCCGTTTTTCTTATAAAGCACAGAATGAGGATGAACTAACGTTAAAAGAGGGAGAGATAGTTACAGTTTTAAATAAAGATTGTCAGGACCCTGGTTGGTGGAAAGGTGAAATCAATGGTAGAATTGGAGTATTTCCGGATAATTTTGTTGTACTATTGCCCCAGGGTACTAACGATAAGAAAACTTCATCTAGTAATAAGGTATTAAAATATTTAGTTACTTTTTATAACCGTAATATAATCTCAAAGTTTGATATAGTTTGTACTGTTAAACATTTTTATGAGATTTTTTTCTTAAAAAATGAAAGTCCAGGGTAGAAGTCGTGTTAAAAAATGGTTTCCGTGTTTAATATATTTTTGGTATTTTGTTGGGATTCAGCAGATCTTCAACAAGTCATAGCGAGATCATATGATTAGGAGAGTAGCTGGAGGGGGGCAAAGATTAATAATTTAATACTACTTCTACTAAGACAAACAATTAATTTAAAACTAACAGTGTTTAAGTTTAAGAACAGCTATAATAAATTGGGACTATATAACATAACATTATATCATAAAAAGAAAAGAAAATTGCTATTTATTGATATTATATCAACCTAATATCAAAAACTAAGTAAAGTAATTGTGTATATGAAACAAAAAAGTTGGTAATTTTCAAAAAGTATGTCATTCCTTATTCATGCATAAAGGACGCCCCCTTCTTAAAATTCTACTAACTGATGGGTAAAAATACAAGGCCCATATATTACTGATCCTTAGAACAAACGACTATAAACTTACATAATGAGTTTTGCAGGATATGAAAGCGAAAAATTTTGGTTACAGGAAAATCGTTGCTGTCGATCAAGAAAGATTATCAAGATGCTGTTTCTTAATTTTTTTTTGTTTTGGTAGATCACCAAGGTTGTACGGTAGTTGTCTTAATAATGCCTCGCCTGAAACGGAAGCTTCTTTCAATTAACAAGTTGGTTCTTGGGGTGAGACTGTCTCAATTCGGAATTACTTGTGACTGATACGGAGTAGTCGTTAGGTAGCGTTGTTCTTCCTTACATACATGACAATACAATCTTCAATCCACATAAGAATATTGGATAATGCTTGCGATCCCTTAAGGATGTTATATCTTTTCAGACGAAAGAAGTTTATAAACTTCCTTGTTCCGGTGGAAAACTGTAAATGGAAGAAACATGCCGCCCAATATCTACTACAGTTAGAGAACATAAATGATGTATCAAACAGGAACAAATTATTCATTTTACTGTAGCTGAACACCATAACACCATGCATAAAGAAACCAAGGTTCTAGTGTCAGTTCCTCAATTCTATAAATGAAAAGTAGAAACCAATATTAACACCGGCATTGGCACCAATCGAGTATAATAGCGAGCCTGAATCTCTTCGAGCCCATTTAATGTTACGACCTCGTGAAGTAAAGATCTTTGAAGATACCTCGTGAAATTTAAGGCGAAACGTCGGATTATAATTTCATTTTGTCACGATAATATCCTAAGAACCTTAACTTTTCACCCTACAAGACACCTTACATGACAAGTAAGTGGTTTCGTAGCAGTTGAATTGGACGTACCTCTTCGTCTCCTCGTAAATGAAATACATTATATGATATCTTAACATCATCATCAACGTTAAATATTAAATTATATATTCGGCAATCCACCAAAAATACAGTTCCTGTACAGGGTGTCTAGAATAAGATGGCCTATCCCCTTATCTGAAGGACTTAAAAAAAATTTAAAGACAAATATTTTTTGTTTAATTTGAAATTCTAATTTATTTTATGTTTATTTATGCAGGGTGTTGCATTTTTCCTGTGCTGATAAGAACCTGCCTATTTTAAATAGGACACCCTATATATTATTACAGATTATGGTAGCGCGTCTAAAGATCAGTTCAGCGATGTATATGAGTATGGGCGGGTCTGTTATGCAAATATTTGAGCATTTTTCTTCAGATTTTATATGTTTTTAAATTAATAACGGAATTAAAGTAGTTTTAAACTTTTTTAAATTATACTAGAACAAAAAAAAATTAGAAGTTAATACTAATTACACTCTAATACTCAAGTTTTAAAACTTAAAAAAAGTTACGTTGCCATGGCGCGTATCGTAATTTTTTAATTTTTTTAATGAAAGTTCCTGTGTATTATATTACATTTAGATAGAGCATCAAACAAATATGTGAAAAATATATAACAATATGGGTCTACGAGTCACCGTTTCAGGCTTATTGAGGATCATCTTCAGCATTTTTACTTATTTTTTAGTAAACTTTACAAATTGTGTAATTTTAAAAAATAAATATTGACACGCTAATAGTTACTAAAAACTTTGTTCACTCTTTTGGTCTTCTTCGTAAATGTTTTATTAACTAGATGTATAAATGTTTTATTAACTAGAGTATGTGATAAAAACTTGTATTTTTATAGAATTTTTAAAACAATATTTAGCAGGTAGGAAGGTCCTTTTTTGTCTGGTATAACAGGAATATAACAGCATTAATTAAAGGGAAAGAAATCTCCTATAAAAAATATAAAAAGACGAGGTCGATTTATTGGTTTGAAAAGTATAAACGAACAAGAAAGCTATTAAAACAAAAATGTGATAATGCATACAATAATCACATATCTAGAATGGCTGGAGGTTTATATGAAAATTGAAAAGGTTTTTGGTCCTATATAAAATCTCAAGAAAGGTATGAAGATATTCCTTGTGAAGTTAATTACAATAAGGAAATCTTTAAAGGCACTAAAAATATAGCTGATGGCTTTTCTTTATTCTTTAGTAAGGAGTACCAGTATTTAAAAGTGGTGCTCGGCAGGACATATGTAATTATCGCCTAATTAGCATAGTAAATGCAATATCTAAATTATATGAAACCATCTTATTTGATAAAATATAATATAATGAAACAAAAAAAATTTATATCTTCACACCAAAATGGTCAAAAAAGTCAACATTAACAGACCTCGTCTCTTTTATGCAGTGTCTGCACGAGGCAATTAATAGAAAGACCCAGGTTGATGTGATCTTTACTGACATGGAGAAGGCATTTGATAAAATAAAACATACCATCATTATATCTTCTTGAAGAAAAATGCATGTACCCAACAATATAGTGAGCATTGTTCTATCTTACCTGTCTGACAGACAACAATATGTGGAGGTAAAGGGTGCAAAATTAAATATATATGAAAGTCACTCTGGAGTTCCCTAAGGTTCAAATTTGGGACCTTTATTATTTATCATTGCTAGTTTGGAGCAATTCTCAAGAGCAATAGAAATAAGGCTTTTTGAAACCCAGGTTCTGCCCTAGTTGGGCTAATAATTTTGTATGCATGTAACCATGAATTATCTATATGTTTGATACGGCCTAAATTTTTTCAGTGGCTTCTTGCACTATTTGTATGTTTCTTTAGTTTTATAACCTATAATTGAAACGTCATTTTGAACTTGGCAATAAGTATATATAAAAAAATGTAGCAGACTTAATATTTATTTTTTTAAATATGACGTTCACTATATTATATGTTCATCAAATGGATCTTGTTTTGCTGTTTGGGTGGCAAATTATGAGAAAAGATGTTGTACAATTCAATTCAATGATAAAGCACAAGAACATTTACTGGTAAACATGCAATCCAAAGAGAGGCAAGGCCCGAAAAGAGGAGTAAGCTAACAAGGATTGTTTTGACTGACCGTTTGTCGCCCTTGAAGGAAGCAAAAGACCCTGGAATGGAAACCCAAAAACTCCAGCCTAAAGAACCTCTACCAGCAGCAGGAGGAAATTATAAAAACAACCACTACCCATTCTGTAGAATAACCAAAATACTAATGGGCCTAAAAAGATACAAAAACAACTAATTGTTTAATATAAAATATTTACTAAGCTACCTTACAGTTTAATATATAAAAAACAATACACTTACATACTTAAAATCAATGACAAATTATACAACATAACGTACTGATTAAATAATGCGTGCAAGAAATATGACACTTTTGACACATATACACCATAAGACAATGACATGCACGATTTCCTCCTTAAAAAAATATATCCATTTCTTTATTTCTTCTATTCTTTTCTTTCAAAATGGTATAAGTTTAGACAGTATCAAAAATACTTATTTAGTGTTTTCCATTCAACAAAGTTTGTGTTCATTATTTTTGTAGTATTTACCGGCAAAACGTTATTTGGAGGGATGGTCTTCTAAGTTTCAGTGTCTAATTTTTCAGAGCCATTACGTGTAGTACCAAAAATTTGTGCTACGTATTTATTTAGAATTTCTAAATCCGAAGAGCTTTCGCTTGACGCGGAGGTCTAATTATACTTCGAATAACTGCCTTTAAAAGGCTCGTCAGTCGATGAAACATCTGACAGCTATGCAAGATTCTTCTTCTCCGGCTTTCCTTTTTAATTTTTTTTTGTATATGTAATCCGAGGGTTATTACTTCGTAAAAGGGAAGTATTGCAATAGTGAAAAAATCACCCTCCGAGATGTTTTCAGTTCTTTACGTTTCAGGGTCCCTAGATGCCGAAAAACACGTTTTCTTAATTCTATCGGTTTGACTGTCTGTTCGCGGCATAGCTAAAAAACTGCTTATCCGATTCAAATTTTGTTCAAAATTCATATGGGGATGTTAAAAAAGTTATCACTAAAAAACTACTTATATTCAAATTGTGTGCAATAACTAACTGTGGTTCAGAGAGGAACTTGTAAAACTGTGGTACTAATTTAAGATGACCCCACAAAATGGCGGCGAAATAAAATGTTTGTAATCGTGAGAAAAATCATCCTCTCAGATTTTACATATCTCCACGTTTTAGCGTTTCTGGATGCCAAAAAAATATGTTTTATCAATTTCTTCGGTACGTCTGTCGGTTTGTTTGTCTGTATGTTAGTGGCATAGCTTAAAAACTACTTATTAGATTGACGTCAAATTTTGATCAAAAATTAAGTGTCATATGGGGATGAGCTGTTAATATTTTGGTATAAATCCAATATTCCGGAACAAGATGGTGACCAAGTAAAAAGTTTAAAAAAATATTACTAAAAAAACTAATTATCCAATTTACATCAAGTTTTGCACAAAAAGCAAGTGTTACAAAGGTATGAACTGGTAACATTTTGGTATGAATATAAACAAAACAAAATGCCGGCCTAATAAAAATTTAAAAAATCAGCCTGAAAATATTATGTATTAGATTCATTTTAAATTGTGTGCAAGCATTAAGCGTGACATATACTAGTAAAGTTGTGGTACGAATTCAAGACGGGGGAACAAAATGGCGCCCAAATAATTTTTTTAAAAATCAACATAAAAAAATCTTATTCAATTAAATTTTGCAAAAAAATTAAATGTGATATAGGGATAAACTGGTACGTAACAAAGTGGGGGTGTGTGTCTATATAAAAACTACTTATTGAATTTATTTTAAATTATGTCCAAAAATCAAGTGTAGCATAGGTGAAATATTGATAGGAATCCGATATGATGGAACACAATGGCATCCAATAAAAATGTTTGGGAAGACCGTATGTATGTGTTAAGGTCGTTTTACATGCTGCAATTTTTCTTGCAATATGCAATAGTCTTGAACAAAGGCATGTGCAGTAGCAAGACATTTGCACTTTTTGTCAAACTGCGCATGCCTTTGTTCAAGACTATTGCATATTAAAAAGAATTGCAGCATGTAAAATGACTATGTATTGAACTAAATTGGGTCACACTTCATTATTCCTAATAAAAGGAGAGATTCATAACGAGAGATGTTCCAGGCAAAGCAAATTCACCGATTTTATACCTTTGCGTTGCTGCCCTACTTCTGATAGTTTTTAATTGTATCATTGTAATAACTATTGCATTTTGAGGCACACTATAAGTATACGTAAAAAATAAAATGTAAAATGTTTTAAACAAAAGTATACAATTGCTTTGTAAGCTTTTTAAAGTATTAGAACTATTTGTTTAAATCATTAACTTGCCAATTTTGAACAGGATCTGAATCTGAACAAAATTACTTCAATTGATTTTTGTATCGTTTTGAATTATTTTATGCTTAGGCGAAAGGCTGATCAAATCGAATTTCACTAAACGATTTTTATTGGCAGGCTTTGTTCCCTGTATCTTGTGTT
Organism: Kuschelorhynchus macadamiae; assembly: GCA_030620095.1. Classification (NCBI taxonomy): domain Eukaryota; kingdom Metazoa; phylum Arthropoda; class Insecta; order Coleoptera; family Curculionidae; genus Kuschelorhynchus; species Kuschelorhynchus macadamiae. The sequence continues at coordinate 101,747 of JAUTXW010004984.1, read as the reverse complement.
ATATGAGAATCCTGTTAATTAGCGTTGAACAAAGTATTATTTTAATAACCTGATGATCCATTTGAAAATAATTTCGATAATCTTACTTTCTTATTCCCAGTACCATTTTTTCAGTACAGTGCGGTTCATTAATGCTTCCCCACCCTTATTTTATTTTTTGAATAGTTGAGTTAAACCTTCTAAATTTGGCAAATATGCTCCACTAAAAAAAATTATTTGAAAGTGGTGTCAAGTGGCACATCTTTTGAAAAGCCTTCTCAACTTTAATGTCTCTTCAAAATAAAAATATCCCATTTCAAAATGCCTGCCATTTATAGATGTGACAGAACCTAAAAAAATGGTGAATAAAAATGCTTGAAAACTCACGAAACTCAAGTGTAATCATTAATCGAAATGTTTTTATGAGCGTTGGTGCTAACTTCTATTTTTCAAGATATTAAAATGGTTTTTTTTTGATCTTTTTTTATGCCTTATAGGAGATTAAAATGTGTACAAGTTAAAATGGGAACGCTGTTTGCAGGGTGTTCTAATTTTAAATATAATTAAATTTTTTTCCTTTATAAAACACCTTGTAACAAAAAAGTAGCCCCTATGCTCATAAGAACATCTCAGTCACAAAAGTCCTTTCAAAATGTGTGCTAGAAGTTTTCAATCTCAAAATATACAAAAAATGGGGGGTATAAAGTGTAAAAAAACAAATACTTAAAACGAAATAAAAGAGAAGAAATAAATGCAAAATATTCTGGATCTAAAATAGGATTTAACTAATACTAAAAAAATATCTTTCTTTTAATTTAATATATTATTACCCTTAGTGTATGGATGTGCATATTTCACACAATGATTTTTTAAAGATCCGGATTGCAGAAATGCTGTATGTAGTCTGTAATCTGCAAGGTGTGGCGATTAGCGCCCTAACTTCAGTGGCGAAAATCCTCACTCTTTATAAGCTGCACAACTTGCTTTGGTTTACGGTATACCCATAGATATATTACAAGATTAGGACCTCAAAGAATAAAAGCAGATTCAGGTTAGTTTTTCACTTGGTATCAGGTCATGCTCTATCGGTGGGATATCCGGATGACGAGCTCTGAGCTCCCGGTCACCCCGTGTAGTTCAATATCTTTAAATTTGTCTTTCTTTATAAATCCTTCCAATGCATCTTAGCTTCCACTAAATGCCCCTTGAGAGTACTACTGGTCTCACGAGATGACCTTTTCTTTCAAGCTATCCCCTTACCCCTCCCACTCTTGCCACATAGCGACCATTACGCTAATATTCTTTGTAAAACTGCGGCATACGAACGGGATAGAATGCAGAAACAACTAGGCCTCACACGTTCACAGCGTTTGCTCCCTTTCTAGCGGGTCGTTAGTTTCCACACTGAGCCCGAAATAAAGCAGCAGAACCGAACACGTGGAACCACTTATGTTAATAACACAGAGGTCTGCCTTCGACGAGTTGAACCGGAAGACTCAGGATAAAAGCAAATTTATGAGGTTAAAATGTAAACAAGCACAAACCATTTCAAGCGTGCGTAATGAAATTATCGTCTTCGTTAACTGGAAAGACTGATCAGGACCGTTATTTAAAATGTTTTGGGAATTAATTAAATGGTTTGCGCTTTGCAGCCAGTAATACGTACTTAGTCTTATTAAAGCCTTAGGAGTCTTAGGTATTTGTATCAACATGAATTATATGAGATAAAACAAATGTTATAGATTTTTTCGGGTTTTCACGTTTCAGGTTTCTTAGATGCCAAAAAACATGTTTTATCAATTTAGTCGGTCTGTCAGTCGGTCTCTCTGTATACGGCATTGTTGAAAAACAACTTATCTGATTCGCTTTAAATTTTGGAGAACAATTAAGGATTATATGGTAACATTTTGGAAAAAATCCGATATTTACGAATTTAAAATGGCAAGTCAAAATGGCGGCCTAAGAAAATGTTCAAAAAATCATTCTGAAATTCTTATTCGACTGACTTCAAATTTGGCCAAACATTAGAGAGATAGAGATGAATTGGTAACATTTTGGTACTAATTCAAGGAGGTGAAACAAAATGGAGGGCCAAATAAAATATTTAAAAAATCAGCATAAAAATAACCTTATCATTCAGATTTTGCCCAAAAAATTGGATGTAACGTAGAGGTAAACAAGAAAAACGTTTATACAAATTCAACGTGAGATCTAATATAATTTTGAAAAAAAAAATCAGTGCAAGAAATTACTTCAATATAGTGGAACAAAGTGGTGCCCTATTAAGATGTTTCTAAAATAATAAATCGACAGGTTTCCTTTGCCTTGAACTTCTCTTGTTATTAATTTTTTTTTATTTGGAATAGTAAAATGATCCTATTTAGCTTCGCATATAGTCATTTAGTACTTACATATATAAATTGTGTTATTTTTCACTTTTCTTTGGTTTTTTTACTCTCATTTTTAAAAAATTTACTTGGTCGTCATTTTATTCCACCATCTTGAATTCGCACGTAAAAATGTTGCCAGTTTATCTCTATATCTCACCTAATTCTTGAGCAAAATTTAAAATTCATGGAATAAATAGTCTTTAACTAGAGCGCCATTTCGTTCCGTTATATTGGATTTTTACCAAAATATTACCACGTCATCCCTATATGACCCAAACTTTGAACACCGCGAACAGACAGACCGAAATTGAGAAAACATTGTTTTTGGCATATAAAGACCTTGAAACGTAAAAGTCTGAAAAAATATCGGAGGGTGATTTTTTACGATTACAATTAACGATCCAATGAAACCAGGGAGGTGAAAATATATTTTCTTTGTTAATAGATACAGAAAAAAAAGCCCTTCAACTTTGGTGAATTTTGGTATAGCTTAGGTGATATAATACAAAAAGTAAAAAAAACGTGTTTTTTAGCTTATTTAACAATCTTCCCTTTTGAATTTGTTCGTGCATTTTCAGATTCTCTCAGTTTAAACCTATAGATTAAACTTTTTCTTTATTTAGATCGAAAGTAAGACACTAGCCGATCCCAGTGCCATTAAACCTAGTTCAGTAGCTTCGCAAAGGAAATCTTTAGAATTTAGAAATGTGCAGCCAAAACCGCCGGACACGAAAACCACGCCGCCCTTGCCTGGTAAGTACATTGTTGCTTATTTGGTGACATTCTCTTGTAATTACTTTCCTTAACGTATGCCCAAAAGTTTTTCATCGATCAACGATAATTATTCAAATTGTTATCCTTCTTTAGTGATTGAGTATCCTTAAGAACTACAGTATACATACCCAAAATTGAAAAACAAAGAAAAAGCAATACCAATACACTTTTCAGCTATATTATGTGTAAGTACACATTGCCTCTTAAGGTGGGGTATCAAAGCTGGCGTATTTGGTATTAGGATGAATAGACAAATATTACAGAAGTAAAATATGCCGATTGTTGAAATAAAGGTGTGTTTCACGGATTATACCTAAAAATAATGTTTTAAAAACTACATGATAAACTATGTATTAATAATCTGTCTATCTAATTAAAAAAAAAAGCTAAAACCAGGCTGTACTATTGTTAAGATATTAACTATTTAAGCAGTAATTTTTAAGTAATAAACAATAGTTTTAGTAGAAAAGAAGCATTTTGGTTTTACCCAAAAATATCAAAAAACTAATATTCACGTAATTTTTGACGAATCCCAACAGTGGAATCCTAAACATTACCAGGAGTTAAAAATAGAAAAATGGAATATCTTTCTTTACAATTCGTTTGTTACGGGTAAAGATAAGGAGATATCTGAAAGTAAATTTAGGCATCTGAGAGTGGATACAATTTCTCTGCGGGCCAGTGAATATTGGTTTATACGATATCGAATCAAGAAACATAATTTTATCACCTAAATGTATAAAACTGCTCTCTACAACATGGACAATTTAATAGGAAAGCAAAAAACTCCTGTACATGAAATTTCAAACTATTCATGTTGTAATAGGGATAATAAAAAATATACTGGTGATCTAATGTGACCAGATATTTGGAATAATAGACCGATAAAAATATCACTGGTCGTTAGATGAAACGTACCATTAAGGTCCGCAAATGCGTTGTTTTCGAAATGCGGGGTGTAGTACATTTTAGAAGTAATTTACTAAAATACTACAAATTGGCATCCGGTATCTGGTAGCCAATGACTAGGGAACGAATGTAATTAATACATTTTAGAATACCAAAATGTAAATAAAAAAATTAAAACTACGTTTTCGAGATACAGGGTTATCTTCATCATTATTATAAACATCACTATTAGGGTGTTTTCGTCTTACTTTTAAGCGAAAAAGGACCAGTCAAATTTTGTCGGTTCAATATTACAACACTGTATATACTGCGTTTCGTCCTGTTTATAGGATCACGATGATGTGGTCATAAGCGAATTTTACTTTATAACACAACACACTTTTTAAAAATATCGATAAAAATTAAGGCAACCCGTTGAAAAAATATATGGTGTCACTACTTTCGGATATCCGGAGGTTCAAAAATATGCCTAAAATTTCAAATGAATGGTTCAATTTATAACGAAAACGTGACATGTCTCCTGGGTCAACATGTATAATAACAATCATTTGTAAAACGTGCTAATAGCATTGCTTAAACGACTCTGATATAAAACATATTATAAACAATAAAAACAATTAGGGAAAAAATACAATTCATATATAAAAAGATAAATTATGGGTGTCAGAAGCACTGGGGGCTCAAGATACTTATACCACAGTTTTTTGCATGTGCATCTTTTAACTCTGGATATGAAATTATGAATTTTCAGACAAAAAATTTAATTTTGTTCATATTTCAAGAGTCCCAAGCAATTTTATTAAAATTTGGTATATTTTAAGAACAGTCAAAATACTACATTTTTCAATTAAAACAAAGCAGGGGCTTTTTCTAATAAAACATAGATACTTACCTTAAGCCCTGGTTGTGATACTCATGAAAAAAAAAAGAATCGAGTTCAGCATCAGATGTTTATGAAACTCTCTGAATTTTATAATTTTATCTCAGAGTTTTCACAAATTAAATTTTATTCGAGATGTTAAAGCCGTTTTGTAAATATTTAGAAAGAACCTAAGAGGTAGAAATACTTTAACAATCTGTATCTCGTAAACAAAGCAAGGGTAGACCTATATCGATAGAATCGTTTCGATCGAATTTTTAATGAGGAATATCGCCATGAGAGATGAGAGATGTTTTTGAAACACACTGTCTAATTTTATATAATATAAATAATTTCCGAGTTATTCTAATAATATATAGATGACAGTGAATAAATAAACAACATATAATTTTATTTTATTTTCAAAAGGGTTACGAATACTAATGATAAAAATATCAAATCATATTTCATAAATATCCAGTTATTTTCTATAAATTTCCAGAAATCTTTTCATTTGAATAAATTCAAAAGTGTTTATATTATATACGGACTAGGCTTAGCGGAACCTAACAAATTCTAGACTTCCGGTTTGTATTTTTTTAACTATAGCTTGCACTTTTTTATAATTTAAATCTGAAAAATTTTAATTGACATCTAAGTATTTCGATGACAATTTTATTATATATAGATACAGAGCAAGTCATATTAAGTGGCCTAATATTTCAAATAGATGTTTGTTCAACCCTGAATAAATTGATTTTTAAATTTTAATCGAAGTTGTGTTGTACATTTACACTTTGGTATGATTGTGGTATAAATGACGTGCTATAGCAAAATTTTATTTAATTTTAGGCAAGAAACCATTAATAACCGTAAAAAAATCTCCCTCTGGGTCAGGGGGCGGACTGTTCTATAAATTAAAAGACAAAGCTGCCGACGTATTTGATGGAGCCTTTAGTAGTAAAACTAAGACTGATGTAGGCAAGGAAGAAAAGGAAAATAATAATGTGGATAGCACGATTTCCAATGTAAATGCGTTTGACAAAGTAGAAAGGGGACAGTTGTTGAGCGACGTCAGAGCAAATAGAGTAAGAGCTCCAGGTAAGATATTAGTAAATGTAGTGCCCATTTAGCGATAGATATATACTGATTATGTATTGTTTCAAGTAGGGGTTTGGAAAATTAGTTTTTATTTATTGGTAAGGGATGTTAACGCCTCTATTTTCGTTGTCGATAATTATAGATGTTTATACAAAATCGATAATTTTATTTACAAGAAAAATAATTAGCCACACATTATTGCTGAAAGTATGATGATAATTAATCAAAGTATCAAATCAAAAAGTTGTATATTTAGAAAAATACAAGATATTTATTTAAAAAACAGGCATCAAAATACAAAATACATATATATATATATATATATATATATATATATATAAAATTTAAAATAACATGAAACTTATACAATACGATCACACTAAGATATATAACAAACACAGTACAAATTACGGTAAAAAATTTAATGTAATTAAAAACGAGATAAAATGACATGAACTCAACAATAGTGTACGGTTCCTTTTATATAATGAAATTAGAGCACTCTTAAAATGCAATTTATTATTTTTTATTTCTTAGTAGGAGCTTATTATATTTTTTAAGGCAAGAATATGCAGGGCTTCTCTCAGATATGGAGAGTCTATGCAGGGGAATATTATAGTCCACAAACCTTATGTCATAATTGTGATCTGGAAGGTGCTCCTCAAACAACTACCTATTCCTCTACAGAAACTTGTTCACTAAAAATCCCTCTACAAGTCTCAGGAGCTATCATACCCAAAATAACACGCATTGCTCGATTCAACAACAATAGACAGCCTCCACGCATACCTCTCTTTCCCATCCCAAATGGTAATCAATGTTTGTACCCAAGAACTTAGCCTTATTTGCAAGGGTTCCTTCCGGACTATCAAAAAGCCACAGCTCACCTGGTCATACGACTTAAGACTATCTTGCTCTAAAGAAAATAATTGAAATTTTTTTAGCATTTAGCACCAAGCTGTTTGTATCAACCAATCAAAATTGTTATTTTTCCATAGCTCAAGCTTTTTTTGAGATATTGACATAAAAACTGGTAATTGGGAGTTTTCGGGGATGGGGAATGCGACTAAATTCTATTTTTTCATGTATGTAGAATGTAGAAGACGCCTGTTACACCCTATACACTCGCTATTTCATGCCACAACTTTCTTGTTAGTTCCTTTTCATTATTTTTTATTGAAAATTATGAGTGATGATTTCTTAGAAAACAAGGTATACTACTTTTAATTCGATTAAACAAACCGTTTTCGAAATATTTCTATTTTAATATTAGAGTATAGAGTATATAGGGTGTAACAATCGCCCTCTACATATTAATGAAAAAACAGAATTTAGTCGTATTCCGCATTCTCGAAAACTCCCAATTACCAGTTTTTTTGTCGCTATCTCAAAAACAGCTTGAGATATAGAAAAATAAAAATTTCGAGATTTAAATTTAATCTTTTAATACTATGGCATATTTGGCTCAATGTCATTATTTTTACTAGTTTAATCGAGGATTGCTTTTTGACGAATTTATTACCGACCACCCTTTATACTGCGGTATTTAGAGATTTTCGAGGTTGATGAATATTAATTATTTTATGCAAAGAAAAAAATTATCAGGTTTTTCAAAGATTTTAGAAAATGAAAGAAACTTATTGGCTTCACTATTGCCAGTTTGAGATTAGTTGGAATACCTCCCGAGACAAGAGAATTTTTAATGGTATTATAATGATATTGGCAACGCTGCAATGTTCTCTGAACCATGGCGTAATCGTGGCGAAAAGTGCCGATAATGCATTGTACTTTGTATATCGCACTTATAGCAGTAACCTGTCAGGCTACATAAAAATTAAATTTTAATTATTAACCAGCTAATAAGATTATAAAGATGAAGAAAAGACCTTACCTGTTAAGAAACCTAAAAGTAGTAATTATGAAAAAGGAAGAGAACATAATGCAGATCTCAGGAGTGGTAGCCCTTCAGCGTCAAATTATTCTGCTGCAGGTAGGTATTAAAAAAAACAGTAACTATGGATTTTCGTAAATTGTCATGCTTTTATTAGCTTTACTCCTGTGTTGGAATAGGGTGATCAGAATTTTTTAAAATGTAAAGAGTATATTTTGACGGCATGTAAATATCATACAATGCGGCTAAGGTTAAGACTGAATAAGTCTTTTAAAAGAAATACGACTGAACGTCTTTTCCACTTAATTTTTTCCTGGATGAGCTGAAAGAAATGTTTAATTACGGAATATACACAAAAAATAGTATTTAATCTATTAAATCGCATTCTGGAAACTACTGGCATTTAGTACCGGTAGCGATTGACAGTAGTCTGTTCCACCCACTGAAGTAGAAAGGACCAACCATCGACACACTATCGTTTTATTAGCCGGAACCTAAACTATTTCCACATAATTCTTTGACTTCAAATTTTACACACAGTTCGCGTGGCAATATAATTGAAAACCTTCCAATATAAAAAGTTGCAGTGGTGATTTGACTAAAAATTGGTAAGTAAGAGTATTGTAATCTTAAAACAAATCTCCTTCCGAGATTTTTAGAGATCCTTGCGTTTTAGGATTCCTAGATCCCGAAAAATATTTTCTTCCATTTCCGTTAGTCTGTCGGTTTCTCTCTGTACGCGGCATTTTGTACAAAAATCAAGTGCGATATAGGGATAAACTGGTAAAATTTTGATGTGAAGCTATTAATGTTGAACGGAACAAAATGGATGAGGGTGCCTAATTAAATGTTCAAATATTCGGTAAAATTCCAATTTCTGGATTAAAACCTTCCTTTTATAGAGGAAAATAATAAATGACCTAAATTATATTTTATGGACTATGTAAATTATGAAAAAATAAGTGTGAAATTGATGTAAAATAATATTAATAATATAAGAATAAATTAAAAAATAATGAAAAAAATCGTCCAATTCATTTTTACCCACAATTTCCCTCAAATATTCCACTACACATAAATAACATATTTTATGAATGTGTATGGTTGTTTGGCAATAACTTGAAATAAATTACAGTTTATAGAATTTGTACAAAATTATTGCCAAATAATTATATGCATACGTAAACTCTTATCTGTTCGTAGTGAAATGTACCGTTTTTTTTATATAATATATATATATATATATATATATATATATATATATATATATATATATATATATATATATATATATATATATATATATATATATATATATATATATATATATATATATATATATATATATATATATATATATATATATATATATATATATATATATATATATATATATATATATATATATATATATATATATATATATGTATATATATCTATATATATAGCTCAAAATGTATTTTCGCACATTTATAGTTTATTTATCTTTATAACGTGGTTTTTCATTTTTTTTATATATTACCTCTTTTTAAAATAAAAATTTCAGGTATCCTCTATATAAGATTTAACAGCGGCTTAGTGTGTTGGGCAGTTTTTTTTGTCGTTAATGTGGGAAATGTTATTGGATTTAGAATATAATGATCTGTCAGATTTAAAGTATGCTCACTTATTATTGCTGTTACTCACTAGACCCTTAACACGGTTTTTTTAGATACACCAGAAAAAAGGATCTTTGCTATGGACAATATTTGGACATCATCCCCAAATTATAATTCCAAAATAGAGGGAAAATCTATCAAAACAGTTATATTTTGCCGACGAATTGGAACACCGTTAGGAAGGCATAAAGATTATGTAACCTTAGATCTGGCTAATGTGACTAAGACCGTTGGGAAGGAAACTTTAGATTTCTTTTTAAGTTTCGAATTGACGCAGGTTCAATCATTTTGAAATATACAATTATTCTGTATAGATACAATAATTTTCTGTATTGACAGATGAAACGACAGACATTTTCAAATTATAGCATTATTGCTTATGCGTAAGGTATGTGAAAAACAGTAAAATTTATGAATCGTTCCTGCAATTTGTGCAAGTAACATCTATAACTGGTGTATATTTAGCCAATGATATTAAAAAAAGAACTTGCAGATTACGGATTAACTTCAAATATCTCAGAGGGCTTCAAATATCTCAGAGGGCAAGGATATGACGGAGCTAATGCAATCAGTGGGAGGTTTATAGGAGTACAACCGCATATTGAAGAACATTTTCCCCAAAACATATGTCCATTGTGTGGCCCATTCTTTGAATGGCATTATCCGATTCATCATTTGTTCAAACTATTAGAAATTGCATGTATTATATAAAAAAACATATGTTATTTAGTTATTTTTAATACTCTGAAATGAAAAGACAAAATGTCATAAAAAAAAGTTGATGGTGTCACCTCTTCCAAACCATGAAAAAGTTGCTAATTCTAGTGGTTTATGCATTAGAGGATATATCTGGATGGGAAAAACCTCACTCAGCGCTATGATGCGCTATGATTGAGCAGTTTAGAGTTGTCAGAATTTTTGATAGTATTGTAGGCCAAAAAATCTATTATGGTATTTATTATTTTCATTCCGAAAAGATCTTTATTCTGGGAAACGGAATTTTACCGACTTTTTAAACATTTAATTATGCCGCCATTTTGTATAGACTTTTTTATCAGTGCATCAAAATTTCATGTTAATTGGATAAGTAGTTTTTTTGATTTTTTATAGTAGTTATATAAGTACTCACTGTTCACATTTTGGAGATTTAAATTTTAATTTGCTTATCTGTGATTTTCTTTTGTTTATTTACAAAAACTGCTCTTTTCTTAGAATTTTTATATAACTCTATACATTGCTCATAGTTATAGTTGTTATATAACTACAGCTTATAGTTGTTATATAACTACTTACACTGGTCACGGTTTGGAGATTTAAATTTTGATTTATTTAACTGTGATATTTTGTATTTATAAAAGCTCTCTCTCTTTTCTTAGATTTGTTATATTCTCCATACACATACAACATATGTTTGAAGGTTGTTTCGAACTAATTTGTACCAACTCTAACGTCATTGTTGTAAATTGCCCTCGTAGAAAACTTGCTTTCGACCAGCTACTAGTGTTTTCTTAATTACTTAAAAGACCATCAACGAGTCGTTCTTTTGCTCATGTTTTGAAATAAACTATAAAAGTCTTAAGGATATTTTGGCTGAATTTGAAAATTACACATCGGTTTCTACTGCTTTTAATGTTTTTAATTCAGCTTTAAACCTGGTGGCTAAATTGCCTAAAATTACTCTACCACATTTTGATGGTTCTTATAAAAATTGGTCGTTGTTTATAGATTTATTCAACTCTTTATTTCATTGTAGTAATTCATTATCTAAAATAGCCAAGTTTTAGTATTGGTTTTCCTCTTTGCAGAAGGAACTTTTGACACTTGTTAAGGCTATACCTTTAACTAGCGATTCCTATTCAATAGCTTATCGAACACTCGATGATCGTTTTCAGAATCCATTCTTACTCACTTGTACTTATTGATCTCACATCATTATTGCATCCAATTATCTAATAATTCAGTACCAGATCTTAGAACTTTATTAGATACATTTATGGAAAACTTAGCGACTTTTTAAAAATATTTAACTTAGATGTTGATAATTGTTTGATTTAATATTTTAATTCAAAAATTAAAAGTAATAACAATAAAGCGGTTTAAATTTCAGGATGTATCAACCGAAATACTCTATAATAAAGTTTTAAAATTATTTCTCGAGAAACAATGTCTCAAAACCGCAGCCTTAACTTGTGCAAAGGTCCACCTTCAAGCCAATTTCATAGAAAGAATCAACATAGTGGATTTTTGATCGCGTTTGATGGGGAGGATAAAACAAAAAATTCTCTTAAATGTAACTTTTGTAGTTCGTTTCTTTTGATATACAAGTGTCCTTCCTTTTTTAATCTTTTAATCATTCAAATCTCCAATTGAAAGGTATCAAATTGCTAAAACCATAAGATAGTGTTTAGTATTATTATATTAGTCAGTGTCAATCTCATTCATTACGTCGTTTGTATATAAAACATTTTAATTCGCAGCCAAACGCAAATTCTCGGGATGTTTCTCCACAATTGCAAAAGGACACTTCTCATTGTTTGAACGTTGGAAATTCGTCTCAAAATATGCCTAGTTCTCACTCTATTGTTCTTTACTCTCCCATTGATAATTCTGCTTTTCCTGTGTTGCCCTTCTGCTCTGGTGGAAATACTCGACTGCCAAGGTCAGTTCCATCCAATTCGAATTCTGATTGATAGTGGCAATCATGTAAATATTATAAGCTCACATTGTGTTAAACGTTTAGGTTTAAAACGGTTCAAAAGCTCTGATCCTGTACTTGGCTCAAGCAAATCAGCCAATGCAACGTCTGGTTTAGTTAGTTGTACAATTCGACCTCGGAATAGTTACGACCCTTGTTATGAATTAAAATCTGTGGTTATAAAGAAAATATGTTCAGATATGCCTAATTTCAGGTTACTTTCTCAGAACTGGAATATTTTCTATTGGAATATTCAAGGTTCACATTCTTAACACCCTTAATAGTGTCTTTGGCTGTCTATTCTTAGGCAAGGTATTTCTAACTTAAATTTTCCTCTTAGCTCATTTTTCGAATTTCTATGTTTTCCTCTTAAAGTGACCTTAAAACAATAAAGTACCTTCCGTTCACCTTTCTTCTCTAAAGGAATCCAGTTGAGAATATTTATCAGTTTTTCCCTATGCCCCACTGGATTTTTGTGCAAAATTTAAGATAAAAAACAAAGCCTTTATTTTGACATATATGATTGACAAAATTATACTGGTTCATACTTGATATCTAGTTGTGCAAAATTTAAATTCGACTGGTTAAATATTTTTTAATACTGATGTTTTAAACATTCCATTAAGCCGTCATTTTGTTACATATTTGAGGTTAATTTTTTACTCCCTCTCATTTTATTAAATAATGTATTTAATAAAATTTTTAGACATTTTAGATTTAGGACATAGATTTAGAAAATTTCTGCAATCTATAAAATTAACTATTCATGTTACTTTTCGCCCTATTTCAAGATGTATTAGTTTAATTCCGATAAAAATGGTTATTTAAACTTATATTTGAATATTTTATTTGGTTTTTCTCATTTCGACATCATGGCTGACATAAGTGGTCAATAAAACATGGCTTGTACTAATAAGTTACTATTATGACTAGAAATATACATGTAAAATGATTTCATCCTTTTACAACAAATATATAATTGTTTGGACTTGTTTTATGAAGCATATTATGGAGGCATAAATATTTTATTATGAATAATGACAGCAGGAAACTATCACTAAAATAAAGACAATATTTTGTCTATTTGTCAGCAACACTCAGACACGTTTAGTTTCAGTTTACATTTCCTAAATAACGCTAGCTATACATGTAGGCCAATTTATGTTTAAATTATAAAGCTAATCACTTTTTGTTTTGTGTGATAACTTGTAGAATTATATAATATAAAACACTAATTTATATCCTAGAGTGGTGTATTATTTAAGGTCAGGATCCAGGAAAAAAAAAAGAGTTTTTTTTGTAAATTGTCGACGTTCCAACTTAATTATTGTATCCTCAGGAGAAACATAGGTTTTTAATTATATAATTCCACACAAAAATATCAATTGGAAACCCATACAACAAAAAGGAGTGGAAGATGTTAAAAATATTAACCTAACTATATTTTTAATATCTTTCAGTCCTTTTTGTTGCATTTCCGCATGATATTTTTGTGTGAAACTATATAATTAATACCTATGTTTCTCCTAGTTTTAATTATTTATTTGACACCAAACTTAATTTGTCCTGAGGGTGCAACAGTAAAGTTGGTAAACGTCGACAATAAAAAAAATAATATACCACTCTAGCATAACAAGAAGAGGATCGTTAACAAAAATCATTTCGCACTAACGTATATTTGTAGATGTTGTTTTGGACCTGGCAACACCAAATCGGCTGTTTTCTTTCACGCGCCCATAGGCTCAGATAGTGGCGCAAGGTAGTGTCACAATAAATTAATTATAAATAATTACTACAATAATAAATTGCTAGTAAAATATTTTTCTTTTACTGGGTTCCGTAAAGGCATCTTAGAAAAAATTGCTATTTTATAGGATATGATGTGTAATGATATTATACGGTAAGAATAAACCCCTTAGCAGGAGAGGCCCAAATAAAACATCTAAGTTTCAAATTAAAATGAGGGTTTTTTTCTTAAATATCAAAAAAGATACCATTCTTTAGCTAATGTTTTTATTTCATATATAGTCTCAAAGATGTGTTTGAAAATTCATAGGCTTACTTGATCTACCATTTTACGCAATATCGGAAAAATATAATTTTTACAAATTTTGAATTTATCAGTATCAATATACAATCTTGTTCAAATGAAGATCTAGTGTTTAGGTTTTACTAATATATCGAATTGTTTTTAAATTTTAACAGTGACTAAATTTACAAAATCTAAAAATATCATTCTGCAGGAAGTAGGCTCCGCAAGTGGAAATTTTGAAAATATTCAGGAAGGTTTTCCTCTATTCATAACTGACGAAATCATTGAAATTATTGTAGCTGAAACCAATAATAGAACGTATTGGGAGTACGCAAAATGGAATGAAAAAATCCCGATAACAAAAAGGTTGAATGCATACTGACTCCATTGAAATTAAGCTTATGTAAGCCTTCTGATATCTCACAAAGCGGTAAAGGGTACAAAAGAGCTTATTAGAATGCTATGGAACAAAGACAAATGTTATTGTAGATCTATATTCCCCTCTACTATGTCAAGGGATAGATTTATCGCCCTAACTAGATTTATTCGCCTTGACGATTACAAAACAAGAGCCGAGCGGAAGATTATTGCTAAGTTAGCAGCAATCAGATGTATATTTCACAGGTTGAGAATTGCAGAGTAATGCTGCATCCTAGCTCTCATTTGACAGTCGATGAACAGCTTTTAGGTTTCAGAGGATGAGAGCCATTTAGGGTATGTGATAATGGCTAGTGCTTATACCCATAATCTTCAGGTTCATTTAAGAAAACAAAATGATACTGTGGAAAAAGTCCAAATCGAAAGGGTGGTACTGGATATGGTTGAACACTTGTCAGGAGGTTATGGAATTATAATCGACGACTCAAAATCTTTGGCCGACAAAACTTCTAGCTCAAAATTTAACCATTTGTGGAACGCTACGAAAAAATAAAACTTTTATTCTCAAAGACCTTTTACCTAGTAAAACTCGCTCAGCAATATGAAGCATGTGGGTGTTTACTAAGGATAACACACTGGTTTCTTATTCAGAAAAAAAATATTTGAACGGTATTCATATTATCCACTGAACATAATTTGAATCTAATTAGTGAAGAGGAAATCATGCCTAAGCCTAAATGTGTGTTTTTATAATTGTAGCTTAAAAATGTTTTTTAAACGACAGTCAACAAACTATTGGTATTAGTATACATACAATTTTCAAGTGCCCATTTTGTTGTAAAAGAAAATAAATATATTACAATAGAGAAGAGAAATATGTGTCAATTTAATTTCAGTCAAAAACGTTCTTTCATCTGAATCAGATATGGTCATAGATATCACTAATGGTACTTCCATAAGGTTGTTGAGGTCCCACATCTTCTGTTCCTCTTTTATCATATGGTTTACAGCATTCCGCCAGTTTTCTTCCGTCACCTGTTTTAACGATGTTTTTAAAAGTTCCTGCATATGACTTAATTTAAAGTTTTTGTTATGCCTTGCAATAAAACCTTTCACTTGAGCTCATATTAATTTAATTTGCAATGACGGGGTAGCAAGCGAAGTACTATATTATTAAGATCCGTATCCATTTCATCAATAACTTGTCTTTCAAATTGTGATTTATTTTTGCTAGCTATTCTCAAAAGCTGCGGGTTTAAGGAATCATTTGCATGCCGTATTTCTTTTTCATTCAGCCAATTCAGGGTAATTTCTCTGCTAGTTTAGAATGAGAGCTGGCATTGTCCATAACAATGACAGAATG
The DNA here is from genome assembly GCA_030620095.1 of Kuschelorhynchus macadamiae. Lineage (NCBI taxonomy): Eukaryota > Metazoa > Arthropoda > Insecta > Coleoptera > Curculionidae > Kuschelorhynchus > Kuschelorhynchus macadamiae. Next base: position 85,718 of record JAUTXW010004984.1, on the reverse strand, counting down.
TTCAGGGATTGACTTAATCATTTCAGAAAAGTAATTTTCAAAAATATCTGCAGTCTTCGTAATAATCTTTTGTAGATTTTGCTTCAGAGTTCAGTAAACCCCTATTTAAAAATACTTTGTCGCTTCCAATATAAGTTTTGATCAACCTGTGGCCCTTAATGGAAGGAATTTGTAAGCCACTTGACAAGCCTTCTAAAAAGCCTACCGAGAACTTTGAATACTTATACACAGAGTGACCTACTTTCGTATATCTCTTAGATATTGTCAGCTCTAACATATTATTTCTTCTCTATTTATTAAACTTTATTTTCTGTTCTGCTTTTGCCAAGAAAAGATCAATTTATGTAGTATTTCCCATAATTTCTTATCCAATTTCTGGTACATGTTCGTTTTCACTTACAGCTGCTAAAATGTTACCAACTGTTGGGATCTCCTTCATAAAATAAAATTAATTCACTTTCCTTCTTATTATGTTTCTTGCTTATTCATCCACCTCCAATAGTTTTCTACAACTTCAGACTACCACTTTCACTAAGAATCGAAGAAGAATTATATTGTTGATTGCCCGACTCCTGTTATATTAGCACATGAGTTGACTATATTTCTAACAATACTTGTAGACATCTGGTGCACAAGTGCATGGACTTTCAACACTATAGTCCTTGCTTTGGAATCGAGAACACCTTTGGCAATTACTGGACTAAAATTTGAGGACGACAATTTTAAAAAGTGTTAATACACGATATACACAAGCCTGCCTGGTGCTGCCTTCACCTTAGCAGATTTGTAGGCATTATAGTTTTGACTTAGTCTTAAATTTAAGTCTTTAAGGGGGCAGTTGCAGTCAATTAGCATTGAGAAAATATCGCGTAAAATGACCAAAAATAGGTTGTTTTCTGTGATAGTCTGCGAAGTTATAAAAAGGAATTTGAGGATCAGAGTTTAACACATATCTTCTAAAACACTTCTAAATTAAATTGAGTATGTTCAATTTTTCATTTTAGCCTTTAAAAGTAAAAAAAAAATCTGTTTATATGTCTAGTAATTTTTCGAAAACAATAGCGGTACTAACCTTGGGCTTTTCTATGCTCAGAAGTAATTTCGTCAAATTCCAAATACTTAAATTGGAGAGCATACATATAAGTACATTTCTGAAAAAAAATTGATCCGGAAAACATAGTAGTTTTTTTCCAAACTATCACCAAAGATAATTACTAAAATCTTGGAATATTTTTCGGAGAATACGTTAGGTTGGCAATTGCAGTTGGTAACAAGTAAAGTTTGAACCCCTACCGCAAGAGGTCGGCCCAAATTTTTCTATATTTTTTAATGGAAGGGAGAGCGCAATGACGTCAAAGAAAATGGAATTCCGATCGCGTGTTGTCAATGACGTCAGATAAATAAACATTTATCTCTCGCATGGTCTTTCGTTTATTTTTTATGAGATTCTAGGGTTTTTCTTTTAAATAACGTTTAGAATATTTTAATACATATGTTGGAAAAACTAAGTAATCAGTAGATTTGGGTTAATGGAAAAACATAATTTTTTAAACAATATTTGTATTTTAAGGGAGAAAATCGATCTTTCCTTGAACTATGTGGGATATTAATGAAGAGGAATGTATGTTTAGGTCATATCTTAGTTTGTTACGGTGGGTTCGTGTAACAAATTTTAGTTTTATCTTTTTCTTTAATTAATAAGAATTCACACCGTTATTGGTTGTTTTTTGTCATGTAATAAAAATTATGCCAAATACTAAATTTTGGAAAGGATTTCTTAACTCAAAATTGTTCTATTCTAAGAAATAGAAATATATAGATTTATTTGACCCTATGCAAAGAAAACGAATTGATGTTTCATATAGGTATTTAGTAAAGTATACAAGTTTATAAAATTTCCTGCATTAAACGTCCTCAAATGTAGTTTATCATTTTTATATCGGGTATGCAAAATAGTCCATTGTATAAAAAACAAAATACGCCTTGAGCGGGTGAAACCCTTCTCCCTCAAACTGCTAAGAAAATAGGAACAGTTGTATAGACTTTAAAAGTAAAGTAAATACATAAATGTACTATAATTCTGCCATAGCACAAAACATGAATAAGCATGCTGTTTCTACTCTTTTTTTTGCAAAATTACAAACAGCTTTTTATGAACCATGACAAATTATTTTAGCATAAATTAAGCACTGAAATTTATTAGTCATGAAGTGTTTTCAGGTATATCTGGGTAGAAGAGTGTTTTTTTCTTTATTTTGATTCAAACTTCTACAATTTGTTATAAAGGTCAGAACAAAATAAACTTTAAATACAAAATTTTAAAAAATATCCCCAAGATTCTAAACATATTTAGTCTCGTTTCAAATCTTAGAATTGAAATGGCAGTAAAATGAAAATTGTTCTACTAATGGTTTAACTTCTAGTCTAAGCAGATAAAAAAATTGTTCTGCTTTTACAAAAATAAAAAATTTTTTTGCAAGTTTCTAATGGGATTTTTTTATCTTCTGATAGGTCTAAAAGATAGCAAGAGAATAAGTTTGTATATAAAGTTTTTTCTTTTATAAATATTGAAGATATATAAGAAAAAAACTCTGTTTGCGGGTTAGTCATTTATTAGGAAATAATAGCATTTACATACATGGTATTTATGTATTACAATATCATCATATACATTTTTAAGATTAGGAAAATAGTATCTATCTACAGTAATAATGATTTATTGAAGAAACCAATAGATCTTTTATTTTATATAAAATGTAGTTGCTTAGTTGCTAACAGAACGAACTAACTATATTTGTAGCCTAATTAATATATTTAAGCATTGATTAGATTAAAAAAAAAACAATAATTCAAATTATGTGCTCGAGTTGGTTAAAATATAAAGTAATTATGTTTTTATTTTTGAACTACATATATAACCAAAAGTAGAAATGAACATATTTTTTATTTGTATCCTAAAATTACTAAACTAAATATTCATAACTTACAAATCAGTAATTATGTTTTTTTGCTTACAGCATTTAAATAAATAATATGTAAGATAACATTTTAGTAGAAATTGAAAGATATTTTTTGTAGTTTGGCTGGGTATTCATGAGTATGCTATCAAACTGTGGAACTTATACAATACAAATGTATAATAGGTATATTAAATTATAAAATTCTGAGAATAGTTTGACTTTCTTGTGTGTAGTGTAGTGTAGAGGTAACATTCGGCCTATTCTGAATGGATTTAAGTTAAAACCTCCATACTCCAACACAAAAACAGCCAAACTTTTAGAAAGAGCCAGTTAATAGTAAATATTTATATTAATATTTATATATATATATATATATATATATATATATATATATATATATATATTATTTTCTTGGGAATAGGTTAGCTCATTGAAAAGTAAAACTATAATTCATATCGACGTTTCGCTCATTATATTGAGCTTTCTCAATTTTTTTCTTGAAACCATGTCAAAATAAATATCTTGAGAAAGCTCAATATGAGAAAAAAAAATATATATATATATATATATATATATATATATATATATATATATATATATATATATATATATATATACAGTGTCCTTGAAAAAGTTCGCATCATATGGGAATTTTTTTTATTAGGTCACTTTCTCAAAATTTAACAAAGGTAATAACTTTTGCTTTACTAAGGATGAAAAATGGCTTATACAAAAATAAATATGTGACCTGCGTTATCTGTCATACCTGTTTTATTTTATTTACTAAGTATGAAAAATTACTTATAGGGAATAGTCACCTGACTTGTGTTCCCTGCCAGAATTGATATATTTCTTTAAAGAAGTCGCAGAGAAAGGGGTTATTTGCTAAAATACGTGAAAGTGCTATAAAAAAAGGTGTTTCTTTTATAGTTTTACATATGTCAAATTTTGGTCAGCAATTCTAATTTTCAATTTTTATAACTTTGTCCAAGGCACTTATATATTAAAAAAATAGTTTTAAATTTCGATTATGCTCCTAAATTAGTCAATTACGACTTTTTTGTATTAAGATATCTATTTACTATCGAAAATCTTTAATTAATACATATATACTTAAAATTCCCAAAATCACAACAACTTTGCATCAAGCTTAACATATTTTTGAGAAGCAATTTTAATTTTTTTCCAAAAAAGACACAGTTTATGGAATATTTAGGTATAAGAAATTAATATTATGTTAAGGTTACTAACAGAAAACTTTTTTTTTTGAAGTTAGACAATTATTTTTTTAGAATTTTCAAGAATCAGGGAAAAGTTAAAAAAAATATTGGAATTTTTGACCAAAATCTGGTATGCATATGTAAAATTAAAAAATAAACAACTTTTCTTAATACAACTTTTTCATAGTTTAGCAAATAAGACCATTTTTCTGTAATTTTTTTAAAGAAATGTCAATTTTGACAGGTAAAGCAAGTTTTCTGATGTAAGTCTTTTATAAATATACTATAATGTAACAAATAAACTTGAAAATCATACCAGTATAGTTGAACAAACAAATTATTAATATAAAGACATGGCTGAGGCAAGCATCAGATAAATGGTCCTTATGAAATGTACACTCCAGAATGCTACACATACCACATGGTATGAATTGGCAAACAACACAAATAAGTAGTAGTGAAACAATGCATTAATACTGAACCACTTACAGTGTATACAAACTCCCAATATAACATGACTATCAGTAACAAAATTGGGATAGCTATGGGGTCACCTTTATCTCCATTTCTAATTAGAAACTTTTTGCATTAAATATAATTCAAATATATCTACATAAATAGATCTTATTACTACATTCTGCACACAACAAACACGCCTACTAATACTCATAAGATGCATGAACTAGTCATGGGAATTTACTACAAAAGCACAAACTGTTCTACTAATGATTACAAACTTCTAAATCTATAAATTAAAATATATTTCCTTTTCTGCTTTCTTCATCGATGGTGAGATTCAAAATTACATGGTCTATTGGCTTCTACAGTTCGTAGCAATAAACAGTTTTCTTGTGATATGGGGTTTTCTTTGTACCTAGAGAAAAAATAACTAGAATTAGTTTTTTCCTTGTTTATGTGAAAATATGGTGTTTACTCTCTACAACTAATACATACCTAACAAAATAACAGTTCGTAGCAATAAACAGTTTTCTTGTGATATGGAGTTTTCTTTGTACCTAGAGAAAAAATAACTAGAATTCGTTTTTTCCTTGTTTATGTGAAAATATGGTGTTTACTCTCTACAACTAATACATACCTAACAAAATAAAAAAAATAAATTCTGTGTCAAAATTAAATATGTTTTATCAGTACTACACAAAAGAGGTCCAAGTAAAATAGGTATAAGTTAATGTTTAATTGTTAAAAGCTTTGGAAGTTTTAATTTAATACTAGGTAGTAAGCAAATTTTTAAGAAGGGTTTGTTGCATTTTACTTTCCTACATATTAGTAATAAGCAAAATACCTTACATATATTTTTTAACAGTAATGATATAGAATAAATTCTCTTTAATGCTAATTAGTAGGAAAAAAAGACGCAAAAACTAGTTTCATTAGCGAGATGGACTCGATATAATAATAAAGCCAGAATAATTAAATATTATTTATATAAACTGAAAAGAATGAAAACAATTGTATTTATAATTTCAACTTAACAGGTGTTTTCCATTAGATTCAGGCAAGGCCCAAGCAAAAAAAGAAAAGCAAGGGAAAAGTGCATATAAAAAAACATGTTTATTTTATTCATTATCAACTGTTATCATACATATAAAAGTAAATTATAAACTATAACTACTATTAGGACAAGCTACAGAACCCTCAAAATAGAACAGAAAAAATTTAGCAAGTTCTTTGATAGAAAACATAATTGATGTACCACACCTTAGACCTAAAATTCTTAGTTATTGTTTTTTAATAAAAATCGACATTTTGTGTATTTTGAATACGTACAAAGAAAAAAATGGTTGGAGATAAAAATAATATTTTAGTTTGCTTTAATACGATTTAAAGGTTATCTTTTGAAAGAATAATTACATTACCTGATAATAATAAATGTGATTTCTTTTATACTATATTTAATGTTTAGTCAAGTACTTAATATGTAAAAAGTCTAAATAAGCCAATAGAATTTTGGGAATTTAATAGTTATAATAAAAAGTGTTTTACCATCAGGTGTAGCAGCTAAGTGGTTAAATTCTTCACGAATAAAATTGGCAGGTTCCTTGATTTTTGCATTTGGTCTTGACTGTGCGAATTTCTGCCCTGCAACACTCTCTTTTTGCTTTCCATAAAGTGTGGAATAGGTTTTAAAATGCCTTAAATTTATAATGGAACTGACCAGGTTATTGCAGGAAGTGTTAAGTCGCCTTTTACATACTGTGCCAAATACTGAAGCTGTTAATATGTATTTTCTAATTTCTCCCTAAAATGGATTATCCCACTGCCCAACTGTATTTCTTGAAGTAACCTAGAAAAATGTTCATATATTTAAAAATATTAGGGAGCATGTAATACACCAGAGTATTATATAGAAGTATAAATGAACAAAGCCTAACAGAAAATGAACACTATGCAAAAACATACTCGCAAAGAGAGATGTGCCTACTCAATACATAAATACCATTCAGTTGTCTTACTATATTAAGTTGCCCTAGAATCTTAATACTCTATATAATATATTTCTAAAAATAGTAAAACCTATAGACTTTTGTGTCTCCCACTACTATTACAACCAGTATAAGTATAAATGAACCAAGCCTACCGTAAATGCAAGCTATACTAAAATATATTCCCACAGGAAGATGTGTCTACATTTTCTCTAAATCAATACATATATTGCTGCCCTTCAGCCTAAAATTAATGATGGTCAATGTAATTCTTAAGGAGGCAATGTCTAAAGTAAATCCTATATGAAATGCAGTATACTTCAGGCAGCGTTGTTTAAAAACCAACTTTAGCTACTGCAATCAATGTGTTAAATACTATTTCAATTAATTAATAATTTTACTTAATTTTTCTTTTTTTTTCTTTAATTTCTGCCTTGCGCGAGCCCCTCCAATGCATACCAAAAACAAGCTTAACATTGGATGGAAGTTACAAAATGAAAAACCTAATATTATTGAGATATAGTAAATATAGAGTAAAGAGAGAGAACAAAAAAGGCGAGTCTCAAAAAACTGTAGATTTAATCTCTTGATCTAAACAAAAATAAAAACTTTTTATAAACCAGTGGCATACTTTACTTTTTCTTTAATATGAATTATGTTGCCCTTCCCCCAGACACCATGAAATGGATAATTATAATCCTAATACTTTCAGCCCCTTGTTATCCAATCAAACTTGCAATGCTTGACCAAAATCGTCATGAAATATATTTAAAATATCTATAAAAAATTCTTTTTTTTTATTAAGACAGCCTGTATCTCAAAGACAAAACAAAACATAGACTATAGGAAACATGTGTTAAAATACGTCAAGGAATAGCATAAAATTAAGGAACAATGTATATTGTTTTATGTCTTCTCAAACAGTCTCATGTAATATATATATATATATATATATATATATATATATATATATATATATATATATATCTATATATATATATATATATATATATATATATATATATATATATATATATATATATATATATATATATATATATATATATATATATATATATATATATATATATATATATATATATATATATATATATATATATATAAATATATATATATATATATATATATATATATATATATATATATATATATGTTTATATTTATATATTATATATATATTACTAATAATATTAGTAAATCCAGTAATCAAGAACAAATAAAAGTGGTGTTAGAATTATATAAGTGTCAGTCTTCTTATATGCTGCTAGATTTTTTTTACATCGTCAAACTATATTTCTCTTCATGTGAACCCCTTCCCTATCCCACATATTTTAACGGCCTATACCAAGACAAGTTTTTACTTTTTAAATGTGATTGTAAAACAGTACAACCAAGTGCCCAAAATCATGGAATAACGTCTCTACAGCCAACACCTTACATTTTGCCAACTTGCATTGTTTGCCCTTACAAAACTTGTCAGGGCAAACACCACTTGTGCATGCATAATCTTTTTTTTATTGTAATTTTGTCAGGGTTTTATAATCTACTACTACGAATTATCTAAACCTTTAAAAATTATTTTCGTAATTCATTTTGGAACATTGTATTAGGAATACTTTTACTAATATGTGATACTTTCAAATATAATAAATAAATATTTTACTGAAAGATCTCTTAATTTATACTCACAAAGATATCCCTGGAGACCTCGCTGGAGACTCATCTTGGAACTTTAAACTCTCAACATCATTACCACGCTTCTTTGCAAAACTGGTTGAATATGTATGGCCTTTGTTAATATCATCCCTACAATAAAAGATGCATTAGTAGTTGAAACTGTTGTAATATTATCTGAAATATTAGGGAACTATATTTATTTATTTTTCTTTATTAATATCTTTGGCATGTCCAACGTGCTATTATATCTTAACAACATGGTAAACTGACTGGTATACCTATGGCACTTATATGATAATGCCCAGGGGCATACACTTTTGTTTTTGAGGGAACCAAGTGAGGCTCCAAAAATACAGAGAGCGGTGAAAGAAAAAAAATGTCAGGTGGATTTTAAGACATACATTTGAAGTGAAAAAATTGAAATAATAAGACTAAGATTCCAAAAAATATATTTTATTATAAAAATATATTTATTTTACTTAGAATAACTTTAAACAAATATATAAGTAATATCTATAAAGTAGTAAAAGTAATCAGATCAATAAGACTTATAAAATGTTTGGAACATTAAATTGATTAGTTGATATCTCGGTGATACAAGTTGTAGGATATTTTTTCTTGTTTGCAGTTTTAAGCGCATTCTTAAATCATGCGTCTTTAACGCCTTTCACAAATTTGAATAATTCAGGTTATTGTGTCTGAAAAAATATTAAAACATGTTAAGTTATTTATTACATTGTGCTTTTGACTCTACATTTGAAAAATGACAAATTGATATTTAGAAAGGCTGTAAAATCAAAATAATTCTACTTAGAGCAGAAATTGTATACTCCTACCTCAGTTTTTTATGATCTTTCTTATGGTCCCGTAAAAGGGAAGTATTATAATCGTGAAAAAATCACCCTAAGAGATTTTTACTGATCTTTACATTTTAGGGTTCCGGAATCCCAAAAAAAAAAACATGTTTTACCATTTCGATTGAGATTTAGAAGAGCAGAAATTGCACTCCTACCTCAATTTTATATGGTCGTTCGTGTGGTCTCCTCGTAAGAGAATTCTGTACGAAGAAACTTGTTGGTAAAGGTGAATTTATCGATTTTTTTATGAGAGAAACTCTTCTATTTAGACTAAAAGCTGATGCTATAAGAAAGACCTTCGGAAAGACCTTAAAAAACTAAGCATGTAATAAAAAAATGATATTACATTTAAAGAAAATTACCATCGATGTTAGCATGTGAACCTTGTATAGTGATAATGTTAAAAAGAAGCAATAAATAATATTACATATTTTAATATTTCTGCTAGCATTTCTGTCTAAAATGATTATTCAATTTTCATTGAATTTGTGTAAAACTTAGAGGTTCCATATCTTTTTTAGGCAGTTGTGTTGTAGGCCAGATTTCTTACCATGTATACTTTTTTTTTCAAAAAATGGTTTTAATAATAAATATGTATTTATTCCTGTGATATTTGTTGATTTGCACACTGCCTTAACAAATAAAATACCAGTTCTAGATGGCACAATTTCGTTCAAGTTGATAAGAAATATGACAATACAGAGTAATACTAGTAATACCTGGAATTTTGAACTAGAAACAATTCTGTATTAAAAAACATGCCAGTTAAAAAAAAAGAGGAATACACATTTGGATGCTTATTTACTTTACTTATTTTTGTTACATTTTAGAAATATTTTTAAATATACATATTGGTATAAAACGTAGTGGTGGTATCAACTTTTATTTTTTAAATAAAACACCAATTTCTTCTGGGTTTTGAATTTTGTTCCAGATTCTATCTATTTGCATATAGTATCTTTACTTGTTTTTGAGATTTTGACTTCTGAAAATTTGTATTTTCATACTTGGAGAAGATGTAACATCACAAAACAGATTTCGCTTATTGCAAGAGATAGAAAAATGGTTAAATATAGAAAGTTTTAGACAATTTCGTTACAAGCCTAATAGCACCTGCAGGCGAATTCTAGCCATTATGTTCTTGAGATATTTAGAAACGAATAAAATATTGCATTTTTAAAATTATGCAGTAACTTTTTTAATCCTAAAATTTTTTTAAAGTTGTAAACATATTGTCAAATAATTTTTTTGTCTAACATTTTATAGTGCTGTCATATTTTGAATCTGATGTTTCGTAAATGAGGGGCCATCATCAACTTTTAAATACACACCTGGATTTTTTAATTTGTTTTGTAACAAACCTTTGCATTCGAAAATCCAATGATGTAATGCACTTCTATATTAAAAGTATTTAAGATTTGAGGAAATCAAGGTTATCCCTCTCTCTCTAAAACATTGTCTCTTATGGGAAAATCTTATAATATGTGCTGTCCAAATATTAAATCGGTTATATTATTAGTGTGGGAGGGTCAAATGCAAACCGATAAAAAGTTGCTTCCCAATAATTTTCTCTCTGTGATATGATAACTGTGGGGGTATACGGTGTTAAAGCCTGCTACTGTCTGCAACAGTAAAACTTTCTAAGTGGAAGTCACATAAAAAGGATCAATATAATACTGATAACTAAAAGCTTTATTCTTGCACAGATTGTCATGGATCCGGTGAGTTAAATTGCATCAGCCAGCATTATGAGACTACCACTATGAAAGTATTAGTGTTGCATAAAAAGTGTAATTTTATGAGCTTTTAATTTCTACCACAATTATATGACCAACAGGAAATAAGTTTTTATACCTACCGAATTACTATACCCCTGAAGGTACACTATCTTTGTTAAAAGTTAAAATTTAAAATTAATCCTACAAAACATATTTAAATTTTACAAATACAAAAACCATAGGTATTTATGTGAATTTCAGAGAGAATTCACCTCATGTATAAAAATATGAATACAAAATAAAAATGAACCAGAAAATTCTAGAAGAATCGTGCTGCCTAGGTACCTATAAAAAACACATTTATTAGTTTTATTTATTTTCATCATTGTTTGAAAACAAAATAGTCTTCCTCCTTTAAAGTTGGGCTATTTTAAGTTTCAAACAAAAGATATGTACTTTTAGAAATACATCCCCCATGTGCCTTCTAAAAAATTACAATAGCATGGACATACAGATAAAAGTTTATATAAGTAGTCCCGAACGTAAAAATTATGTTCATATTTTTAATAGGTATGTACTGTAATTAGTAATTGTCCATTTCTAATTCTTCAAATTCATGAAGGGTCTCAAAATCGAGCACCTATAGTTATATTATTTGAACTTACCTTATTCTGCATTTTCCCAGGATTCTCATTGCAAAATTTTTTGCCATTCGGCGACGAGGTCTTGCTGCTCTCGTATTTTTACGCCCTTTACACTCATTACACATATTCTAATTTTCACAGGTAACACAGGAATTCATAAACAAATATCTAGAAAGCTTAGACACAGTCACAAGAGTGAGAAGTTCTAAACTAAACGTCGACGTTTTAAAAATACAAGTACTAGTCATTTTAAGACACACCTTCACACCTATAAAAAACAAACAGGAAATTCTCAACCCACGACTCAACAAGCTATCATAAAATCATGTTCATAAAAATATAAGGAAACCAATATTCCGGGTATTTAGATATTAAAAAAACTTGTTTTTATCGGCAAACACCGAAAGGTGCCAAAAGTCGAAAGGCCTTGCTATTATTACTTTGGCTAGCTGATAAAAAAACAGTCAATAGGGGAGATCATAAATATTATAGTCTGTAAAAGAGGTATTCTTTAACAGCACTCTCTCGTTTTATTTCATTTTGCAACAAAGATAGATATATCAATGAGGCAAGAAATACATGCCATGTGCAATATTTTGAATTTTCTATCAAAGGAATGTAAAACTCCTAAAGTTATTTGCTTGGGATGGAGGGGATACCACAATGTTGCGTCACTGTTAAGCGTTTTCTGAAATATTTGAATTTTTCCGTTAAAAGTGAAACTACTTATTTGCATAGTATTTGATAGATTTTATGTAATGTTTGTACATAAATATGTTATAACATTAAATATTGAACGTGTTAATTTATTTATATGGCCTATTTTGGAAAAAATGAAAAAATAATCGAATTCCGACATTGATGCGTCATCTACAGAGTGGCGCTTAAGGTTTGAGTTCGAAAAATGAACACGAGAAATTTTATAGCGTGTATTTGCACTCTTAATCTTTTGCTCTAGTTCAAAGAGGAACGGTTATAATGCCGCTACACCCTTGATAATTTTTCACCTTTAACTTTCTGATATTATTATTTCTTTTTTGCCAGCCATTTTCTGCTTGTAGTCAAATTTTTATTGACGTAATCACTGGCATAACATTTTTTAAGCTTTTTCAGATAGAATGCTAAATGATATGGTGGCATGCCTCTCCTTTTGGGTCAAAAACCATTTCTGGGTATTTGGCTTGACGTAAACATTTTTGTTTTTGCAGGTTTAGAAAAGAAATTTCTCATAAAACTAGAATCAATTCCTAATATTGGATATTTTTGATGTACCGACGCCATAATTTTGTGCTAGTGGTGTGCCCGGAATACCTCGCTTTTGCTACTGCAATATGTCGTTATTTCCAGACAAAGGGTTTTGTGCGATATCTTCTCATTGCGAAATTACTCCTACCTTACAAAGTGCACAATTGGGAGGGTATTTCCGTCCGGACTACCGATATATATATATATATATATATATATATATATATATATATATATATATATATATATATATATATATCTATATATATATATATATATATATATATATATATATATATATATATATATATCTATATATATATATATATATATATATATATATATATATATATATATATATATATATATATATATATATATATATATATATATATATATATATATATATATATATGCCCTTTCACATATCGTTCGTCAAACGATACGTGGACGATCTTTTACTCGCATTTCCTGGGGGTAGAATTGAAGTGGCTCTTGAGATCTTTAGCTGGTTTAGTGAACATATTCAATTTACATGCAAGGAGGAGACTAACAACAGTGTCCCCTTCCTCGACATGTTAGTTATTCGTACCGATGACACTATTCTACAAACACAGTGGTACAGAAAGCCTTACTATTCTAATAGATTCATTAGCTACCACTCTTACCACCCTGTGCGCATAAAAACCAATGTCATTATGGGCATGAAAACTCGGGCTATCAGACTCACTCATCCAACTAAAAGCGAGTTGATTTTACAACAACTAAAAAACATTTTTCTAGAAAATTCTTACCTTTTAAAACTAGTACTAAAAATTTTGTTTCAAACTGAACATAATATAATAGACACCTTTAGGGAGATTGATCTTCCAAATTCAATGCTTTCTCAGTCTATCACTAATACGCACTTGGACTTGCCCAGGCAATTATCATTCATAGAGGATCCTCCTCTCAATAGGTTGTTCTTTTGTTCTCTTCCACATATTGAGAACCTCACTAACAGACTTATTAATATCTCTAAAAATACTGAGATTAAAATAGCGAGAAAATAACAAAAAAATCTAGCTCTCTTGTTCACCAAAACGAAAACACCCATGTCACTGCTAGAGAATTACAATATAGTTTATAAAATTCCATGTAATGAGTGTAAGTTATCATATATAGGACAGACTTCTAGAAGCCTTAGAGGCAGAATTACATCACATAAGAACGACTGTCGGAGAGGGGTTCCGTCCTGTGCGCCTGAGTGAACATTTCATTAAAGAAAACCACTCCCTTAACTGGGGTGGCGCTGAGATTTTGCGCATTTTTTTTTGAAATGATACATATCAATCTCCCACACCTAGTCATAAACAAAAAAAGTGACACCCAAAACCTCAGCTCCATATACAGTTATATTTTAACATTGCAAAAAAACAAATGTCAGTGTTTGGACGCTCCCGCCCCTGATGAGTAGTTGATAAATTTCTATGTTATAAATATTATTACATATATTATTCCCTATTTTATCTTTATATTGCTATTGTCTGGGCAATTGATTATTTTACAACTATTACAGGTCAGGGCAACTATCATACTTTTAAAGGTTTTTCGTGACCTTTCACACTTATCCCCTTAATTAATTACCATTAGAAAATAAATATATAGCTATGTATACATTTTCATAAATTAGATCGAATTAGATTGAGCATTGTCTACACACCACTGTAACATAGGCAACCCGTCATCTTTCTGTGTTGTGCCTTCAAACTACCAATTTAGTTTACCTTTCTGTTTCTTTTTTCTTGTTAAAAATAATATTTGCATCTCTCTCACTCACGTCCCCTCTAGTTTCGTGTTTAAAATTCCTCTAAAAAACGTGTTTGCTAGTTAACAAAATGAAGTCCCAGGATGGAAATGTTTTTAAAAGTTTTTAAATTCATTTTTCGCTACCAATCTTTTAAAATTTTTAAATAAACAGAATGATGATTTGGTGCAACTAAATATGTGTCTTTTTCAGAGTATGTTTTTGTTTTAATAGCAAACCCACATTGGTGAGTTCAAACGTATTATACTTATTAGTTAGTTTCTAACTTGTTTCTTTTTTTAAAATTATTTTTAGAAAAGTCCTGAGGAAGTGATAAATCGATCCCGAAATCTTGACAAAACAATAAAGGGTTCCACACTTTTATTTGGTCTTTTATACACATAAACTGCATCCCACTAACCTAAGGTTTTATATATATATATATATATATATATATATATATATATATATATATATATATATATATATAGATTTGTTTCAATTTTTTTGCAAAAATTAAGTGTGATATAGAGTTGAACTGGTCAAATTATGATACGAATTGAAATTTATATAATTGTGAAAAATCCCCTTCAAAGATTTTACATAGCCTCAACTTTTAGCGTTTCGAGATACCCAAAACAAGTTTTCTCAATTGCGTCTGTTGGTCGGTGTGACTATCGATTTAGGGCATTGCTAAACAAAACTTTGGTCTAAAATTAAAATCCTTTTGGGGATGACCTAGTAACATTTTGGTAAATATCCAATATGGCGGAACAAAATGGCGGTCTGATGAAATGTTAAAAAAATTATCACTAAAACACTAATTATCTAAATTACTTTAAAATATGGCACAAAAATCAAGTGTTAACATAGAAATGAACTGGTAACACTTTGGTATGAATACTTATTAGATTAATAACAACAAAATGGCGATGAAATAAAATGATTAAAAAATCAACGTAAAAAAAATGTTCTTACTCAATTGACTTCAAAATGTTCACAAAAATTAAATGATCTAATAAAACGGACACGAGTTCAACATGACGGAACAAAATAGCGGTCTTAAAAAAATTCAGTATAAAAACTACTTATTCAATTTATTTTAAATTATGCCCAAAAATCAGGTATGGCCAAGGTAGAAACTGGTAAAATATTACGAATCCAATGTGGTGGAACAAAATGACGCCCAATAAAAATATTTGAAAAGACAATATATGTATATGTGTTGCTAAATGACTATGTACGGAACAAATAGTTTACTTCCGGACAATAGTCACATTTCATTTATAAAAAAAGGGAAGATTCATAACGAGGAAAGTTCCAGGTAATTTTTTTTCTTATATGTACTCCGATTACTTACGGATGGTTTGACCAGGGATGCATGTATGGAGGGGGAGCCACCAAATCCCCTCCAAAGTTGTTCGGGTTAAACTAAATTAAAAATACATTTGAGTTTTGCTAATTTATTTCTTTGTGAAATTGTAACACATTGTAACATTCCTTATATTATATATAAATACATATCTATTTATATTTATAGAAAATCAGCAATACACAATACCTATACTTTATAAACCAAATTTTAAAGCAAATCAAATTTATTACGGAAAATCTCTGGTAGAAAAAATCAATGTGACCCCATTCCTCTATTTTTTTTCAAGATACTTGCTATGGGACCACTCCGGCTCAACCCTGAATACTTCCCGAAAATTTCATCTAAATTGGTTAAACCATCCGGGAGTAATCGATGTACATACATAAAATATATATATAAATTTACTATGCTTTACCAAATAGATTTATGTATGTTATTTAGTAACGTATTAACTCAAAAACCAAGGAGGTTTTAAACATTTTAGAGGCATATTTACTTAACTTACTAACTAAACTCAAGTTTTTAGTAGTTTACTATCAGGGTCTTCGCGTTTATAAACAATAAGATGAAATTATTTACAAAAGCTTAATCATTTATCCTTAAGGCTAATCAATAGAACAAAAGTTTTGGAACATTTTTCGCCTATTTTACAGAATTTTAGTGCTAAATGAGAATGAATATACGTTTTGTAGTATGATACTTCTACTTTCGATATGATTTTGCAGTATCCAAATCGGATCATCCGCACTACGCATACAGGCATGCTGAAAAATAGTGCATTAAAAAATTCATTCAAATTCAATGGCAGTTGTGCAAAAATTCATATTCCCAGCGCCTGCTTTTGGTATGCATAAAGTACACATCAATAACTATTATTTCGCAAAGGGCCTTCGCTACAACTTATGAAATAACAGAGATATGAATTTTTGAAAAAAGCCTAATTTTTTCTACTAATTTCTAATGATCTGATCAAGTCGGGTAACCATATCATATCGTTTGTAACCTTATTCTCTACATTTCATCTCTTTACTTCATTAGTTTCGATTTTATGAACCGAAAGAAAACTATTTTTTGCATTAAATTGTTTATAACAAATAAATAAAAGATAATTGTGAGTGGGAAACATAATGGAATATTCCTATGGTCTATATTGAGTGGGATGACGCACTCGGTTGTCAGTTAAATTAATTTATTTCAAAAAATTAAATTAATGAAAATAAAGCCACAAAACACTTGGATTTCTTAAGAACACTTCTCTAAACAACTGTAATTGCGTAGAATTTAGTCACCAACTAGCGCTGACGTTGACGATTATCTTTTTGCTTTTTAACTAACTTTGATTCGGTTTGAGTTAAATTTTTAAAAAATATTGTACGTGGTAATTTATAGCTCATATTTCTTATATAACTTGTTTATTTAAGTAATACTACTAAGGCTGCTTAAGCCCAACCTAAAAATTGCAGATGTATAATTATATAAATCTAATGTGATAATGTTAAATTAATACTCTTTTTGTTTGCTGCATATGTAATTGACTACGTAAAATTAATACAAATTACAGAAAAATTTTTTTCTCAAATAAGTAGGACAGTTTGTTACCAAAACTTTTTGTATAAATGAGGAATACTATAGTTTTAATATTACGTCCATTTTGTTCCACCCGAGCTGGACACAAGACGGAGTGGTATGATTTCTTCTTTCGACACAAGCAGAATACCTCATGCAGCAATTCTGCATTGCCTGAATGCGCTTCATATCGTAGTGCGCTAGACATGGCTGATAAACAGAAACTACGTTACAATAATCAAACAAAGATAAAATTAATGCTTCCGTTATTTTTAATTTAACCAGTGCTAAGAATTTTTTAACACGATATAGTACCTTCAATCGTTCGTAAACACATTGTAACCGACTATTAACACGCGGAATAAAATTTAATTTTTTATCTAAAATGAGACCAAGATTTTTAGCAGTGACTTTAAATTCTACGTAAACACCACCTATGGAAAGCTTGCTGAAATAGTTAAGTTCGTTTCTTTGGTGGCTGGTACCCAGTAAATTTTGCACAGTTTTACTCGGATATTAATTTAAGACATTTTTGACCAAATGTTGATTTTTCTCTAAATCGCTGTTAAGTGAGTCCAAAGTCAAATTGTGGGGAAAAGGATGTATACACTTGGCAGTCATCAGCATATATATGTATTTTATTTGAGATTGAAGTTGAGATATAAGACGTGAATAAAATAAATAAAAGTGGCCCCAAAATTTTTTCTTGTGTTCTATTTATTAT
Organism: Kuschelorhynchus macadamiae; assembly: GCA_030620095.1. Taxonomy (NCBI): domain Eukaryota; kingdom Metazoa; phylum Arthropoda; class Insecta; order Coleoptera; family Curculionidae; genus Kuschelorhynchus; species Kuschelorhynchus macadamiae. The sequence continues at coordinate 67,481 of JAUTXW010004984.1, read as the reverse complement.
ACAGGGTAGTTTTAAAAACTATGAATTTTTGCAAAATTTCATCTGACTGACTATCTTGAAAAACGTGTATAAAACTATTTTCATATTTTGTAGAATGATTTGGGAGGGTATTAAAAAAATTTTCATGGGTTTTTCGAATCCCCTCCATTTTTAGAAATATGATTTTTTTATTGAAAAGATTCACTCATTTTACGTTTTACCCTGTAATTTTGTTGTGTTACATTATTTTAATGACCTCTTAGTGAATTGTTTTATAAGTGAGTGAGTCAGAAAATCCACTACGTGAGGCAAGATCAGCTTCCGTAAGAAGTCATTGAAAAGAAAAACACTATTGATAATTATTTCGAAAATTTAGTGTTTCATATTTTTGGATAATATGCTAAAATAAAACACAATAATACCGAGTTTCTAGAATAACTGATTCTATGGTAACAAACAGCAACGTATTATTTTATGCAACTTCCTGTGTATGTTAACTTGAATTGTGCTTCACATTCTAGACACATTTTATGTTACATTTTCTATAACTAGATTCAACAGGTTTTTACAAAATGGCGTCTGAAAATTGACGTATTTGATATTTTATAAAGCTGTAAATGATAGGCGGCTTAATTTATTACAAAACTGTTTACACTTCCATTCTGAATTTTTAGCGATCTATCTATTGACATTAACTGACATTATATCCGAAAATATAAAAATTATTCAAACGATTATAAATTAATTATCTATAAAAATACATAGCGACGTATCTTACTTTTAATTATTTTCCAGTTTTGTTTCAGTTTTGGCAGTTTATCTTGATAGAACTTTGTTTAAAATGACATATGACATAGATTAATTATTGCATAATAAGAACCGGACCAATAATTTACTTATGTTTTATGACCGATGAGATGCTGTACCAATATTTATTTAAATAAATCAAACAAACCAAAGCTTTTATTTATAATACATTGAAGTTAAAAGTAAAAAAATAACATTTAGTGTATGAAGTTATAATAAGTTGTAAATGTTTATTATATTTTCACAAAAGCTTTTGTCTTACGTCTCATACCTGTGAAAACCGTTTTGTGATAAACTAAACCGCCTAGCATTTACAGCTTTATAAAATGTTAAATATTATATTTTTTTTTTATAATATTTATTTTAGCATATTATCAAAAAATATGAAACCCTAAATTTTCGATCGAAATAATTATCAAGAGTGTTTTTGTTTTCAATGACTTCTTACGGAAGCTGACCAGCTACCTACCTTGCGTAGTGGATTTTCTAACTCACCCTGTAGAGTTACCACCTTGGGCCTTCCATAATAAATACTTGTCTGCTTATAAAACAATTCACCAAAATTTGTATACAGGGTTCGCGATGCTAGAAAGATCATTAAAATTGCGTTATGCCTTATGGTATTTTTTATGCGATAGGATACAAGCCAAGCCTATTATTAGTGTAATTTCTTTGTTTGTCATGTTTCTAAGAAAATGCCCAAACCGTCCCGAGACTTCAACCATAAAAGAAAAAAGTTACTTTAAAAGCAAAAAAGAAGGTTTGTTTTTTGTGTAACCACGTTCGAACTCGTTAAATTCATATTTTTCAAATTAACAATTTTTTTTTAAATTAATTTTCTCAACTTTTTCGTTCCCTGTATACATTTTTTTTAATCACCAAGGCAATGTCATTATAATAATGTAACATTAAAAAGTTACAGGGTAAAATGAGTGACTTTTCAATAAAAAAATCATATTTCTAAAATGGAGGGATATCGAAAAACCCCTGAATTTTTTTTTAAATACTCTCTCAAATTACCCTATAAGATATAAAAAAAGTTTTAAGCGCTTTTAACAAGATCGTCTCTTAGGTAATATTTTGCAAACATTTCATCGTTTTTTAAAACCACCCTACATAATAAAATGTATGGTATCGCTAAAACCACAGCCCATTGGGTCGTATCTACAAGAAATCGCCCATAATAAATTGGAAGGCGCTTTGCCATATCCTCTTTCGTTGGATATATGTCACTTTAAAGTTGAACCAAAAATTTCGTTGGTGCATTTGATGTGTCCAGCAGTGTATATCAAGTGACTGCATATCCATATTTTTTATATCACTTTGTAAGATGAATTTAGTTGTTTTGGCTTCTTAGTTGAGAGCTGAAGGAAACAATAAATTTATTTATGATCCGTCATTAGGGGTAGATCGACATCATCAAATTTTATGAGTTCGGGTTCATTGGTTAAAATGAAATCGATTGAGGTACATGTAGTCAGAGCTAGGAGTATCTAATTTCTAAGTTACAATAAAGTAACTGAGTTACTTTTTTATTATGGAATAATTATCTTGTAACTAGGGGCTTGTGTTGAGTATCTTGTAACGGTTACTTTTAAAAGTTATTTTTAGTTGCAAAATGTAACTTTAGTTACAAAAAGTAACTTTAGTTACAAAAAGTAACTTTATTTACAAAAGAGTATCTCAGTTACTATTTGTTACTCTGGTCAACTTCAACGTATAAATCATACAAAAACATTGCAACACGCGGAAATAGCGTAAAAAAGTTGGCTTCCACGCTTTATTGACGCTCACGCTTTTATCGGCGTAGGCACTTTTTTATTTTTCGAAAGTTTCACCAACTTTTTGTTACTACTCCTACTGTTTTTACTTCGATATCAGAGGTAAACGTTGTTATGTGTTCATGTTATTTTTAGTTTGGTTACTTGATTTGCAGTAACACGCCGTAAAGTGCAGTTTGTTTACTTTTTATAAATCGTATAAAGAAGATAACTAGGTTTACCTAGAATATTAAATTTTGTGAGAGTCATAGAGTTTTTCTATAAATTTATTTATTTCTGAAAGTGATAAATATTGTTGTTGGGGGGGTTTAGGTAGTATGTACAGGGTATGTCAACAACACTGCGTTGTTTATGATTTGTAGATTAAATTTGGCAAAAAAAACACATTTGAAATATTATGTAGTGACCAATTGTGGATCATGTAAAAATATTTCCGCGTGAACAGGTACGTCAAAAAAGTAGTGCAGCATAATGGAACTCCCTGTATATTAATTAATTTTTGAATTTAGGGTGAAAATGATAAATATAAAGGTTGTAGAATGTGTCACGTAGTTTTTTTTATATTTTAGGAGTAGAAAATTCCTTGTCATCAATTGCTATCTTGAAAGTTTTATTTGGTTAAGTAATTTGCTCCTGTTAATTTACTTACTGTTATGTTATTTTAGGAAGCTAGTATGATTGCAGCAAATAAAAATAAACAGAGGGTTCGAAAAACTAACAAAATATACTAGAATTTGGTTATGGAAATTTTAACTTTTTGTGATAGTTCATAAGTTAAAGCAAGTGCCATTTGAAAAACATTTGATATTTTTGCAGTTACCTTACTTCACACATCTTACTTCGAATGTTATATAAGAAACACTTTAGCTTTGCTTTATTCCTTTTTAATACCATATGTAAAACATTCTCCTCAAAAAAAAAAGAAAACAAATTAAATGGTTACATATTTAAATGTTGATGATACTCTAGACGGTAATAATAGTTTAATAATTAGACTTGGGGTTACGAAAAACATATTAAAAATTCTACCTCTTCAGATGACAGCACTACCTTAAATATGCAAATTATATACAAATTGGTTTTTGTTCAATAATTCGTTTTCTCTTTGTCATACAATAAATATGATGGTATAAAAAATAAACGTTCATAACATTTTTTACAAAGAATGTTCTATTCACTTTTTACGTAATACCCGTACCATGCTGGTGTACAAAACTCTTTTTGTAGAGCATTTTTTAAACTTTTATTTATGTGTGGTATGACAAAGAGAAAATGAGTTTTTACACAAAACCAAGTTCTTGTACTTAATTTGCATATTAGAGTTGTGATTTCATCGGGGGTGAAAGAACTTTTAATATAATATGTTTTTCGGGATTCCTTAAATCTAGTCAATTAACAAATAAAAAATAGTGTTTAATTTTTTCAATCTTTGACGTGATTTTTTTGACCCACCGTTACTTTTAATAAGTAACTTACAGTTATTAGGAACTTAGTTAATTTTTGATTAAATGTATTGAAAGTATCTAAGATACTTACTACTATACTAAAAAAATAACTTGTATCTTGAATCTAGATACATTTTTTCAGTAACAGCTCTGCGTGTAGTAGTTGTCCAAAATTATTTATAACAGCTTGAAAGAATTTGGTATTAGCAAAAAATTGACCAAACAAATTAATATTAAAATTTCCCAGGATGTATCAACATTAGTTGACACTAACAGTCCCCCAAAATATATTCTTATTTTTGTATGTTTTTGTACGACACGTGTGGTGGACAATAAATACAGCCAATACCGACCCTTTTTCTATTTATGTTAACCGTCAGCCATATATTAACTATACCGTCATCGGAGCCCTAATATATTACTTTAATATTTTTGACGTTACTTGAACTTCGTATATAGGCTATTACACCTCCCCTCTGCCTGTTGGGCGATCGTGCCTAAAAACATAGTAACCAGGAATATTAACTGCATAATACGATATCATATTCGTTTTGATATATGTCTTTAAGACCATCTGTTTTGTTTAGAATCGACCTTATATTTATATGACAAATTATAATATCGGATTTGAATATTCCATTACCATCATCGAACATATCATGTGCGCGCATAATTTCTGTCTACAAGTCTAGATATAAGGTAAAACAATCCCTATATAGAAAACTAAGTAAACCAACCAACATAATACCACTCTATTTTATTAAACAGGGACATGCAAACAGTAATAATCTCCTGGCCCGAGATAATGCAAAGTGCTCTTTTGTCTTAGGAAAATATCATTGACAAAGCTGTACAGAAAAAAATAATATTAACATATGATACGAGAGTGAGATACAAAAACAAATAAGAAAGATAATGCAAATATCATTAAAAATCTATGCCTACCGCAGGGATATAATAATATCATTTTTTCATTTTATTTCCGATCATCAGTCTGTTCGATTTGATGTCCAAACGTTTGTGATGCTATGTTTTTCAACTGCAATTTTCACTAAATTATGTTTGTAGCTGTCAAATCCCCAAGAATCACTTATAATTTGGCTACAGTAACAGTTTGGCAAACAGGCTATCTCGAGGGGTAATGATGGAATCTTGGAAAATTTAAACAACGGGGTTTATTTTTTTTTCAATGTCATTGGCACAGTATATCTATCTATCTTCATTAGATATATATATATATATATATATATATATATATATATATATATATATATATATATATATATATATATATATATATTACAATACTTTTTCTTACGAGGAAAGTAAAAAAAATAGGTTGTCCCATTTACAAAATAAAAGTGGGCCGTTGTCCCAAATCCAACAGTTTTATGTTACCTTCATTAATTGCTCCGATTTTCTAATACTTCACTTGCCGTGGATATCCCTGTATAATATATTAATTTTTAACACACATTTATAATTTTACGCGCTGTTTTTCTGATCCCAACATCAAGTCAATATTTAATTTGCCTTTCTATTACCTAAGGTATGTCACTCTTAAATATTATCCTGTATTAACGCATATTGATCGATGTGAGTCACTCATCAGTTCAGATGCTTGGTCTGATATTATGTCACTATTATTAATAAAGAAAAACCTCTAATAGGTAAATGGATTTAAATGTTTTGAACTATGTTTGTAACCTATGGGATTATTACGACAATTTAGCTAATTTAAGTTTGAGATGAGAGCAGATTAGAAGTACTTTTTAATTATTTGAGTTACGTCATATTAAGTGAACAGATAAGGTGATAAAGTTAATGTTTTCAAATATGAGACAACAATTTTTGGGTAAATACTTTCTTTTATTTTTATCTTAAATTATTTGTATTAAACAGCCAATAAAGTTAAGACTACTGACGCGTATTTTTTGTTAGGAATCGGTTAGTTAATAACAGAACGAGTTAGCAGATTGTTTACTAAAGTTTTCAAGCAAAGATGCTAAAATTTTGAAACAGTGCAGAACTACATTTTCATAGTATTACTGACTATTTACATTTCTTGTCAATTATTTAAAAAACAAAAATTAAAAATCTTACTAAGAAGTCAGATAAATAAAAATCAAGATCAAAATATATTAATAATGCCGTGGGATGATCAGTTTACAATTCGGAGAGGAATGTCGCTTTTCATTCAATTTTTTTTTTCTAATTTCTCTCTATGTTATTATAGCGTGTCGTGCCAATTTGTGAATATGTTTACTAGCTTGTTAGTCAGATTTTTAACTATAAGCAACTTTAATAGACCTTGGGACAGTAATAAATCTCCATAGAAATGACGAATAGTGGTTAAAATATAATAATTATTGTGTGATAAGCAATCTTCTCGTACAGCAGAGTCAGAAATTGGATCTATAACGAAAGCATATCGTGGAAATGATAACAAAAACAATAGTATTACAGGTTGTAACTGAGAAGAAACCAAAGGGTGTCTGTTTTTTAGTCGTCGTCTATTGGAGCCTAGAAGTGATTACACAGACCAAGTAATCTTTACAGATTGTCCCAATGATAGACTCTGTTGTCAGTAAAGTTTTGACGTCATTTATCAATCTGAAAACATTTATATCCGATATAGTCAAACAAACACTTTTTCTTCAGTTGGTTAAATAATTCAACAGCTTCGTTTGGACCATAGTTTGGACAAAATGTTGTTTAATTTAAATCAATTTCTGACGTTTCGTACAATCCGTGTCATCATCAGGGCTAAAACAACACAATACAACTTTGCACATACATATAAGTAATAAATTTACGCAAAAGCAATATTTGGTACTTAATATACAGGGATATATAAAATTTATACAAAAATAAAAACCATAAGTAAATAAAAAAAAACTTATCTGACAGATATTTAAAAGTTCTACAATTACAATACAATTTAAAACAAAGAACTAAATTAAAAATAATTGAAAAGGAGAGAGGGGCAACCTACCCAGATTTGTTTTGATTCTCTTTTTTTTTTCGAAACAAATGTTCGTAGATAAAGTTACTTCTATCTTGTTTTCAGTTATTGTTGACTTAGTTCTTTGTTTTAAATAGTGATGTTTCAAAAAAATTTAAATATCTGTCAGATAAGTAATTTTTTTATTTTTACTTATTTATTTCTGAATACATTTTATATATCTAAGTATATTTAGTATCATCTATTGTTTTTGCGTGAATTTATTATTTATATTTATGGACAATAACTGTATTCTTTGTTATTTTTAACCCTGAAGATGACATGGAAAACGTGGGCACTTTATTTAATTTAATAAACAACCCTTTATTCAAGCAAGTTGTTGAATTATTTTACCAATTGAATACGAAGTGGACGTGTAACGAATTTAACCTTTTTTTTTATTCAGTTCATGAAATCACGGCACCTGGGGCTTAAAAATACCAGCTTTGCGGTGCGTATAAATTAAAAAAAAAATATTTTAATTTCAGGTTGTTAATAAATATGAAAGCTGTATGTATATGTGTTTGTATGTATGTATGTATGCATGTAGATAGAATGTTAACTACTTAATGCCTATAGATATAATTGTAACTGGAGTATAAGAGCTTATTTTTTTGTTTTCTAATCGTGTAAAGATTATATAGGTAATTATGTTTTTTTTTAACAACACTTAATTAATAGGCCCGATGATGGAAATATAGTGAAGCCAGTGGTAAGAGTAAATCAATGTCTATTTATAAACACAATATCTACGAATTTTATTTCTACGTATATATTTTACGAATTTCACTTTATTTTTACTGCAAAATTAACCAAAAAGTGATAAAAAATCAATATAAATATTTAGAAACCACGTTACCCCTATTAATAGAAAATTTGCTTAGTAGATTATGGAAAAGGATGTAGTTTATGCATAATGTGGCTCGCTATGAAATAGTATGGGGTATGGAGATTAAGTTGCTATTTTCGCCCACAGTTTTGTTTACGTGAACGTTTTTAGTTTAGTGTAGGTATGTTTTTAAGAAATAAAAAATATTCTTGTAGCATGGTTCAACTAAAAGGTATAATAAATTACGATATATTTGACATAGAAAATGGTCGTCTTAGTTTCCAAACCAATGTCTTTATACCGTTTTATTATTATTTGACTAAGTTTTCAAAATATTTTTATTTCTAAAAATTTATTTTAGTTATATATATATATATATATATATATATATATATATATATATATATATATATATATATATATATATATATATATATATATATATATATATATATTAAATCAGAAGAAAGAGCTCTATCGGTCTTTGCTAAAATTGCATGACAATTTTGTTTCCAATGTCTTTTTCAGCTAAACCGGAAGTGAACTTTAAAGACCGAATACATGAAAATATTCCATCCAACCTCAAAATTGTCAAATTTCCTTATAATATTCAGGGTGATTTTAAAAATCAGTTTTTCCGCTATATTTTTTTATTTGAATTTTGATGAAATTTTTCCGATAAATAAAAAAACTAGGTTAACTTTTTGAATTTAATTCTAGCTAAACCATAACGGAGTAAAATCGAGTGAGCCGCTTACGTTGAACCCCGTGTACAATATACCTGCTTTTAAAGATGCTCCATGGTTTGAGCACCCTTGCATGTTTAGATATCGGAATTTGAACAGAATTTGTTTACTCATAGATGTAAGCTTGCATAGCGTAGTGATTGAAGGTTTACGCACCCTAGTACCGTAACAGTTGTAAATATGCCTTTTCCTATTTTTAGATTTACAACGGTCTAACCGTTGTACCCTTTCTGCTTTGAAAAATATACTTTGGTTAATAGCAATAAATGTACCAAGAATATTGAAGAAGTTTTTACGATAAATTAACTTTATACAATGGCTGTAAAGGTTTATGAAATTAAGATTTTGTAGAAAGAGGGAAATTTCGACTAAAAAATCGCTTCATAGCTAACTTGTATTCTAGGTCGACGACTACCAACGACCATATACAGAGATGACGAAGAAGAAGTTCCTGGTCTTCCAAACGGTAATATTGATCAAGTAAAATCAGAACATAGTGTTAAATCTGAAGATAGTTTTAAGTCGGAGGAAAGTGGAGGGAGTGAAAACTTAGATACTTCATCAGATTTAGATACCAGTGAAGTTAAAAGCAAATTAAGGGAGTGGGAAAAGCACAAAGCACCATGGTTAGACGAGATAAAACTGCATCAAGGTAATACGGTAACCGTGGATTTAATTTTTTTTCTTTCTAGACATTTTATAACCTGTTTATTTTGCATTCAGTCTGCCGGCAACTTTCTTTGATCTTGCAAATTTCTTAATTACTTTCATTGGTCATGTATGGGGCATTCTTTTGTGCCAGAAGGATGCTACCTTTTTTATAATTAATAATTTCGTGTAGTAACGTAATTAGGATTTTGACGAAAAACCTTCCTTTAATAATTTAATTTTATATCATGATTTTATCACTGCGTTTTACACGACTGCACGAGGGAAGTAATAATTTTCTGGTATATTTATGTATGTCTGTGAATCAAGAAATTCATCCATATCCAAGGGGATTTTTAGTGGTTTTCGTAAAAAAAAAACAAAATGATCGATCGTGCTGAATATCAAATTAAATCGTTCATATGATCAATATAGTATTTGTAACGTACAGGTGTATAATTAGCACATAATCAAACTAGGCTATCCATTTAATAAAGGGCCTAGGTACGACAGCTCTTTTGACGGCTCAGGCGGGTTACAGGTCGTTTTTTTTTAGTCAGTTTATTTTCAATATACTCGATAGTCCTTCTAGAAGACACACTTGACAACACGGAGCTGATATAAGTTTTTATAAGGGCGCCATGCATGACATAAAAGGTAAAGACTATGCTACCGTGCTATGAGTCGGACTTTACGGAGAATGCTGCTCCTGAAATTAGATTTTATTGCTTTGAAACAAAAAATAATATTTAAACTTTACTTACCAAAATTTATTATTAAAATGTAAAATTAATAATTAGAAACAGTGATGGGCAAATACCGGGTATATTGAAATTTTGGTATATACTCAAGGTTTTGTACCCGGTATATACCCAAGTGGGTATATATCCCCATATAGTTGGGTATATACCGGGTTTATACCCGGATATATACCCAAGTTTACTTACTTGGTTGATGTAAGGTAATCTAACAAATTTTAACGTTTTGTTGTTAAATTAGGACATTAAAAAAAGTGATCGAATAAATCTAATTAAAAATCACAAAATAATGCTATTAAATATAAAAATAGTATAATGAAACAAAAACATAATGCACAGAGTAAGAAAAATACGTTTAAAATCTAAAAAATGAACAAGTAGTAAAAAAACCTACCCGTTGGGTATATACCCACCGCCCATCACTGATTAGAAATGATCAAGTTACTCAAAATAGGTCGAGTGGAAATTAAAAAAAAAACATTACAAAAAGCAAATCCTAAATTATTTGCAATATATGTCACTAATAAACAATTGGCCAATAATGATTACACTTCTACGAGAATTATTTACTCAATTTACGTACAATTACAGTTATATCAAATTTTAAATAATAAGAAAAGTTGGAAATTCCTCACGATGGCTACCTGTAGCTGACGCAACAAGGTGGAGAACCCAAGACTTTGTCCATGGCCTAAGACTGCACGAATTTTAGGCGTTTGTTCTGGAACTCTCTCCTACTTCACTCTCTCTTAACAGATTTTCCGAAGTTCTGGGTGGATCTTATTTCGTTAGTGCAAAAATTGCTTAACTAACCTACCCTATGGTAGATATGAAATTATGAAGGGAATTCCAGAATTCCAATTTGCTATTTAGGCAAGCCTAAATTAAGAGGAATGGCAGACTTAAAGGCAATCTAAGCTATTTAAAATTAACTTAGAGCAAAAAAATTAAGAAAAATCGAAAATTACAAGAAAGTCGAAAATATCGACATAAGTCGAAAATATCAACATAAATCGAAAGAAAAAATCGTAAATTACAAGAAAATCGGAAGTCGGTGAAGAGCCTAAAAGAAACGAAAAAATAGGCGTCAGCACAGCATGGCACGGCCTGGTCTCGTAATAAAAAGTACACCTTCAATTAAACCTTGTATAAACGAATCAAAGTAATTAAATGAACCAAAGTTTTTAGCATGCTTCTTAGTTGACGGCCCAGTTTAAAAACCGAAAGTAAACATGCGTCTTTAGTGATAATTATTTGAAAAGGAAATCTGTAGCTTTAAATATACTAGATATAAATAATTAGCACATTTAATCAGAGCTATAAAATTAAACAATCCGATCTTAACTAAAAAAAAAATTAATCTGTACATTGTCGGCCATTTAATTTAATAATAATAATTTACATGATATCCCTTTGAATATTTATGATCAACGAGATGCATGCCGAGTGTTTTCCAGTGAACTCTGTACCGCCATGCCACGTCGGCGCCGTACGCGTCATACAAGGACGCACTATTACATTTGCTTAAAGAGGAACAAAGACAGTCTTGCCCGCAGCAAAGTTTACAGAATTAAATATTTAATTCTGTAAACTTTGCCCGCAAACTCTGCAATAAGATACATCGCCTATTGACCGGAGCAATATACAGAATACGAGGGAGTATCGTAGGTAACTAAAAAGGCCAAATAAATAAAAGCACGAGCATTTTAAAATTCATGCAGCCCTCGGCGGCAAATAAATGCTTAAACAATATAGTAACTTAAATGAACACAATAATTAGCGTATCTACGCACAACCGCATGCTTAACTGGATCTAGAAAATTTAATACACGTAATAAAGTTATGTAGGAACAATAAAATATTTGAATTGTTAAATACTCAATAACTTTACTTTAATAAACTTAATTTGAGCAATATGTTAAACTGACGGACTGTCATTCACGACAGTACATTGTTACATATTTTTTTCCTACAACTACATATGAAACAGATAAAAAAAGCATTGTTGACTTGACTAGAAAGTGCCCTTATATCACAAACGTAGTAGTTATTTATGTACCAAGGCTTGTAAATGTAAGGCAAAAAAAAATACACGCCACAAGTCGAGGTGATTTATAAGGACTCTGTATAATATAACAGTCTACGAGAGTTATTTTTTGAAATTGGAAAGAATTTTCGTAAAGAGAGATTTTGGTACAGAAAAGCAGAGAGTTTTTATGGGTTAAAGTATGCACTTGATAATTATTTTGTACAGTGGCATACTGGCAATTTTTGGGCAAATGTCAACTATTTGCAATTGGCCCTGAGCAAATCCATTTTGAATTGACTTCTTCACAATGGTCGTACTATAATTCGTTGCAGTAGTACTTGCTAGGACTAATAAGTATTTTGGATTCATTGTTTGGTATAGGATATACAAATTTTAGATTACTTGCGTTTTGTTCAAAAATGGGTATCTTAATTGCTAGAATTGCCATACCTTCTAAGATTAAAAGCCCGGTTTTACAAATTAAAGTTAATTCTGAAAAGTATCTTATAAAACATAATGTATCACTAAATTTTGCTGAGTTTCAATAATTTCTCTAATGTTTAATATTTCTAAATTTAAGGTTTGCAAGTGTACAAATTCGTAATAATTTTTCTAAAAACTGATTTAAGGTCGTTATTTGTATATATTCGTTTTGTAATATAAGTATTAAATTGACTTCGTTATATAAGTCGGTAAGTTGGAATTTAATATTTTTCGAATTTTCGTTTATAATTTTTATATTTTCTTTGAGTATCGTTATTTGAATGAACGGTGATGTCGGAATTTGCATCGTCTGCATTTGGGTTAGCAGGAGGATTAGGGGTAATCTCCGGTTGTTGGACTGGAGGGATGTCATATTGTTGGTTAAACACAAAATCGGCTAGGTCAAAATCCGTTAAATTGGCTACTGTGTTATCTACATTAGGGGCATTGGACTGTCCGTCGTTAGTTTCGGGCACGTTAATATCTATTCGTGACTGAGCATCGGCGACGAGATTTTCCTTTCCTTTTTTGTGTTCTATCTCGTAGTCGAATTCGTCTAATTTTAATTTCCAGTTAGACGAGAGTTGGGTTTCTTAATTTTGGATAGCCATAATAAGGAGTTATGGTCGGTTTCTATAATGGTTTCTATGACGGTTTCTATGACGAATTTTGAGCCATATAAGTAAGAACGGAAATGATTTGTCGAATCGACTAATATGCAATAGGATGTTCGTTTTGTGATAAAACGCTACCTATAGCTATATTAGAAGCATCTGTTGTGAGCTTAAAAGGTTTGGTGAAATCAGGGTATTGTAATACAGGGGAATTCGTTATAAGTTCTTTGCATTTTAAAAATGCGTTTTTATATTCTTCATTTTCAATATTTAATTCGCTACCTTTTCGCAGGCATTTAGTTATTGGAAAAGTTACTTTTGAGAGGTTTTTAATAAATCTCCGGTAATATCCTACTAGTTCTAAAAAGGTCTTAATTTCTTTTTGTGTTTTGGGAATGGGATAACGTATTTTTAGATTGACTTCCTTGAGTTTTTTGAATATTTGGCGAATGTAGTCAATGTTTTCGGATAGACGAAACAAAATTTGTAAAGATATTAGTACCTCATCCATCATACGTTGAAACGTAGCTGGTGCACTTCTGAGGCCAAATGGCATTCTAAGGTATTCGTAATGACCATTGTTTACAGTGAATGCAGTTTTTTCGATAGACTTGGGTTCCATTTCAATTTGATGAAATCCTTGGGCAAGGTCAAGGGTAGTGAAGTAGGTACATTTACCGAGGTTGTCAAATATCTCCTCAATTCTAGGAAGTGGCCATTTCAATTTGATGAAATCCTTGGGCAAGGTCAAGGGTAGTGAAGTAGGTACATTTACCGAGGTTGTCAAATATCTCCTCAATTCTAGGAAGTGGCCAGGTCTCTTCACAGGTCTGCTCATTGAGACGTGAATAACTAATGACCAAGCGAAATTTCTTTTTACCAGATGCGTCGTCCTTTTTAGGCACAATCCATACTGGTGCTGAGTAAGGCGATATTGAGGGACGGATTATTTTTTTGTCAAGAATTTTCCGAACTTGGGATTGAATTTCGAGGTTCATGGCTGGGGGATGCCTAAATGATTTTACGTAGACAGGTCTATCATTACTGGTACGAATGCAATGTTTGTTTTGGCTAGTAAACGTTAGATCGCAATTTTCGTGGTACATAATATCTTTAACTTTATGGCAAAGAGGAAGTATTTTGGATTTTTCGAGAGGGGTCAAATGATCTAATCTTAATTGCTTTTCAGGGTTAAATTTTGACGGGTTGCTACGTGAGGGATCTAATATATCAAATTGATCTTGTGGGATAACTTTTATTCTTTGATGAAAATTTATATTTATATTAGGAGTAGGGTTAGCAATTTTGCAGAGGCCGTTTCTTACTTCCACTAAAATGTCGGGTATAATATGGTCTTGAATATTAAAAGACGGCAAAATTGCTAAACTTTTTTTATTATAAGCAAGAGAAAATTGAATTTTAATATTTTGTAAGGTGAGCACTTTGTTTTCATAATCTATAATAGCATTTAAGTTACTAAGATCTTTTGTGCCTATTAAAGCGTCAAAATCGTTATGCCAATTGAGTATTCGGAATTTAAAATCTTGTTTTATGCCTAGTTCATCTAATAGAGGAATTTTTAAATTTTGGTTTTCATTATAAGTCCTTTTACAAACTGTTACTTCAAAGGGTTCATAAAATATATTTTGCTTATACAACTTAGCTATTTTTGGTGAAATAATAGAGTCGGATGCACCTGAATTAATAAGTAATGTGATTTGTTTTTTGGAAGGTAAAAATAGAGTATTTCAATTTTTTGGGTAATGTTGTTTAGGTTAATGGCGGTTTCGAGGTTGTTATCTGAAAATTTTCAAATTTTTTTTGTTGAATGGTTTCCAAACTTTGTTCATGTTCGTGTTTATATGAATTTTGATAATCTTGATTTTCTGGGACAGAATCGTAAGATTGTGTGCGTTCTTGGTAAGATGACGTGAGATATTCATTATAATACTGCTTGTCATAAAACGGTTGTGAATGTGTCTCTGCATTGGTTAGTTCTTAGGCAACAAAATTTCTGGATCCGAAAGACTGAAAGAAATTTGGTGGCTTAGAAAATTGTCTTTGTTGATATAATCTCGACGGGCTGGCCGTAGAAGTCGACATAGGGAGTGGTGGTTCAGGCCTGGAGGGCCTGTTGCTACTTTGGGAAGGAAAGAGATTTTTGGGTCTGCCAAATACTTGGGCGTTAGTTGGATAATGTCTTGGGACCTGTTTCGGTTGTACCATGGGTACAGTTTGTAAAGTAAAGTCTCATTGGAGGTCTCTGTATGTATTAGAATTACAATTTTGCGGAGCTGAAATATTTGTGAAATTAACTTGCGATTATTGTAATTTAACACGTAATTAAAAGCTTCGTCAAGTGTATTAGGCCGCTGTAACATGAGCATTGTTTTTAAAGTTTGCGGAGAGTTTGCCGTCAAAATTAAAACAGATGTTTTTTCAATTTGATTTATAAGAGTTACTTTTACTATGTGGTCTACGACTTCGCAATGCATTTTTAAGAGTATTATTTGCACGAACGATTTGAGTCTATCTACAAATTCTAAAATATTTTTATTTTTATTTATTCTTACGTATTGCAATTGTTGCATTAATATATGATACGTAATCGGATCTCCAAATTTTTGTCTTAATTCAATTTTTATTGCAGGCCAACTGCTTAAATCTGGCCGAGATAGTAAAAATTCCCTAGCATTATCTATTAACTTTGATTTTATAGCGGCTAGGACAACTTTTCTTTGATCTTGCTCATCGGAAAAATATAAACTATGAAATTCGTCGATTAAATTTAAAAAACTTTGTAAGTGGTTTTGAATACCAGAAAAAGTCGGCAAAGTGATGTATGGAATCTAATATTTTCCATTTTTAATTTATTACTTTTAGAATCTAAGGTTAAATTATTAAGAAGACTGATTAATTCAGTATGAACGGTATATAGTGATTCACTATTAGAATTTTCAGATTCGTTTTCAATACTTAATCCTAAAGAGGCCCTATTTTGTATTAAAATATTTTTCAAACGTTTAGAAGCGTCAGACATTAAACATAAATGGCAACTCAAACAATTAACTTACAGTACAATCAAGGATGAATCCATAAAGCTTATACTGCAACGCTTGCTACCAAAATCTCTGTAGGGCTGAACGGCTTCCGTCTTAGGGCTGGTCTGGTTCGGAAGTCAGGAACTAGGACCACAACTTCTCTTGACAGGGATCTGAGCTTCCGCACTAGTGCCTTCTTTTCTTGGATGGAACACTTCTCAATCTCTCAACGAAGAATCGATAAAGCGAGTTTTGAAGGTTCGTTTCTTCTCGATAGTGTGTAAAGACTTGAAAATCACTTCCGTACAACGAAAACCGATAAAGGACGGAATTTCACTATCCTGTTCGCAGCGCCAGTTAAATACATCGACCAGCGGAGTACGTTTTAAAAAACAATTTATTTTTACTGAAGGGCCGAACTTAAAATCTAGTGAACAATAATATGAACAGCGAGTAGCTTTGACACTATATTAATGTTACTGATTATTACAACATTTTCCTTAAATACTAAATAAATATACAATCATTGCAGAGTAAAATAAGAGTTCTACTGAAGATTCTTTGTGGTCGTAGGAAAAATCGTGGACATTACTCGTGTGAGAGTGATAATAAGGGAAATGCATTTCACATATATGAATTTATTATATATTAAGATCATGCAGAATTAGAAGGGAGTTGAAAGCTATAATTTAAGACTAAAAATTCGCCACAGCAATCGCTCGTGTTGTCGTTTAATCGAAATATTGACACACCGGCAACAATACTTGGCTAGGTGTTGCCAGTAAAGTGATTACGTTCTACTTGTTTAGAAATGCAACAATCAAACTGTAAAGAGATAAATAGGATTGCCGGTTAATAGTGTAACACAGATTTATAAACAAATTTAACCAGCAGGTCGAATAACGTGGGTCGCGGAGTTGCAACTCTGGGCATTGAGCTACGCGGATATATCTAGTCCCAACTTTATTGAAATTAATACAATGTTAGATCGTCTATTTTGGGTATACATCGGCTTTTGATAAATGTTAAGATTCAATACGTTATATATTTCTGAAATAATAATTACTCATGGTGGCTCAAAAAGATATGAATCGGGTATATGATTTTGACTGAGATTTTTAATTTGTACAAAAAAATTTAAAATGTTATATTATACACCCATCTGAGCTTCCGCACTAGTGCCTTCTTTTCCTTAGATGGAACACTGGCTGGAAGGGCCGAACTTAAAATGTAGTGAACAATAATACGAACAGCGCGTAGCTTTGACACTATATTAATGTTACTGATTATTACAACATTTTTCTTAAATACTAAATAAATATACAATCAGCAGAATTGCATTATTGGTGTATACATCAGGACTGGTTCAGAGATATTTCTATTTGCTAGAATCCTGCTATAATTTTCAACAAAATAGTAAAAAATATGCAAAACGTATTTTAAAAAATTGTTTAATGGCTCTCGTATTATGCTTTAAATCAATGTTAACCAATAATAAACACCTGCTTTTTTTATTTGGCAGTTTGAATCACCATAGACACAAAGTAAAAATACGCCTGTCATTCATTGTCAATCAAAACCAATTTTGCTGTCACTGATTTTTGTCGTAGTAAAACCTCAGTAAAAGTGTTTTTAATGGATTCTTCAGACGAAGATTTGCCAGAGTCAGTGTTGGAAGCAGCTAGAACTACAAACTTCAATCTACTATAATCAAAATCCCATCATAGGTATGAGAAAGAATATATTCTGTTTAAAACCTGCTGTCAAACTAAAGGCATCAAAACTTTGAAAGAACCCGTTTTTTTTGGCATATTTCGCCGAACTTTCCAAAACATGTAAGCCAAACACGCTTTGGTCCAGATACTAAATGTTAAAAAGTATGATCAAACTCAATGAAAACATGGATTTAAACAAGTTTGTCAAAGTCACGGAATATTTAAAAAAACATAATGTTGGATTTAGACTAAAGAATGCGAAAATTTTTTCAAAAGAGGAAATTTCTAAATTTATAAATGAAGCGTCTGACGAAATTTATCTTCATATTAAAATAGCTACTATATTTGGTTTGTCGAGCGTATCTCGCCGAGAAGAAATAACAAAAATATCATTGGATCATATTGAAGACAAAGGGAATATTTCATTAATAAATATTCTAAGACACAAAAAATCACCGATCTAGAAGCTTTGTACTATCTGATGAAGCTGAAAGCTGAGAATATTTAAAATTGGTCAGAAATTATGCGATTTTAAGAAAGCCAGAAACTCCACATAGGGGTTTTTTTTTGTAAACTACAAGAAAGGAGCTTGCACAGTACAATGCATCGGAATAAACACCTTTGGAAAAATGCCATCAAATATTGAAGGCTATCTGAAGCTCCCAAATCCTGAACTATAGATAGGCCACAGTTTCCACGTTCAGCCGCCACAATACTTGCAGATTTCGGAGAAGAAATAACAAATACCAAACGCCTCGGAGGTTGAAAATCTTCAACCGTGGAAGGTTATTTAGAAAGCTCAACAAGTCTTCAAAAGAAGAGAACTGGAAAATCCAAACCCAACCTACAAGTCCCCGAGTTCCTTCGAAAAAAGCCTAGCCGGCACGTTTATTATTCATGTTATTAATAATAATTAATTTTTGATTATGTATTTGATATAAATAAACGATTCTTTTTAACTTTTGGGTTTTTCCGCACGCTTGTAGAAAAAATAGTGTACCTTACACGTGCGTAAAGTGACTTTTCCGCACACGATTGATCAATCTAGCATTGCAAAGTAAAATAAGAGTTCTATTGAAGATTCTTTGTGGTCGTAGGAAAAATCGGTGACATTACTCGTGTGAGAGTGATAATAAGGGAAATGCATTTCACATAATATGAATTTATTAGATATTAAGCATTGCAGAATTAGAAGGGAGTTGAAAGCTATAATTTGAGGCTAAACATTCGCCACAGCAATCGCTCGTGTTGTCGTTTAATCCAAATATTGACACACCGGCAACAATACTTGGCTAGGTGTTGCCAGTAAAGTGATTACGTTCTACTTGTTTAGAAATACAACAATCAAACTGTAAAGAGATAAATAGGATTGCCGGTTAATAGTGTAACACAGATTTATAAACAAATTTAACGTCGAGTCGCGGAGTTGCAACTCTGGGCATTGAGCTACGCGGAGATCGGTTTTTGATAAAAGTTAAGATTCAGTACGTTATATATTTCTGACATAATAATTACTCATGGTGGCTCAAAAAGATATGAATGGGGTATATGATTTTGACTGAGATTTTTAATTTGTACAAAAAAATTAAAAATGTTATATTATACACCCAGTTCAATAACGAATTAAAAAGAGGGCGGGGATTGGTCAATTTGCAATAAAAAATAATAAAAACCTAGCCCTTTGACATTTGATTCCGCAGATTGCAGATGTTAGACTGCAAGGGACCACATAAAACCCTTAGGGCACTCCTTTTTTTTAATCTATGAGCAGGCCACGAAGGCCTAAGTACTAGGTACCGTAGTTGCTTTAAATAAAGACAGGGAAAGTTTATTGAGACGGGAGACATAATCTGGAGACTCGGGGAATAAAAAGTGAGCAAAGTGCAGGTCTTTGCAGTTGGACCGTGTGGGTCGATGCTCGTGTCTCCCTGGCAGAAATGACTAAAGAAGGCATAATGAATGGTATTTCATCAGAACAGAACCTGTGGTAGTATTTGTAAAACAGAGGCATATCACCTACAATTCGATGATGCTCTAGTGATACAAGCTGCTCCCCATATATGCGAGCGATACTCAATACAGGGTCTGATTTGCGAAGTGTAAAGGGTAAACAGGTTGGCAGAAGAAAATTATTTTCGAGCTCGAAAAAGAAAACCCAAATTCTTCGCGGCTGCTGTGGCAATTGAGGTGATATGATCATGCCAGCGAAGATCTTTCTGAAAATTGATACCCACTAGGCTTTGCTCCTCATTCTACGATTTTAATGAGGTCCTCGGTTAGAGATAAAATCATTACTCTACGCCTATCATCAATTTCTTGTACACAGGTTTGGGAAATTGAATATTGAAATGAAGTGTGCTATCGTCAGTCTAGCTGTGAATAGGACTGCTAGCAAAAGAAAGCAGATCATTGATGTGCAGGAGGAATAGGGTAGGTGCCAACACCGAACCCTGTGAAACGTTTACGTCGATTTGGTGTAAGTTTGATAAATGGCCGTCCATCCACTACAGAAATATTTCTGTTGGAAAGAAAATTGGCAATCAAAGTACAAAGTTTTGGAGGAAGACCATAGGCAGGAACTTTGTTAAGACTGCGTCATACCAGACTTGATCAAATGCTTTGGATATGTCGAGAGTAATAATTTAGGCTTCTCCGTGGAATTTCATAGACTTTCCAGTTATGGGTTAGAAAGGTAAGAAGATCTGCTGTGGCCCTTTGGTGGCGGAAGCCGTATTGCCTGTCGTGTATATGTTTATACCTTTCAAGGTAATTTAAAAGATCATTATTGATATACTTCCCCTTTGCCTTACTCATAATTGGGAGGAGGGATATAGTGTAGTTAAAGGGAAGAGTTTTGGATCCCTTTTTGGGAACAGGCTGTTCACAAGCAGATTTCCAGCTTTTAGAAAAAATACTCTCGTCATATTACTTTTGAATAACCTGGTAAGGATAGGGGCAAATTCAGAAGCTTTCCTTTTTAGGACTATTGCCCGAATACCGTCAAGGCCAGAGGACTTCTTAATATTAAGTGTTTTGAGAATATGTCGTATCTTTTTAACCATGAAGGTAATTTCGTGAATATTATATGGCAAAGCTGGTACTGATAGAAGGTGGAAGTGAAGAGGAGGGATTAAAGTAGAATTTACGGCGAATTGTTTTGCAAAAAGCTCAGCTTTTGCTTTAGACGTGGAGACGATTTCATCAACAGAAGTTAGGGGTGGAAAGGAGCTTTTGCAGAAGTTTTGATTGATATTTTTGACAAGCGACCAAAAGGATTGGCTCCCATTTTGGCAAGAAAGAACTTTGCCTTTGATGCGTATATTAAAGGCATTTTTGACTTCGAGAGCTATGCGATTGTAGTGATTTCGTGCCTCCTTTTTGACCTGTAGATTTTTGGAGTAGGGTTCTTGAGAAAATTATTATGAGTACGGATTTTCTCTGGTCTGGCATTATCGCAGGATTTTGAAAACCAAGGTTTTTTTGTGAGGTTTTGAAATCTTAACAGAATGTGGTATAAAGGCTTCTATACCTAATTAGATTACATGCGAGAAGAGCAGAAATCCCACAACCCATCTCAATCAGCGGAATTATAGTGTCAAACAGGAACAGGAAATAGTAATTAGACCGTGGACAGAGGAACCCAGAGGAGCGGAAATGGAAGACTGATTTGGCTGTGCGTGACGATGCGTGGGATATTCGACACCTCGCCAGTTGGTACCAAAAATTGACGTCTTTCATTGATGTACCAAGCTAGGAGTTCTATCAGGTTGCAGTCATATAGAAAACATTTTGCAAAAAAGGCACCATATTTCTTAAATCTTATCTTTTATTTAAAGAACCCTTGCTTATTCAAATTTATTTTGTATTTACCCTTAAAAAATAATTCTTGACAAGTAATGTTTTGAAAACATTTACCAAAAAAAGATTAAAAGAGGTATTTTATAGGAGTTTTTTTATATCGTCCAGATTTTTATACCGGAATAACTTGAGGGATAAATCCTCTAGTGTTAAACAGTTATTGAAATTAATTTGCAACCGACAAGAGATACTTAGATGACACTTTTTTAAAAATATTGCTGGGTACCAATCGGGGTCTGCTGTCTTAACTATTTCAAGGTTGTTATTATTTGATGAACTAATATTTTATTAATATACACGAGTTTGTTTAGTGGAAAATATATTTCGAGATCAAATGCCATATTTTCTATATGGCTGAAGATCCCATTGGCTTACTAGACTAAGGCGGTTCCTGTCAGTGATACAAATCGACCTTTCACATTACAGGCGTCCTGAATTTTCGTGTACACCAGCAGAATCGGAGAATTTAAATTCACTCCAATATCTTCTTATCGAGATTTTGGGACGTTTTATACTTTTTATGAAAAAAAAAATGGTTTGGCATTTTAAACATTGTATGGTTTTATTAAAAGACTTTGTAAATTATTTCGTATTAAGTTAAAGGAAAATTTCACTTTTGCTGATTACAAATCAGATATTTTTACTATATGCTCGAAAAATTCCATTAAAAACGTAAACCCTTGAATTTATATGTACGAGCAACAGTAATATTCCTTTATATATAGCAAGCCTTACCATTTGAAAGCTTTATACTAAACTCTTTTTTTTTTTTTTAGCTAAAAGAACATCGGTGTCTCCAGTTTCTGACCCAAAACCTAAAGCGCATCCAATCGCAGATCCCAAATCTGATTTGGACGTGTCGAAGTCCAGTCAGAATTCTCCAGCTGAGAAAGAAGTGAGTCTTATAGATATGTCGAAATCTATGTCAGACATTAAGGTTAGCCCAATTGAGTTAAAACCTATACCGAAGCCGTATAAAACACCGCCGAATGAATTGGATAAAGCACCGCCTATTAAAAGTAAGCCTGTTGTGACGTCAATTCCATCTGTTAATAGACATTCAATAGGTAAGGTTCGATCTTATAACATTTGCAGTCGTACCCTGTTGCATGCTGTATGGCTTAGGACTGCAGTATTTTATTCTTGCTTTTGCTCAGACTTTTTCCCAGACAATACGGTAATGTAAGAGGTCGTCCTTTTGGAAACTAGCTTTAAAACTAAATTATTACAGAAGTTTTGTGTGGTGATTCAAGTTGTCTTTTATCTGTTCAACGCTTATAACAAAATTGTTAACGCTCAGCTTCATTTCTGTAAAAAATGTAGCAAATGGGCGGGAATGGATAAAAGTTTTATTTCATAAGAATTTTTTTTACAGTACGTTCAAGTCCAATAGCTCTCTTGTTATAACTCTAGAAAAAAGTTTAAGGTACTAGATTGTGCATATTTTTGAAACATGTTTAAGTTTACAGAGGGTTTCAAAAACTAATGTTTGTGTATATGTATGCATTTATCAGTTCTGTATTCTAACTTGTTAGCTGATTCAAAACTTTACTCACAAATAAAAAAAAACAAAATTATATTTATTTGTAAAAATATAAGATTTTTTGCGGCACTTTCTTGAAACAGTCTATACATATATTTTTAAAGTGTACAAATTCTTGTATCCAACATTTTTAAAAAATCTGGCTTGTTCTAGAATTCTAGACATTCAAATAAGGGGACTACTGAACTTAATAGCACTAATCGCCCTGCATATACTTTTAGTTGACACAATATTTTTGGTAACCTTGAATTATAAACTAAAAAGCTACTATTACCACAATTCTGTACTTTGTTAAGTTACTATACCTCCTTTTTACCTTAATAAATAATTAAGTTTTAGAGATTCCTGAATATGAAAATGCATGAGAATAAATGCTACATTCTGTTTTTGTCCACTTTAAATACTTTCAACCAGTTTTTTTTTTTCAATTTTTAAAACTGAATTAACAGGGAGTTGCAGAAATCAACAACTGCATAATACAAATTAAGCAAAGTATGCCAACATAAGATAATGGTAAATCTTTGAAACGTTTGCTAATCCAAAACATTTAATCTTATTAACGGACCAGAAATACTCATACTGTATTTTTTTTGGAACTTAATTTATACAGATCAAGAGCATGAAGATAGAAATGTTACTAAGGATTTTTAGATATAAAATTACTAAATAAGGCGATATGTCAGTGTTTTTCCGAAATTGAAAGTTTTCTTTATCTGCTAGCTATATACTGTCATTTCATAGCTGGGATTTAAAAAACGATGGAACAATCAATCCAAAAGGGCATTTATGAAGGAAATGCTTGAGTTATGGTATGGGTGTTGGGTTTTGCGTTGAAAGAGTGTGAGACGGAGACCAGACTTAATTCATGTTTTTTTTGTGTAAGGTCATTTATAAAACATAGAATTTGCTAGAACAGTATATTTAACTCTTCTTTTATAGGTTCAAATCTACCCTCAAGAGAAAGTCCCGCACGGCCGGTACCTCTTCAACATTCTCAACAACCGCTTAAAGTTTCTCCTAAACCCAAGGCGGAGCAATATGAGAACGTTGCTATTTCAAAAACGCATGGGTCATTAATCACAGGAAGCGTTACAGGAAGTTATTCTAATTTTTCCAGCAGCCATACTTCACATTCTAGCAGCTTCTCGCATACTTCTTCGGAGAAATTAACTTCAACTACATCAGTCACAACGAACTCGTCCGTAGTGGCAGATTCGTCTTCATCAAACACACCAGTCAATAAAGTAGAAAAACCAGAGACTGCTATAAGTCTTGCTAAATTTAATGAAGTTCTGGAACGACTAGCAAAATTGGAAAACAAATGCGAAAGACAAGGACAAATGATCGACGATTTGAAGAATAGGTTACAGGTCGAGACAGAAATGCGCATGATATTGCAGGAGAAAATAATGCATAATAACGTGCAAGTTTGAAGTAGTTTGTCGATTTTGTATTTTGAACTATGTTTTGAGAAAACAGGTCAGATGGATAGAAATTTTATATTTTAGGAAATTGAACATATTTTCGAGAATTTAGAGATTCGGTCAGAGAAATGCATATGTTCCTTACAAACGAAGTGAGTATATTGAAGTTATTTTTATAAGATACAAAATTGTACAAGAGTTGTAATCAGTTGTCATACGCAGTTCTTGCTTCTGCAGGTCAAAAAAGGAAGGGTGTAATTTAAATTTTCCCCATTTTGGTGGACGTAAGTAAAAGTTACTTACTTAAAGGCATCGGTTGCCCTTAAGGGCGGGATGTATGTCAACTTACATCCCTAGGAAAATATAAAGTTTCCATTATATTATAACTTCTACTATCATAAGTAGCTTCATTTTTTTATTTTATCAAAAACGTCAAGCTAACATTTAAGATGTGACTGCTATGAATATTAGTAGTACAATTATGACACTTATAAACGTTATTTACAAACTTTAGATAAATGGTTTCTCGTTTCTTCTTAATTTTCGCAACTTCCTTTTTATTGGTGAACCTCTCAGCTACATAACTCTACATAATTGTAGCAGTTTTCCATCCTCCATGTCATTTGATAGTTAAAAACCTCAAGTCTAGTATTCGTATTTAGAGTTTATACATTTCACAGTTTGACTTGGAATTGAAGAATATGTATTTTTCCCTACAGACTGGTTAAAACCCTTTCCATTTGGATATCACATAAAGAAGTGATGATTAGTATTCATCATGTGGTATCTTATATCAATATACTTTTGAATTATTTTGAAAACACAAACCTCATCGTCGCCACTTTTTGTCGTAATGTAAATGACACTCCATTTTTGGAATCAGCAATAGTAACAATTATGACTACATGACTTTTTCTCTCAATTTCATTACGACCTTCATCAATAAATACTTATAATCGGGGGTTTCAAGCATGAACTTATTTACATCTTCTCTGCTACAAACATTGTATTGGGTCTATAACCGTCATTTTTTCGTTTCAAAAAAGTCTAGGATACTTGGAAGTATCTACATTTTCCTCTATTATAAAAAAGGTGGAATTAAATACGGAGGACTTCAATATAGCAGTTTTCTCTTAAAAGGACGTTGCAAGTAAGGTTTCTGAATCTATAGTTGCAGTTTTTGTTTGGCACCATTTCTAAAAGATTTATAGGCTGGTTCATAACTTTTTTCCGATTTTTCCAGAAGTATTTTTCGGCTCATTCGTCTATGTCCTGTGCCTTCGATGTCTTCTAGAAACATATTTTATGTATGCAGAATCAAATATCTCGATTTCTTTAAACGTTTTACTATTAACTGTCAGCTCGACGTTGATAAATTAAAACTGTTTGTGATGCAATAGTAGCCAGTAACGACTGTCTTCATAATTTAATGAGAATACTATCCAATAAAATTAATGGAAATCCAAAAATAAATTCTGCAATTCCTTGTAAATACACAATACAGGGGGAAGCGTGATATAGTTACTACATGGAATGTAAGTAAGTGAACTCTGCTAGTCTCACTTTTTGCCAGTGATCACTTTACTTGTAAATCTCACTTTCGTCCTCATTAATATAAATAACTGTTGTCAACTTTTAATTTACGCTAGTAGCCAGGCCGATGAATCTAGGTTACCCGTGAGATTTGAGGACGCAATTACACATAAAGGAGTACTGCCAGCACCTAACGATCTTGTGTTAAGGGTAAAGCCTTAGTGACAAAACGATGTATTTGAAACTTTTTTTTGAAATCACAACAGAAAATATGTAAATTGTAAGGAACATAACAAATAAATTTAAAAAAATGCTTCTTCATATAAATTATGTGTTTTACCAGTTTTACATGTATATATAATATACATATACTGCAGATTGTTTTAGAGTAATAAACTGTTTATTATATAGTGCTGACGTCAGCAATGAAGGTTGTACATTTTATGCTGATTTTCTTATGTTTTACAGGGTTTGCTTTTTGTATTATGCAAAAATAAAAAATAATGTTTATACTTCGCCATAAATTATTTAGTTTTTATGCAGAAATTGCCATTAGTACAAGACATGCTATAATATATAGAATAGTTCAACGAAAAAGACATTTTGAATATTTTCTATCTTAAGAGGGCTGTGGACGACTTATTAACAGGGCGAGATTTTATTGTGTTTCGTTTGGTTATTTTCTAAGCGTTTTTAATGACTTTCAAAATCATAAGGTTTTATATGTATCACATATTAAAATGTTTTAGTCTGTGTAAGAAGGATTTTACTTGTTGCTATTGGCTCAAAGAGCCTTATTCAAATCTTGTGATCATAGCCTCGAAGAGTACATTTGTTACGTGATTTTTATACCCCGTATTATATTACATGTTTTAAGGTGCCTGCTGATGTATTATTTTATCAGTTCCTTACGTCTTGTTTTTTTTTTGTTGAAATGTTGAAATGCTTCCAAGTAATACTTTTTTTCACTTTAATATTTTTACACAGTCTTAACACATAAGTTTTAGTCAAAAACCTTAGTTTATTGAAGGCAACTAATTATTTGTTGTAGTCAGGTGTATATAGAATGAGGAACAAGTAATGTATATATAGAATGAAAGAAGCAACATACTACTTTAGTGTATCTAAAAAACAACCCTGCTGACTTTAATAGGCTCCTTTCAACTTGGGCTAAGATCATATGTTTTCAAAATTCTCAGCAAAACCTTTCCTGTCAAATACTTCTGAAAAAAGAATGGCGTAATAAAAACAAATAATTCATTATTATAAGTAGAATGGCATGAGAAGTTTGCAAAACTACCGTAAAACGAACCATAGCCAGCACCGGATTTAGACCTGATAAAAAAAGTCCTCAGTTTCATACAGTATAATATATTTCCTTCTCTTCTACCACCTCCTAAAATTTGCTGCCGGTTACTAATAGTAACCTAGTTCCGGCGTTGACCATAGCAAATGTCACAATGTGTTGGTTTTGAATTATAAAACGTCCTGAGCTGGTCTCAGGGCGAGAACTGTGTGTCCCTGTTTACCTCTCCCTGAGTTATTGTGGGTTCTGGGTTCTTTGAGGCTAGATTAGGTTAATCTTAAATAAATGGTCTTACAACTGCTTTAATTGATGCAAGATATGATCAATTACTTTATTAACAAAATAGCATGACAAATGGCTAAATGAGTTTTACTCAAAGCAAAAAAAAATTAAAAAATAAGTTCATTGGATTTTCATCAAGATTATCGATGTCGGGATTTTTTCCTCTCTCAAAACACCATGTCTTTTTGTTCATTGAGAAACTATTTATTTTCCGATATTCTGTTATAAAATTTAAGTAAACTCCACGATAAGTGCAAAGGGTAAAGCCATAGTGGTAAAGAGTTATATTTGAAATTCTTTTTGAGTTCATAGTTAACAGAAAATAATGTAAGGGACATAACCAATAAATAAAAAAAAATTGTTTTCTCATCAACAGTTTTATATGTATATACCTATATAATGTATACATATACTGCAGATTGTTTTTATAGTAATAAACTCTTTATTACATCATGCTGAAGTTGTGAACAATGGAAGTTGTACATTTTATGCTTCTAACTGGTTTTCTTATGTTTCATAGAGTTTGCTTTTTGCTTATGCAAAAATAAGAAAATAATTTTTATATTTCGCCATAGTAGTTTCACAGCTATTAGTTTTCGCAGGAATTGTCACTAGCACCCACACTCTTACTTCATGGAGGGATGTTTCGTTGGCTTTTTCATTAAATGAAAACTCGTTTTTCAAGAGGAAATTTCATATTTTGTTGGGGACCATTATTGACCCGTCAGACTGTGGATATCGTGTGATTTAGCGGCATAATCAATAATTATTGAAATGGCCTGTGATATCCGGTAAATAAAAAAAGCTGTGTAGATACGTCTAATCTACCTATCTTAAAGCTGAAAATGGATTTCCTTTTGTTTTAAGGCAGACTTTTTTTAACTCTATAATTTTTCAACTTTCAAAATTATTCTAAAAAAATATTTGGGAAATGCTGTTGTGTCACATAGAAATAATTTTATATATTTCATAGTGTTTTAAAAGATGATAGTCTTTAACATTGCTTAGAAAATTATATTATTACTGTACAGCTACAAACTCTGCCAAGCGCTAATGATAAAAAATATCCAACATTAGGGTATTCTTACTTAAATTGTTAAAAATTAAATACAGATTGTAATAATAATTTTTGCTAGAAATAGTTATGATGATTTTCGTTTAAATCCAAGATATTTTGCACCAGAATCTTTTTTTATTCAAGAACAAACAAATAATTATAATAAAAATATTTTTTTTTAAATTTTTGTCTTATTCAGAAACAGATTATTATTTTCTATGAAATTATTGTTTTAGTTTACTCGGGGAACTAACATTTGCAAAGTATTTTAAAGGTCACGTAGTATTAGTTGAAGGATATCTATAATTCCTTAGCCCTTTCTAGATATGATATTTTATCAAATAAGTATTTTGAACTAATGGTAAATTTGGCTGTTATTCAATTTCGTTAGGAATTTAGAGTAATTATTCACAAAAGTTGTGAAAGAAATTCTTATGTTGCATACTTTTTATTGAGCAGTCTAATTTAATATACTAATTTATATAGGTCTTATGGTCTTGTACATAGAATTGATTTATTTGCGATATAGCAGTATACACAAAAATGTAAAGACTTAGTGTTTAATATGGCCGTATTAAGGGAGAGCTTGGGAGACTGAAGTCGGAAATCTTATTTTTTTTTTAAAACCAGGACATGTTTTAATATTAACTATAATATATTCTTATTTTAAATTTCAGTATGTAAATGTATTTTTCTCCCTACCAAATTCGTTCTTAAAAAGGCCATAGCGAGCAATGTAGGTTAATCCTACACAAACTTTTGCTAATTAGAACAGTTCTAATTCTTCTACCTGCACCTGTCAATTTACTTATTTAAAATGGTACAAACATTTCACAAATTTGTACTTAGCTATTATTATTGTTATTAAATGCCGATTCGATCGCAGATTATTAAATATGTAATATATGTTTAAGAGCAGTTGTTCTTTTCAAACATTTTAATTTGTGTAAGTACCTTTTAATTATATATATATATATATATATATATATATATATATATATATATATATATATATATATATATATATATATATATATATATATATGGTGTTTCGAAATTAAGGATCAATATTTTTAATGACTATTCTATTCGGACGCGAGAAAGAAAGCTTCGAAAATGCCAAATGTGATTTTGGCGAAACGTCAGCAAAACTGTTCTTTTCAGAACGACAGGACAGTCGTGAACGGATGTACACCCGGAATGAAAACACATTCTATATATATATATATATATATATATATATATATATATATATATATATATATATATATATATATATATATATATATATATATATATATATATATATATATATATATATATATATATATATATATATATACATGTAATGTGATTTAACATTCACGTATTATATTATTATAGGATGGGTTTTTTTGTTGTGTAAATTCACTGAGTAATTTCAAGTTTAGAACTTCAGATATCATTGATTTGTAATGGTTTTAGATTTAACTGTTAAAATTTAAAATTAATAAATGCAATGTAATAATTATTTGTTTATAAATAGTCTAATCAATATTTTCCAATATTAATATTTATCAACTGGTAATAATGTTGTTTTGATTTTTACGGTCTTTGAGACAGTAACTGTTTTTTTTTATTTGTTGTAATTCTAGTATTATGTATAATGTTCAATCCTTTATATTGGCGATATATTTTTTATGACTGTAATATTTAATAGTCTGCGGTTGTTGCAATATTATCTTTATAATTTAAAATATATTAGTCATACTGCTTTATGTAACAAAGTTGCCATTGCTATATTATGAGTGATCAATTGTAACTGGAATTTTATTAAGTGGTTTCTACTTCATTTGGAGCCTATAAGTTTTAAAATTTAATAATTTCATTCTCAAATCCTATTAATTTATTTCAACTTACTGTAAAACTGTCACCATATTTATATTAATGTGCTAATTTATATGCTTTAGTCATATGAGTCAGAGTTATTTTATGTAAAAACGTATTATTAAGGGATTCTTAGAGAACAACTTTAATACAAGTTACAACTGTCAGATCTGAATACGTTTTTTTTCGTTTTCAGTATTTACTTGAATTTTGTTCTATATTTGTTATCTTAAATACGTTTTCATTTTAAATTGCTTGTTAAGCTAGTAAGCTATTTAATTCTAAAAATTTATTTTAATTATTCAGTAAGTATTTAGGTAAGTGTAAAGATGTTTTTCTTTATTTTGGTGATAAGATGAAAAATGTCCTCTGTTTGAGAATTTATTCAGATCGGGATTAA
The DNA here is from genome assembly GCA_030620095.1 of Kuschelorhynchus macadamiae. Lineage (NCBI taxonomy): Eukaryota > Metazoa > Arthropoda > Insecta > Coleoptera > Curculionidae > Kuschelorhynchus > Kuschelorhynchus macadamiae. The sequence goes on along the minus strand of JAUTXW010004984.1, from coordinate 36,333 downwards.
AATGAAGAAACGAAATTTTTAAATTAATTGCCATAATAATTTATGATGTAATACAATTTAAGTATAAATCTAATATATTTGCTCATGTAATTATTTAATTTTTATTTCAAGTGGTGTAAATGCAATTTCATTTTGAATTGTTGTATTAGATTATTTGTAATATTTATATATTCATTTTCTAGCGTTTTCTATACGCAATTATGTAATAAATTATAGTAAGTCCGTTGCAAAAAGGCGATTTTAATGAGTGATAAATAAACACATTGATTTTCAGGAATTTATACAAGCAGTTTAATTATTTGTATATGCCTGTATTTTAGTGTTTATTATATCTGTCACTTAACCGAAAGTATGTATGTTTCAATATGATCCCACGGGATCACTTTAATGATTCTCCCAAAGTTTACAAAATAAGGAAAGTTTTGTAAACTTAAAATACATTATGAGTAAAAAAAACATTTTGGAAACATGCTTTTATTTAAACATGCACTAAAAAGAATAAAATATATAATATTCTATGAAATATGTATATAAATATAAGTAAAAAAAAAAACATTTTGAAAAGATGCTTTTATTTAAGCATGCACTAAAAAGAATAAAATAAGTAATATACCATGAAAAATGTATTATGTAGAAAACTTAAAAATAACAAATTAGTATTATAAGCTGGCAGTGAGTGCCTTTAAGCGATTTTACAATATTGTCGCTAGGGATATAAGATAAAATAAAATGTTTTTACTATTAGTATGACTAAGTAAGTTGTCTGGTAATATTGTGGCCGGGTCTATAAGCTTTACTTTTAGAGTATGATAATTGGAAAATAAAAATGTGCATCGACTTTGTTGTTTTAAATGGAACACCCTATATACTATTATTGCAATAAATGGACATCTTATTGCTGATTATAAAAATATCAGGTTTGATACCATTATGTTTAAAGGTAACCGAGAAATTTGACAAAAACTCTTTCATAAGAAGCAATGTACGTCCGAAAGAGCGAAAGCTACAATAAGTAAAGTAATTAAAAAGGAATACACTGCCTCTTATGGACGACTTCTTGTCAATTTTTTGGGTCGTCTTTATAGGTATCAAACCTGGTATTTTCATAACCCACAAAAAGATGCACATTTGTTGAAATAATATACATGGTGTTCTATTTAAAATATAACCAGATACCCTGAGCATATCACGACGAGCTATTAAGATTATTTATGCTCATTGCTGGTTTATAATAGTATAATTAATTTAAGTTTATATATATATATATATATATATATATATATATATATATATATATATATATAATATTATATATATATATATATATATATATATATATATATATATATATATATATATATATATATATATATATATATATATATATATATATATATATATATATATATATATATATATATATATATATATATATATATATATATATATATATATATATATATATATATATATATATATTCTAGAGATGTTGCCACATGTAATCTTATCTGATTACAAAGCATTTTGTTTTTCAAAAAACTGCATTTTTAGGCTATAAACTTTAATATAAAAATTTATAGTATAGGCTGAAACTGTACCTTTCGTTCGAAAAAAATTGAGAAAAAAAATTAATACATCTAAAACTATAGATCAATATCTTTTAAAAACCACATAAGGTTAAGTTAAATGCCAAAACAGTATTATTGTCACAATATATTTGTACTATTTAATTGAATCAACAAAATTAGCTGATATTTTGTACCTAACAATCAACAGTTAAGAAAAAAAATGCTATAGCATGGGACTTAAGATAGCACTTCCAATAAACTCCTTGTTCGTAGATTTTGACTAGTTCACATTATATTTGTTTTAATAATCTGGTTTATCACTATGTATATTTCGGATCTTCCTTTTTTGGTTTTCTTCTCTTTATTAAAATACATACATCATACATGTTTCGCTGACTATCGCATTTCTGCGAAGGTAATGAAAAGATTTTTCTGTCTATCTATTATTGCAGGTGTTCTATACATGTGGCTTCGCGTATCTATCGATGATATTCTGGTGGTATTTTGACATTTGTGTAAGTTTTACCTGAAAGAAATCGGCTACTACTAGAGTTTGTTTATTGGTTCAGATCACTTAAGCTATAACATATTTAAATTATTATCATTTAATAAATAGGTTAAAGTAATATTGTAGCGTAAAAATTGTGTAACCCTTTACCGATAATGTATAATACCATTTGTCATTTAACTCACATTTCTTACTATTTCTGTGACACTGACAAAACTTGCTTTGTTTGTATTCGTTCTGACGGAAAATTTTAACTTTTAGTTTACTATTTTCATTAGTAAAGCAAACTATCAATAGTATTTCCTTTACATTTTAGGCCTAAAGTATCTTAAGACTTGCGTTATAGCCATAAGCATACCATTTGACTAATATTTTGTAAGTCACCCACTTATTTGTTATACGCATTTCTATTTTTATACCACTTTTTACATGAAAATTTTGAATCTAGCTTCAAATTATAGTTACTATTTACTAATATTTAATGTGATTTCAATTTCATATTGGAATTTTTATGTCAAGTATAATTTAAGAATATAAAAATTAACTTATGTAACTAAAAGTATTTTAAAAACGGTGATAGGTATTGTGCTTTTTTTATATAAAATGCATTACCATTGTTAAAATCTAATTAGTTTCTAATTCAGTATAGCGGGTGCTTTGCTTATTTACCTAAACTTATAAGTACATGGAAATAGGATGCCTTGAAAAAAACGAGTATGAACTGTCCTGAAATAGGGAAAATGTAGTTGTTCTGTTATACAGCAAAATCCACAATTTATATTAAGTAGTATTTTCTTTCATTTAATCTGGGTGTACTTATTCATGGTTAGGTAACAGAGGCTTAAATAAAAAATGTATCAAACCATTTTTTCTGGGTTCTTATAAGAATAACTTGAGAACCTTATTTTATTTAAAGTTTTTGATAGGTGCAGGCTTTTAAGCATTCTGCTCACCTAAACTTGAAAGTACCATCGAGCTATTTCAGAACCGAGGACATCCTACATAATTGCTAGATTTGTAGTGCTTTCACAAAAAGATATTACGACAGAATTTTTCAAAAGTTTCTTACGCGGTCCAAATTTTGAAATTTGGGTTACCTAATAAGTTTTTTAATTGTATATTTTTAAAATAATAGATTTGTTTTTTATTTTGACATATTAACTAGACCTTAAAGTCGAGTTGTCTAGTGGCTCCGTCTTTTAGAAAAACGCGATTCTAAGTTAGACCATGAATTTATTTGAATAGATTAGAAATGTCGTTCAGAGAATAAGGGATAGTTTTGCTCCTTCTCTTAATGCTTGTTGCTAGTTTTTCAGTTTCTTTTTCAAGAACGTTAATCATTAGAACCTCAAAAAATCAATTAACTCCATATATATTAACACTTCAATTTTTCACAGCACAACCATATTTGTGATCTATTAAAAACTTATCTCGCGAGTGTCTATTATTTTATTATGATTGATGATTAACAGCTGACAACTTTTAAAAATTCAATATCTGCGATACGTATTCCTGTAATTCAATTTTTAGAAGGACGGACCTTATACAACTACTAACACTTACTATTAATCATATATATTTTATAATACCAGTAACCTGATGTAAACCAAATAAGTTAAACACCTGATATATTAGTATATCATATCATAAAACAAACATTCCATATACATTTATTGGATTTTTATTGTAAATATTAAGAGAGTCCTAAGTTTTAAAAGCTTTGTAAGTACTTAGATATAACATATTGTTGAAAAATAATTATATATGTATAAAATTTAATAAATATATTTAAAATATTAGAATGCCTTCTAAATAACTGTAGAGCTCCTTTCACATGACGGTCAGCCGTTGAAACACCTGTTTCAGTCAAAGTTCAAGTCAAAAAAAATAAACAATTTTTAATTAAAATAATACTGAAAAAAATGTATATAGTTTATTCATAAATGGTAAAGAGTTATAAATCAATCTTATTAATCTGGTGGGCTATTTCATAGCCGTTTCTAAAACAATCGTATAACAAGAATATATGCCTACGTGCCAGTAAAGACCTCTTATTAGCTTGCAACCTGTTGGGACCAATTTATGGGTTAAAAGAACCTGTAATAATATTTAGTTACCTTCTGGCAAGCCGTCGAACAATTTGTTTTTAAAAATGGTTGGTGTTTCTGATTTTTTTAAGGTGTTTTCTTGGTGCGGTTAAGCGTAAAATTTACCAACTAGTATTGCATAGTAAATTATATTTTTGACAACACAAAAATGCTTCTTTTCAGAATCACAATGTTAAGATAAAAAAAATTGTTTTTTATTACTTCTATCGTAAAAGTATTGTAATCGTGAAAAAATCATGCTCCCAGATTTTTGCAGATCTTCGCGTTTTAGGGTCCCTGGATTCCCAAAAACATGTTCTCCCATTTCCATCAGTCTGTTCACGGCATAGCTCAAAAACTACGTGTATGATTGACTTCAAATTTTCGTCAAAAATCAAGGTTTATAAGAGGATGAAAGGATTACATTTTATAAAAAAAACAATATGGCGGCATAAATTGTTATAATATAAAATATAAATCATTCATTATTAAGAAATATACTCATCGGATGAACTTTTAAAATTTGCCCAAAAATGAAATTCTATACGAGGGAAGTTGTGGGTAAAGGCGAATTTACCGATTTTAATAAATGCCTTTTATTGTTTGAAATCAAAATATTACAAAGAAAAACGGTCAGAAACAGGACGCAGTCTAGACAAAAGCTATTCTACTACACTAACACTAAGCACACTATAAAAAAAAGTATTGAGAGTAAATATTTTTTTAAAAGATTTTTAAATTGGTTAGTGTTATTACATAAAAGGACAGGGGCGCGTAATGCATCATAAAGCTTAATGGGCTTGAAAGTGAACGTTCGGTGAAACATGGCACTCCGATGTTGTGGCATACTAATTCGAATACCAAATTGAATGAACATTTGCTCGAAGAAGAAAAATTCTTATATAAGAGCTAAAGGCAAGTTAATAATTTTGTCAGAAGACTAGATGAAGTTCTGCGGTTGATCATAGTTAACTAATTTAATTGAAATGTGTGCGAAATGTCAAGTTTCCCAGGCTGTGAGTCGTACGCACTTGTTTTGTACTTTTTGGATATGGTATACATTAGCAGCATATAAATAATGCCCTTAAATAATATCCCATTAATCAAAATTTGAATGAACAAGAGATTTGTAAAATGTTTTACGTAGAAAAAAAAAATGCGGCGATTACTATTTCAATAGATATTTTAAGTTTTTTTTGCAGACTCAACAGCTGATTTGGCACCATCCAACATTATATTGATTTTATTGCCTAAAAATGCTATAGTACTTTTAGAGTCAAAGAGCATAGCTGACGATTGAGAATGATTCAATTTCAAATTGTGACTCAATGAAAGATGTCTTAGTGCATCTATATCTTGATTTATTAAAAAAAATGTTTGAAAACAATATATTATGAAGAAAGGAGGACCTACGATCGACTTCTATGTAACACTTGAAAGAATCTTAACCTGTTTTAAGAAAGCATTTCTGTAGCATATTTTCTGCTTGTGGTTAGAGTATTATGGTTGCACGAGATTGAGGGATGGTTCTAGCACTTCGTAATATTTTAAATTAGGTAATATGAACTTATGATTAACTTTAGAGGCTTTCCCAATAAACATTTTTATTTTTATAATAGTTATCGCAACTGCTATATCACCTACGTTATATATCCTACAGTTACATACTTAGTAAACAAAATATTTACGTTTCTCCTATATACCTCTTAAAGAGCTTAAATGGGGCATTTATAAGGGTAGCGGAAACGTAACGTTATTTAACTAACAGTAACTAAACTATATGGCGATAACCATTATATAACTTACTAGAGAAACCTTTAGTAATATAAATTAGTGTTGAATAGGTTTCGGTTACCTTTATATGCTTATAAGATTGTTGAAAATATTTCTAGTGTTACTATTTTGTTGCTTGTCACTTGTCACATCTTTTATTTCTCTCTTATACACATTTCACATATCTTTCTATTTCTCTGATAAAAGCTATCGTTTAAGTTTGGTGTTTGGGTTTTGCTTAACGTATGATACGAATAATAAATGAAAAATGGGGAGAATTAGAAAATACCCAAATCAATATAGCTGATACTATTTCTGATTACCACTTAATATGACTGGAAAGTTCGGATCGGTACCCGTGGTGGATTGGTACCTGGTTAGCACTAGAGCGCTCCGGCGCCATCTTTAAAGCTCTATTACTAATGTATTATAGCTTTAAACGATGATCCCTTTGCGCTCCGGCACCCAACCTAATGCAAACCCGGTACCGAGTGATCTAGTGCCTCCGCACTCCGGTGCCAGACTATCTGCTAACATGATATTGATACACCTATGTAACAAAATCTCCACAATAACATCAAATACAAGAAAAAATTCGCTATTAAAATTTACGGTTGACAGATAACATAATAACATAACGTTTTAAATTGGAAAAATATATGTAATCTTGATATTTTAGTTATGTATTCAATGGTTTTCTTTTAGAAATTAGTGAAAGAAAAGAAAATTAGTGTAAAAAAATTTCTGTAAAAGATTGTCATTTTTGATGACGGATAACTCGGAAATAAAACGCGACAGAAAATAAATGACTTTGGATTCGTGATTAATGCCCCAAATTCTACTTGTATACCAAATTTTGTTAATATCGGCTATGGTACGCAAGTGAACATTTACCAAAAATCCCTTAAATAATACTCAGTTTTATTAAAGTTCATTTATGAGGAAAAAACAATATCGTAAAATAGCAAATAAGATTTTGGACTGACCATGTTTCTTCATCCAGTTAAACAAAAAATAGCCTTTTGAAATTACGTAAAAACGAGGCTGCTTTTTTACTATTGTCCGTAGGTCGGAATAGTAGATACTAAAACTAAAACAACATAACCTAATAATAATATATTTGTTCCGGCACTTTCAGTATTTTATGCTTTATTTATAAAATCCTCCTCTTACTGAAATTTTTTGTAATTTTGCGGCGAAATGAAGTGCTAAACTTAATTTGTTTCCAATTGTAATTCATAATTTGCTTTAAAAATGGCAATAGAAGTATACAAATACATGCACAATTGCACAACATCTATAGGTTAAAAAATTATATTAATTATAATATCGAGTCTCCTGTCATATGTCATTCATAAGGAACAGCCGCCACTACATTAACACCGAAAGTTTTGTAACACAATACCGGCAACACTAAAGCATACAAATTTTTATAATGTTGATTAACAACACTCATATATAACTGAAGGTGTCTGAGTTATATAAATAAGGTTACGGCAAATGTTATATAAACCCGTTATCTTACCACTGGTAAAGATTACTAAAAGTTTGATAAAGTGGTGATGGAAAATGTTATATCACCTTATTATTTACTTGTAGGTTATAGTAACCTTATAAAGCCGATATATCACTAGAGTAATATTATAAAACCCCGAAACATGTTTATATACCTTGTTAACTTTTATACAGTCCTTATATAACTTTATGTTACCATAAGTTGTGACAAATGTTTATTGGGTTAGAACATCTTAAGAGAATTAAATGGCTATTTTTTTTTGTCAATACTCTAAACTCGCACTGATTTTAGAAAGTACTGGTTGCTTAGATAACCGAAACAAGATGGAAGTTTTAGTATAGGACTGATTATAGAAATCTTTCACTGCTCTAGAAAACAGTTTGACTCTATGCAATAATGTATGTGAGACATATTTATCGATAAAGGGCTGCAATTTTAGCCTTTTGAATGAAATTCCATCTTTAGCTGCCTCGTTGGTAGAAATTGATGGAATATAATATGAACCTCAGAGATAGTTTCCAGTTTATATAAAAATTTTGTATTAATTAAAATGTTATTATTATAAAAATTAAGTTTAGAACAACAGTATAAAGTTTTTGTAAAAAGGCGGAAAAATAATTACAAATGAATTCTCAAGTTATCAGGTGTTTAAACCAATATTAAAATGCTTTTCTGTTGATACTGAATTAATATATTATTAATAGAAAATTTGCCAAACGATTAAAATTTTTTCCAGTCAAGTTATGAAATGGTTTTCATAAATTATATTATTTCACTGAAGTAGGTAAAAATGACAATCCTAAAAGAATTTTAGGCTGCAAAAGACTAGGCAGGGATCTTCTACTGCCACAGTTTCTGACTTAATAACTAAACTTGTAACAAATACAGGATCAAGGGGTGTACTAGATGTTCTGAAGATACAATTGAGTAAAATTGTAATTTTTGAAAAGTGAAACAGGATAATGCCATTATTTTTTAATGCAATTTTCTTCCATTATTACAAAGAAGAATCTAGAACCGTAATTACATAAAAACCAAGGAGTACATATTTATTTTAGGGAGTAAGACGAGAGCAGCACTTAAAAAAGTTGGCCCCAAAGAGCGCAGCGGTTTATTACTGATTACTGATTCAGTTTGAACTGGTGTTTGGGTAAAATTCATTGCGGTACCGTAAAACGGGGCGAATGGCTACACTTTTAACGTAAATGCGTCTATATCGTAGTGCAAGCGTAAAATGAAAACAAAATATGCAATGAATAGATCTCGGTGTCCTCTTTAAGTATTAATATATGTATTTTTTTCTTGAAAATAACTGTTAAAATCATACATATATATAGCATTAGGGTAGCTCATTTTTATAAGGGGATTTTGCATCTGTATTTTTATTTGTCTCACATTCGTCAGATGCATTAAATATAGTATAAAAGAAAGCCCTATAAATTTCGTTGGCCTAAATTAAAACTAAGTGGTACCGCCATCGACGCAAACTTATCGCTTTCAAGTATTTTATTGTCGGAAGAACCAAATCCCTATAGAACCTACTTGTTAATATGTTGGTAAATTTATAAATTCCAAGTAATTATTGTTTATTCCTCCCCGTAATAAAGTAATTATCTTATTCATTTATTAGGTTTAATCGAAAAAAAAACCAAGACGGCATTATTCTTATCTCCCATCCTTGTACTCTAGATGTTATTTTCGTTCCCTTCCATTCATACATTAAATCGGTACCCGCCCGGCGTGTATAAGTTCAATTTAAACATTTTTGACCTATTTAGTTTCTTATATAAGTCTGTAGAGTAATATCTATCTTTTTTTGTGTTATCGTGCCTTCATCTCTCCGCGTGTAAGAAAAGACAGTTTGGTGTACCTGCTTGGCAGTTATTCGTGGCAGATTATTGGAAATAAACTGTGCGTTAAATTAATGATTAACGAAGCAATTGTGTTTTGGAATAAGGCTCGTATTCCGACACGAGATGTGCAAAATTGTGTAAAATTGTTAAGTGCATTTGTATGAAGGATGGCGATCTCTGCTAAGAAGTTCACATAAACCAAGTGCAACCGTAAAACAAAAAGAACTTTCTTTTGTTAATAAGTTAGATGATTTGTTTGATATTGCCCATGTGAACGCTCTTACATCGATCAAGATACAAGAAGACAAAGACTTTCGGCGTAATCAAATAAAAAAAGGTAAACCAGGATTTAAGTTTGGTATTGACAAAAATCTAACTGCAAAAGAAAAAAATATCCGAAAAAGAATGGGAATACAGGACTTAGGAACGTCTAAAAAAGCGTTGAAGTTGTCGAAAATGTGAACGAATTAGATGCTATTGAGTCATCCAGTAGCAACTCACATGTAAACTCTCCCTATGAAGAAGAAATAGATCTCGACAAACCTGAGGCCTCAGAACCAAAAAAAAAACGGATAGTAAGAACAAAAAATAATTACGTCAAAAATAGTTGCTGCGTTCGACAAATGCAAGATAAGCGACTGAGACGCAGTTCATATTTTAACCGCCCCCGCTGAAACTGAAACAACCACCAAGTGGCCCTTTTATCTTCCAAGATCCGTACATATATTTGGCCCTATACACGACGAAAGGAGGTAAAATCGGTCCGTCTGCTGCGGCTGCAAACATAAGGGAGGTGGCCGACTTACTATGGTTCACACCCTTTCCGGGTTTACCTTGCTTTAAAATTACCCTTTATCTTCCTGGGTTATCAATAAGATTAGTTTCGTTGTAATTAACAATATTCGATGCACTGACACCATCTATTGACTTTCGAAGATTAGCAAAATAAGCTCTAACATTTTAAGAAGTTACTCCTGCCCTTGACCTTTATATGTTTTGTCAGAACCTCGTGGAATGTTTTTCTTTGTGACGTTTAACGAAACCCAATGCAAACTCCGATCCTGGCAAATTGTTTTTAAAACGTTCAACTCGACCGATTTTGTATAAATAATTTTTCACTAAACGTCTCGTAATTACAAAATATGTCAACCTAAACCTTATTTTCGTTATACATGATCTATAAACTACAGCTTCTAGCTAGTATTGGATTAATATTTTTAGATGAAAGATACAGGAACCTACAGCATAGTTTATTATGAAATATAAAGACTTTAAACTCAGTAAATTTCTCCATAGTGGTTATTAATTAAAATATGTTTAATATGTTAAGGATTACAAAAATTATACTTCAGATAATGTAAAAAGGCAATTTAATTAAAAAGATATTTAAAGTGTTCAAAATTGTGGGTATAAATAGGTATTCGTTGTTAATATTAAGGTACACATAAAAGATCGTTGTGCACAGAGACGCCCCGAGTAAGTAAGAAAAACCCAACTGGGAATTAAAAAAAAGGTCCGCGACTTTTGTATTGCTAGCATATATCAAAGACAGGCAAAAAAAAGTAATTTGGCAACTCAACCTGTTCTGTTCATGAAATGAAAAGACATTTATTTTCTATAAATATCGGCAATAAAATAGTAATCTAATAATAAAAAACATATAAGCTTTATTTTCCTTTACAAAAGAAAGAATTCACAAGGAGGGAAGTTCCGGGTAAAGCTAATTTATCGTTTTTTGTATATTTAATTTATTTTTCTATTATTAATATCATTATTATTATTATTAAAATGTATGTTTCATGAGTTTATTTATACAGCCTGTAAAAAATGGATTATAAAAAGATTTTATTTCAGAAAATGGAATTTTGCCGAATAGTTAAACGTTTTATTAAGTCGCCATTTTGTTTCGTTATATTTGCACTAAACTTTTACCACTTTATCCCTTCTTCATACTTGATTATTGTGTAAAATGTTAAATCAATAATATAAGTAGTCTTTCTTACTTGCCTTTTTTTTTAACAATTCATTAGGCCGCCATTTTGTTTTGCCATACTAGATTCGCACCAAATTTACCAGGTAATCCCTAATATTACACTCAATTTTTGTGCAAAATAGTATTTTTTTAACATTTTATTAGGCCATCACATTGGATTTTTACCAAAATGTTACCATTCTCTCCTCATATGACCATTGATTTTTCAGCAAAATTTAAAGTCTATTCGAATAAGCAGTTTTTGAGCTAAACTGGGCATAGACATACCAATGGAATTGAGAAAACATGTCTTTCGGGAATCTAGGGATCTCAAAATGCCCAGATCTGCAAAAAATCTCGAAGAGTGATTTTTCACGAATACAAAATTTTATCTTGTTCATAAAATCGTGTATGTTTCACAAAAACGTGTATGTTTTGTGGCAGTGATTAAAGGAAATAAACATGTACCGCAAATAAGTGTGACAAAGATACAAATCTATCATACTTGTAGAGCCTCATTTTAAGCAACGCTGTAAATTTATAATGATAGACTTCATTTCTTCCCACCGTTGACATGTCAATGGCCACAAGCGTAATAGTAATATTTCATGAATATTTTAACCCATTTGTATAGCAATAGTTTAACTGCCAATCAAAATTAAAATCTATTATCACAGTGGGCATATTTAATAACATACTTAATATATTTTTTTACATTGCGAATAAAAACGAACGCTCGTTTTTGTTGCAATTTTTATTTACTTTCTTCTGACTGCAAAACAAGTAACCTACCTGTCAGTATTTTAAAATAATTTATTGTAAGGAATGTATATTTTTAGTATAAAATATATATAAAGAGGTATGCATCCATGTGTTTTTGTATCATACTAGGCTACATCAATAGGGAAAAAGTACAGATGTGTAATTTTACTTTCTAAAGGACGATAAAATAGCAGTTACAAGTCCGGATAACCGTACTTAGAAATTATTAAAATATTAGGCCCTCCTCTTAGGCCAACTAATACAGAAAAACAATAACATCAATTTTCGGAAATTATAATAATAAAATACAAAAACAACGACTTAGGTGTTGACTCGAGTAAGCCACACCGCTTTGCTGGCTTTACTGGTTGTTTTGTAAAATTGATTAAGCTACCATTAAGAAAAATGTACAGTTTTGTCACTTTTTTAGCAATGGCACTGTATGGAATTTAAAAATGGGTTACTTGAACAATTATTTGTTAATAAAAATTATATATAGTTAATGAAATGTTACAGAGATTATTATTAGAGTATTAGAATAACCTTATCAAATTAATTTTAATATCAAGTATAATTTTTTTTCTATGTAAGATAGCTTTCCAGTGAACCAAATCAAAATCACAAATTTTTTTTTGTTGACGGTGGGGATTGCATTAGGTATCTCAACTGCAGCTCACGCCGGAGCCAGTTGAGATACCTGGGTTCCTCTTCTTTTACCTCAGATTCAGCTGCAGCTCACGCCGTAACCAGCTGGGCCACTTGGTTACACTATAAGGGTTTCTGCGAGCAAGATCTTGTTTTTGAGGAACACGGAGACTAAGAAATTTCTATTTACTCACGTCCATCGTTGAATATATTAGCCCAGGAGTCCATGTCTTGGTCTCCTGTGCCTTGTCCTATTATTGTGGTTGAGAGCTAGTGGATCGTAATGTACCAGGTCACGTAAATTTTCATTGTGGTGGTTTTCGGCTGCCTTGAAGGCCTGGGTAGCTTTTTGTAGCATAAAACGTCAATTGAAGATCTCGCTGCAGGTCCTGATAAACCACGGGCAACTGCCGCCATCCTAATCAGTTTGTTTTCTGTCCTCTTGAGCTTCAAAAGGTTATGTTTTAAAGCATAGCCAAAAGCTGTGGAGCCATATGTGAGTTGGCTCCTTGCTACTGTTTTGATCAGTAGTAGTTTAGTTCTGAGTCCCATTTCACTTTTCTGACAGAACAATGCTTTATTTATTTTATTTAGTTTATTCATTGCTTGTCTGGCTTTTGTCCTCTCTGCGTTAATGAGATTGGTCCATATCAGTCTTTTGTCCATGGTCATTCCTAGATATTTGGCTTCGGACCAAGGGATTTCAACTTCTCTAACTGGGATTGTGGCTTTGAGAGTTGATCTTAACCTTTCATTTGATGCACCAATAATGAAGGTCATTGATGTCTTCTTGCAGTCGTCTACCCAGGATGCGGGTGCTTCTGCTTTTATATATGATGGTTGTGTAATCAGCGTAGAGTGCTGTTATGCCCTCGTCTCTTATTGCGACATCGTCAAAGAAGATGGAGTACAGTATGGGTCCCAGCACTGACCCTTGTTGAACTGCTGCTACCAGTCCTCTTTGTTCTGAGAGCGTGTCGTTCACTTTGACCGTAAACACCCTGTCGTTCAGATAGCTGCGTATATACTTTCTATTCTTTCATATCCTGCCACTGACATTTTGTACATCAGGCCGTGGTGCAACATTTTATCAATGGCCCTTTGGATGTGCAGGAAGACTGCTCTTGTGGTTTTTCTGTTGTTGAATCGTTTGGTGATGCACTTTGTAGCTCTGATACCTGCTGTTCGGACGAGTGTCCTGCCCTGAAGCCAAACTGCTCATCTGGGATGGAATCTAGCTCTTGGGTCTCGCCGTTCAGTCTTCTAGCTATGGCTCGCTCTGCTAGTTTGCTTAGTGCAGGAAGTAATTGATGTGCTTATAACCCTGAGGTAGAGTTCCGTCTTTGCCTGGTATTGACAGTGCTGGCCTTGTTGGACAGCTTTGTCCTCATCTGTGTAAATTGGGCCATTTACACTTTGAAGGGGAGTTTGTCCGTTCTTAGAGCTCGTTACATCTGGCAGGCTGTTTGATGATAAGTGTCCAGGGATCTCAGTTTTTCTTGCCAGTTCTTCTTGCCATTTGTTATCCTGTTGGTGATACCGCAGGAACTGGAGTTTTGTTTGTCCGAACCTCAGCTTTGAGGGCTTCGGGAATTTCCTGTTTGTCAATGCCTGTGCTGCCACTACTGTGCTTTCGTGGAAAGCATTCAGGATGGCTGTCTCTAGACGGCCTCCTCTAGTCCCTGAGAGGCGCGGATGTCAGGGATTTCGATTGCAGTTTTCAGACGTCTTTGATAGGCCTTCCAATTGGTCGTCCTTCGTATGCGGTAGTTCACTCTGTCGAAGTTCACTCCCAGTTGTAGGAGCACTGGGTTGTGATCAGATGTTCCTTCTTCCAGAGTGTTGGTGTTCAGGTCTTCCCTGATGTTCTTCAGGAGTGCGATGTCTAGCACTGAAGGCCTTCTATATTCACGAGGAAGGTAGGTAGGTTGCTCTGGACCTATTATGGTGAGCCTATGGTTTTTGCAGACTCTGGACAGCTTTCGACCAGCGTTTACGTGCTGGTCATCTGGCATTGGTCCCGATATGGCCGGGTTCGAATCCTGGTGGGCACACATAGACTTTGTGAAGTCTGCGACCGGTATTAGTGGAAAAGATCCAACAGGGTAGAGTGTAAAATGAACTTCATCTTTCAAACTATCACTCACGGCGGTAATCAACCAATTTACATATCCCGTTATGGCATTCTCCTCTTAGGTGACATTCTACAGACGTAACTCCCTTCTCTCATCCTCGAAAGATTATCCTAGTCCTTCCTTTCGTGCGCCATTCCTTATGTGTTATGTCCGAAGAAAAAGTGTACCAATTGGATGCTTGGATAGGGTCTTACGTTGCTCGACCATTTACGAAAATACAAACTCTCTAAACTGGAATAAGGTTAATTATCTGCCCCAGCTTTGACTAAGCCCCAGGCGCAGAGTAATTTGGGTAAAGACACATTAGTCTACAGCGTATGCAGCAACAGAAATGGAAAAATTCAAGCAGTGATTTTTGTGAATTTTTTCTTTGAATATAAAGGCATCAAACCTGGTATATTTATAATCAGAAAGAGGCCCATTTAATGTTACTTTTAAAATTGGTATTGAATACTTTAGCCTTATATACATTAAGATACTGGTAGTAAAATATCTTCGCCTCTTGATCAGGATATCCTGTACAAAAGTGGTAAAAATAATTGTATTTCTAAATATAAATTGATCGGGTGCTATAGTTAATTGTTTGCTACTGGCATCTCCTGTTAAGGGAAAATCTGAAAATTGTGAACGCGTCGGGGTACTAAATTTACAATATAACTAATACGATTATTTTTTATTTTCAAAATTAAATTCGTGGCTATAACCAGTGGCGGCTCGTGGAGAATTATATTGGGAAGTCAATAACAAATTAAAAATAGGCATACTTATAATAAAAATAAATATCTTATCTTTAAATTGAGCTTTAAATTCTCTTGAAGTACAGGTCTACTCTTCGTTCTTTAGAATTAAAAAAATGCTGAATGACCCGTTCGTTAAAATTGCACGCACAGTCCTTTTATAAACGATTTCCCGATACTAAACTTAAGATTGCTAAAGCGGATAGTCTCAACTCCTCAACAAAATTTATAAGCTCTCGAAAAATCCCTGGATTTTCAGACAAAGCCGTTTCATCATGATCACGTAGTGCCAACTCGAATGACCCACAAAATTGTACACAATCTATAATTTTGTTTAAAATATAACGATTTATTTTAAGTCTTTAACATAATGAGTCCGACGAGTCCTTAGAAAACAACAAACAAACATAACAGTAAAACGGGTTAGAGACATCACAACCTCATATCCAATTAGCTAAATCATACATACTTTTGCGAAAGTTTCGATGAACCTCTTTATTTTTGTCTTTACTAGTTTATTGTAAACTAAGCTCTGGCAAATTGCGACCACTTACCTCGAATTCGGTTATTTTCTCAAAATTAAGTTCGTTAGCACTCTTTAGTTGTTTAATTTTTTGCACTACCGACATTTTATTTCATCTACATTCACAACATAGACCACCTTGAAATTGGTTATTTTTGCAAAATAAAGTTCGTAAGCACTTTTTAGTTGTTTATTTTTTTGCACTAATCACTACCGACATTTTATTTTCTGTATATCTCCAACTTACATATGGATCATAAAAATAAAAAATATATATTACAAAAAACAGTATATAAATCAATTTTCATCGATTGAAAACGTCCGTAACAATATCGAGTTAGAATATCGACCGCGCGACCTCTGAACAAATGAACTTCCGCATGCCGATGTGATGCCGCGACCAATCGATCGAATTATGAGAAGAGACCGGCTGATGACCCAAATCGCGATTTCATATTCCGCTTGCTATCACGTTCGGCTGCCGCTCGGTAGCTTTAAGGTAATCAGGGCAATTCGGACTGCCCAGCCTAGTTTAGTATAGCATATTTTATTATGCCTAAGGAACGCAATGAGACTATTCGAACCGCCGCCGCGCCGGGCGCGACTAATAGCTTATTTAACTTTTCCCAGGGTTCGCGTTTTATTACAACTATTAGGAAGGACGGTCAAAGGAATAATTTATTTTCTGAAATATTTTTGGGGTGTCATTGACCAAATGACCCTATGGAAGAGCCGCCACTGGCTATAACAGACGATAATTAGTTTAGACCTGCAAGTTGGACATATACGGTAACGAGCTTACTTTTATAAGATAGCTGCTGAAGCATTTTCAGCATATTTTCAATGATACTACATTTAAAACAATGCCATAATCTCTAACGTTTTTATTTGCTGCTGAACGTGAGATTTTGAGAATCCCGCGTTAGTACCGAAAGTAACATGAACAAAAGTACTTAATGATTATCACACAAACCAAGCGAGATTTTGAATACGAGACTGTACTGTAGAGATGTACATATTGTAGAGTATGTACCGTAAATCACCGAAAGTAACCGGGCAAATCAAGACCTGACCGGTTTGGTTATGATAGGTTACTGAAAATCCTTATTTAGTAATGGAACGCATTTCGGTCACTGGAAAAAATACTTAACCCAACTTCGCAAACAACTTAAAAAATACTACTTACCGTTTTGTAATCATTTTCTTGATTTCCAGATTGCAGAAAAAAGATGTTAGGAAAACGAATCCATATTTCTTGAAAATAAACTTTTAAATGACAATATCAATGAGCTGCCAATCAGTAACCAAAAGCAACCGTTGCAACCAAGCTTTTTCTTTAGTAGTTTCGGTGAGCTAATAAGTAACCGAATTTCAGGCACCACGTTCCGTAATATAAAATTTTTCAGGCATATGGTTTTTACGGAATTTTAAACCAGGATCTTGGTTACTGTCGTCTATTTACGGTACATACCCTAAGAAGTGACGCCAATTTATATGTTCCTGGCTTGCTGAATCTTGAGCACGAGACTGTCAATTAGTGATGATATTTTTATTAAATGTATTTTCATCGATTCTACCAGATTCCGCTGATGATGTGAGAAGTGTTGTTTACTTGCATGATACTTGATATTGCATCACTCTGGCATCATCTTTGCTGATTCTGCTAGTCGTGCGGCTGTATGGCGGTTTATCTCGTCTGGGGATGTAACTTAATATCTTTATAAACAAGGACATCTTGAGACGCAGTCGACTTGAAGTTGACTCTGGGTAAAAACTCATAAAGGCTTTAGGTAACAGCACAGCTAGCGTGTGGCAACAACTTTTAGAATGCTGCTTTTTTGTTAAGGTTAAGTTCTACTTCGCCTTCTCCTATTGGTTCTCTAAGGCAAATTAGTCTTCTTTTGGGAAGTATTTGCATCCATTGTTTTATAAATAAATCTTCAGGTTTGTTTCTTCGTGGAAAAGGTGGCTGTGGCTATTCCAATTTTTAGGTTTTTTCTTCGCTTACCACATTTGCAGAATATGTACAAAAGATTAAAAGAACGATCAATACGATGGTCAATATTGTGAACCAATGTATATGATTTTTGACGAATGGTTGCTGTATTAGCTTGTTCAATTCGTCAGAACATTGGTTTAATTTATGTTGTGCAACGTTCAAATCTTGTATGTTGATTTTATTCAGCTTTAATAGTTTTAGCTCTAATAGGTAAGTTTTCTCAGGAAAATTATTACAACAGTTATAAGGAATAATTTATTGGATGACTGTTGTAGGTAATGTTGTAGAAATCAATTTTATGTTGAGCATAGACTCTTGTGGTATCAATAAAGCGTTACGTTCAGGTTGAAGCTTTAATAGGGTGTTTTTGTTGATTATTTCTGCAATAACATCTCTGGATTAACATTTGATTGTGACGGGTAGTGGATCGGAGAGGACAATTAACTACAGATTTTGCTTAGTTCTTGGAAATTGTAATCTTTAGCAAAGACGACTGAAGTTTGGCTTCTCCTTGGAAGACGGTTTATTTGCTTCAGAAGTTGATCTTCACAAACGGCATCACTGTCAAATGGATATGGAAGGATGTTCGCTTTGCTTTCTACGGCTTTGCATGATTCCAAGTTCTGAACGATGTTGTATAATAATGAATCATCATTTTGCGCAATGTATTTAGTTGAAGTTATTAGAACATGATACAAACCTGTTTGGCTATCCAGTATTGGTATTGGATATAAATGGTTTTACCAGTAGTTTATTAAGAACAAATATTATTTGTAGGCCAATATCTAAATAGTGAGCTACACTTGAAGTGTATATTGGTAATGGAAGATTATTCTTTTGTAATTATTGTGATATATGTCTTACAGATTCGATTAAGTCAAAAGGCGTAATAATCGAACTATAAAATATTTTTAAGTATGCAAAGGTAATACCATTTATTATGTCATATAGAGAATTTTCAATAAATGTATTTTCTTTATTCAATTAGTGATTCAAACAGGATACCGACTTGAGCTGACTAGAACTTAATTAAATCAGAAATATCCAGTATTCATTTTGGGATTTCTATGATATCTTTATTAAATGTTTCTTCATCGATTTGTAATTTTTGAATTGTGGCATTAATTTTTTTGAATACAGAAGTCGTTAATGATATTTTATTCTAATAAATTTTCAATTTGATATTCATCAAGGTTATATTTTCAATACCCAAAATATTCACCATCGGATGCGTCTAAATTTTCCATAATTGATTTCCAAACGGTACCTATTCTCTTGAAAATTCCACAATTTTCTTTACAAACGTATTTCTTTGTTTCAGTCATTATTTCTGTATATTTTTGTTTAACAGAACCCGATATTTGTTTTAGAAGGCTTATATGCGTTTGCTCTGACTCAAACGTTATCATACGTGGTATAATTTCGTTTATATTATGAAGTACTGAATCTTTAATTCTATCTTTAGGGTTTAAGGTCTTTATATATTGGCTACTTTAATTGTGGCTTCTTCATGAAAGAAGATTCCAAACAAATCAAACGAAAGGGAGGTGTTATTTATGGTTGTTAGAGAGTACTGAGGCTTAACCAGCGGTAAGAAAATCATTCATAGTACGGTTTTAACATATTAAAATGTATTTGGTTTTTATAATTAGTTTCAAGGTTAATTAAAATAGTAGAATTTTGGGCAATCTCCTATTTTAGATTCGTAAAGGATAAATGGGATATGTGTTGATCAAAACGTTATTTTGCTTTTTGTTGAGCGGTTCTAGATCAAGCATTTTTGTAAAGATCCTGCATTCGGATACTTAAATCTCTAACGTATTTAGATATAAGATTTTTCTCTTTATACATAATTTTAGAAGGTCTAGAGGATTATAGCAAAAAGAGGGCTTAGAGAAGAAATTTCTGTTCTGTGCTGAGGACGTTTGTGTTCAAAGAGGAGTGATTCAGGTTAAATGTCTCAATTTGATTTTTGTATTTCAGTAATTTCTAAATTGTCTTGGAAGGGTGGATGATTTTGATCGGAGTGCAATTAAACATTTTTATTTCCAAAGTTTTCGTTGTAATCGGTTTGGTTCGTATTGTACTCATGGCCATCATAGTATTCATAATAAAATAGTCATATTGAGGTCCAATATAGTGAGCTCTTTGATTATTTTGGAAATGGATTCCTTGAATAACTGATTGTCTTGTATTATTCTTATTTGACTGATTGGTTACCTATGCACTGGGATTTTATTTGATCATTAGTGGCGATAAAAAATTTATTTGTGTAACAATATGGTTTTTGAAAGTTATTTGAATTAAAAAAAAATATTTGTTTTTTGTTGTGAATGGTTCTCATTAAATTAGGCTTAGGTGCTCTTGTATATGTGTCCTATTCAGGGTTCTAAGTCAGGAGAGTGCTTAGTACCATCTATTAAAAATAGTGCGCGTTTTCCATTCGCTGAAATATAAGATTTTCGTATATTCGCATGCATAATTCGAAAAAGAAAAGACCACAAAAACTGAGAAACTTGTTTTTTTTCCTCTAAAGTTACACCTAACCTAACCTAACCTAGGAATTATGAATAATGGAAAAAATCGTGTTTTCTTTGTACACCCTGTATAAATAGAAAAATATATGACACTAATTTATTAACAGAGATTTTTGTATTAAATGCTAGTAGGGACATGCCGATACCTCCTTGGTTTTCGAAATATTTAATTTCAAGTTTATCCTAAAAACGCTGGAGATCCACTTATTATGAGCAGCAGTTTAATTGCATTTTTTAGGGGCGTTTTTATTCTCTAGGGCTACCCTGTATAGTAGAAAACAGGTTTTATATAGAAAAAGGTAAACGAAGTTTCCCATGTTTTGCCGTTTGTCTTTTTTTACTAACTGCTTTAAAACTAAAATATTTTCGTTTTTTGGTGGCTGCTTCAAAAATAGTAGAAATTTAACGTGCTTAACAATTTGTTAATTGACCTATTTTACTGTTTTGTAAACAACCTAAATGATTCTGAAATACATTTTTTATTACCAGGCACCTGTTTCCTCCTCCTAGAGTTTCCCTGTATAGTAAAAAATATATTTAACTACAAATAAATAAAGGAAGTTTGATATGTTTCATCGTTTTTACTTCCCTCGTAAAAGAGAATTATAATCGTGAAAAAATCACCCTCCGAGATTTTATGAAATATTTACGTTTCATTGTCCCTAGTTGCCGAGAAACATGTTTGCTCAATTCCGTTGGTCTGTCTGTCTGTTTGCCTGCCTATCTGTCTGTCTGTCGGCGGCATAGCTAAAAAACTACTTAACCGAATGACTTCAAACTTTGGTCAAAAATTAAAGGTCATATGGGAATGACCTGGTAACATTTTGGTAAAAATCCAATATAGCGAAACAAAATGGCGGTTTAGCGAAATGTAAAAAAAAATATTATTAAAAAACTACTTATTCAGTTTATCTCAATTTTTGGAATCAACTCGTAAAATTTTTGTACGAATCCAAGATGTCGGAACAAAGTGGCTTAATAAAATATTTAAAAATTCAGCCTGAAAAATTACTTAATGGATTAAATTCAAATTGTATGCCATAACTAATTGATGTATAGGTTTTTAGCGCCCCCAGATGCTAAAAAAATATTTTTTATCAATTCGGTCGGTCCGTCTGTCTGTCTGTCGTTTCGCGTCATAGCTTAAAAACTTCTTATCAGATTGACTTCAACTTTTTGTCAAACATTAAGTATCATGTGAGGATGACCTGGTAATATTTTGGTAAAAATCCAGTAACCCGGAACAACATGGCGGCTTAGTGAAACGTTAAAAAAATTATTACTTAATAAACTAATTATCCAATTTACCTCATGTTTCGCACTAAAATCAAGCGTTATATAGAAGGAACTGGTAACATTTTGGAAGTAAAGCAAAATTGCGATTTAATAAAATATTTAAAAAATCAACATGAAAAACTACTTATTAAATTAATTTTAAATTTTATGTAAGCATTAAGTTTGATATAGATATAAACCGGTAAAATTGTGGTACGAATTTAAGATGGCGAAACAAAATGTCGGCTACATAAAATTTTTAAAAAATCAACTTAAAAAATCTTGTTAAATTGACAAATTTTAGAGAAAAATTAAATGTGATAATAGGAAAAACTGGTACGAATTCAGCAAGGTAACAAAATGGTGGTGTGTGTCAATGTAAAAACTACTTAATGAATTTATTTTAAATTATGCCCAAAAATCAAGTGTGGCATAGGCAAAAAGAAACTGGTAAAATATTGGTAGGAATTCAATATGATGGAGCAAAATGGCGCCCAATAAAAAAGTTTGAAAAGACAGTATATATATGTGTGTTACTAAATTATTATATACTGAACTAGATTAGGTCACTCTTCAGTATTCCTATTTTCCGTATATATTTTTGTATTGTTTTCGGAGCTACTCTATATACTGGATAAACATTATTTTGCTTACAAAATAAAATTGACGTGTTTCGCCATTTTTCGAAATTTTACGCAATTTTTTTTTCAATATATATATTAGTAGAGGGGATTGGGGGGTTAGTCTCGCTCCCCCCACCACTTTTTTCATTGGTCTCCCACTTCCCGCGCCTGTCCCTGCCACGCCTACTTGACTCTGCTTGATTCTGATTGGTCTTTCCCACTCTTACGTGTGCATCCGGAGGGAGATGTTTTATTTAAGTGTTAGCAGCCAACAGAGCAATTCATTCTTACTGTAGTATCAGTATTTTTAAAAGTAACGAAATTAAAAAATATATATTAATTAAAATGAGTTGTCGCCACGTTGTTTTGCAAGAATCAAGTGACCTATATTTTGAGCAATTGGAAAAAATGTCTTCAATGTACGAAGATGAAATACTCTAATTCACGGTGGGAGGAAAAAACATTTTCGACGTTAAACAAGCATGGTTAGCCGATCTAGATAAAAACAATTTTGAGGAGGTTCAAGACCATAGTGAAGATGAGGGGATACATAATTTCTTTGATGCCGGTTGTGGTGAAAAAGGTCTAGTAAATATTAAAAAAATAAGTGCTAGTGATGCTGTTGAACCAAATTATCTACGCCGCGAAGTTTGTGTTTTTCAAAATTATGTCGTCATAATGTCTTCGTTTGGTGGTGCTTATAGTTTGTGCTTACGATGCTATTATTTGCACGCATTAGAAGCACCCCTTGGCAAACACAGTTTTGTGTCTACACATTACAAAAGAGCAATGGAATGTTGTGAAAAAGACTTGCGCTGTACATTGTGCAATGACAATCTTTTTCATTTCAGTGCCCCTGAAACTTGTGTAGTGTGTAATAAAACTGAAGAGAAAAAAATTGAAAACCATTTAGTGGACAAAAGTAATTTTGAATAAAGTTAAGCAAAAAAAAGATACAATACATTTTGAAAAGGATAGAATGATGGGATTATGGTGGAGGACTTGTAAATATATGCAGTAACAAAAAATTACCTAGGAGTTTTTTTCTACGCACTATAAAAAAGCAGTAGAATATGCAGTGAAGTATAAAAAAAAAATTAGAAACCATTTAGTGGACAAAAGTTATTTTAAAAATAAAATTGCAGAATAACCTTTACAATTAATAGTAGGAGATTAATCATGGTCGAGTGCTATTCAGAACTATTCGTGGACATTCAAGATTATAATTGTCTATTTTGACTTGGTCTCAAAGGAGCTTGCTATCTACGATGGTGTACGCTGGTCTAATTTTCTTTTTAAGTCACCATTTAAAAGAACCATGTTATCTGCCAAGGATCAAGAAATAGTTGATTGGTCTGAAGAATATCATGGGTTGGAATGGGACGTTAGATATATAGAATTAAATGAAATAGAAGAAATACTCAAGAATATTGTAAAGACATATAGTAATCCGAAGATCTATGTCAAAGGCATTACAAAGACAAACTTTTTGAGAAAAATTTTCACCCCAGAGCTGATCATAAGCATTCCAGTCAACGAGGAACCCAAACTACGCAAATTTAAGAAAATTCCAGAATGTTATTTTCATAAAAATTTAAGTCCTTGGCATTGTGCCTTGGCTAATGTAAAAATATTATATGATTATAAAAATATTATATGATTATAAAAATTGTTATAAAACTTGTTAAATGAAAAAAAAAATAGAAGTAGATTTATCACAAGACAATTTAATTATTAATAAAATATAAGAAAATATAATTAATTTTTGTTTAAACACATAATAAAGAATATTATTATCATACATAATTTTTTTTTTTTTAGCCCCACACACTTGCATATTTGATATGCTCCTTAGTACCTTTTATTACCAATTAAATGCGGACGCAAAAAAAGAAACAAAATAAAATTTAAGAATATTTATTATACATCGAATTAATATTACTAAAAAATATATTTAAAATTACCTTTTGCACTTTGTATTGTATTATAATGGTCATTTACATTTAACACTATAAATTATAATAGTCTTCTGCTCCTAAAACTAAAAATTATATTTATAATTGAACGGTCTTTTGCACAACCTTTTGGGTTGTTTTCTCTTGGCACTTATTGGGATTGACACTAACGGCACAATATCAATTTGAATAGGTCCATTGCTTACCTTTATACCAAATAAAAGTTCTAAATCGTGCAGAAGTCTTAGCACGACCTCATCCACAGTTTCTGACCATTCTGATGGAGCTGATGCTGGGGGTGATGTTTCTGTTGATGTAAGCTCTGGTGACATCAACTGCTGTTGTCGATGTGGAGTCATGGATACTCCAGCTGAAGTTGTTTCTATTACCTCCGGTAAACACCACTTTTTGGGGGACATTGGTATTTCGGCAGATGTTCCTGGTTCCTCCTGTGAACACCACATTTTGGGTGATATTGGTACTTCTACTGAAGTTGTTGGTTTCTCCGGTATACACCACATTTTTTCGGATATTTGTACTTCAACTGAAGTTGTTAGTTCGTTTGGCACACACGACATTTTGATACAAAACAATCTAGACTGAATCAAATGACAAAGACTGAATATTGCAGTAGAATCACGAGAATATAAAGCACAAAAGAGACAGTCCCAACACGCCTAAGTACCACCCTGTCACTTACCAACCAAGAACCACTAACAAAAAAAAAAAAAAAAAAAGTCGAGTTGCAAAATAAAAAAAAAAAAAAAAAAAAAAAAAAAAAAAAAAAAAAATATAAAAAAAAAAAAAAAAAAAAAAAAAAAAAAAAAAAAAAAAAAAAGTTGAAAAAAAAAACGAATTGGAAAAAAAAAAAAAAAGGATTTATAGTTGCCGAGTTCACGTCGGGAGGTATTTGACACCAGTTGACCTTGGTACCACGCTGTACCAGCCACCAACCTTGCCAGTGGGCGTGACTTAACAAGAAGTGGTTTTAAGCGGCTTTCGAGTTTACATGTACCGTCAGTTGAAAGTCGTATTTCTTGTACGCCAGTTCCTATCGTGCTTCTAAGTGTCTGCGGTGAATTCTCTTGTGTAATTGTGTTTTCGTGCCTTTTAGACTGCAAATCCCTAGTTATCCTACTCCTAAATTTTATGTTTTGAGTGTTGAAAATTTATCCTACATTGTGTGATCTAGTTTACAGCTTTCTTTCGTTTTGTGATTTTTGCAGGTTTGATTTTTATTTTTTACCACTATGAATTCTCTAACTGACTTTGATTTTGAATTTGATTTTACCTTATTTGATTTGGAAGAGGCTTGCCCAGTCCATGATTTAATGGATTGTCATTTGTGTCAATTAAAACCGGACGCGTTAGAAAAATATTTTAATGAGAACATGGATAATACTCAATCAGAAATTGGTGATATCGATGACGCTACAATTATAAACAATTTAGTTACAATTTTTAATAATCAAAATAATGCAGTTCACCCTGAACTGATTTCAACAATAAATTTTGAAGAAATAGCGAGCTTTGGGGAATTTAATTCAGATATTAATCCAGTCAATGAATCATTAGACAGTCTTAGAGAGGCCTCCTCAAAATATTTCACTGTTAATGAGGAGGAAATTAATTTAGAAAATCAAAAGTTTGAAATGTTGGTCAATGATGTTTATTCGAGCCAGGGAGTTGAGGGGAAACAGGGTGAAAATGAATTTCAGGGAGTTGAGGGTGAAAATAAATTTCAGGTAGAGCAAAAAGTCTACTCACCAATTTCTGTTTCGTCGTCAGAAGATTCAACAGAGACCGTTATTGAGGTTAAAATAATCAGGGAGGAATACCAACCAGCTCCTAAATTACATTTCCACCAAAAATCGATAGCGGTGTTCGACCAAACCTGTAACGAAATTGTAGGTGATGTTGAGGTGTACAATGTTGTTCAAAATTGCAACCATAGTCCACCGAAACCTCACCTCAATTCGTGTGAAATTGTCGAATATAAAGAAGTTCAGAACAAACGAAAACGTTCTGCTTCTGAATCTTCTGACGACGAAACAAATGTAATGAAAAAAATCAAAACCGATGATATCGAAAAATCAGGGGCCGTTGTTACAACCCAACTCAGCAATTCATTAAAAACTCCCTACAGAAGTGAATTAAACAAATTTTTAGATTCAAAACCAAAGCAAAATTTATCAAAAACAGATCAAAGACGTGGTTGTGCGACGTTCAAATCAATGGTAAACAACTATTTCAATTTGAATGAATGTAAAAATTTGAGTAATTTTACTTGCTCAACTGTTAAAAAAATAATTCATAGACAGGGTGAGCTTCTTTTAAATTTAGGTAATATTTTTATGAAAAATCCTTGCTTTGGTGGTAAATCTTAGTGGTAAATAAATGTTTTAAAAATAAAAAAAAACACGTAAGCGCAAACTTTTAAATTTAAATTCACAATTCCTTATTTAAAGAGAAACTAAACCTATAAATATCCAGTTCAAAATGACCCTTCTCTGCACACTTTGTCTAAAAGAATTTACACAGAGACGAAATGCCATAAGACACATTAAAGAATCATGTTTAAAAAGAGACACAAATCATAATCCGGATGAGTATTTAATCGATAGTAAGTATATTTACATTATTTACTAAGAATTAGGATAAATTAAAATATAAGAAAAACAATAAAATTTGTTTTGTGCTATTTCAATGATCTTTTTTGCTTGACTCACTAAGCGTCCAGGGGCAGGGCAGGTGGTCAGTCCTCTCCCCCATCTTGCTACGCCGCTCATTATGTTATATTGCATATAAATTATTATAGTGAATTAAAAAAAATTATTTTTTGTTTCAGTTGATGCAAAATTCTTCAGGAATAATGCAACTCGCTATTGCGAAGACTGTAAAGCTGATATTAATTTTAATGCTTGGAACTCTCATCTAAGAACAAATGTCCACAAAAGCAAGAGTACTATTAAATATGGAAGTGGAATAGACCTTATTAGAAGTGCTTTTAAGAGTCGAATTGCTGCATACAAGGTTTACTCACCCAAAATGCATGTCAACCTTAAAAAGTTTCAGCAAGAAATTTCCGAGAAAGTCGTAACATTAATTCACCAGCAACAGCAATTATATAGATGCGTTAAGATAAATGCAGAATTATTTGGTATCTACTACTCGCCAGTTTTGAAGTCTACATCCGTTAAATCATTCAACACAGCCTTCCATAACGTGACTGAGACGACTGATTTAAATAATCTCTATGACGAACTATTCAAAATTCTAACAACCAAAGCAGATGAACTACCCGAACGAGATTCTGGTAAGTTAATAATTACTTGCAAAAATGTTAAATTTCAAACGCTATTGCTTCAATTTATCTTAATTTACAACAGTCTCTTTTAATAAATACTAATTATCTCTTCTTTAAATTGCAGGTTGGATTTTACAACAAATTCTCCATTTAGAAGTAAACATCAACAAGTACAATCCTTTATGTGGCTACTCTTATATTCCAATTCCAGAGTTCCGAGGTAGTTTGGTAAACATTTTGAATGAAGATGATTTCTGTTTTGCATATGCCGTTGTATCAGCAATATGTAAACCTTCAGGTGACCCTAGGAAAACTTCCTCGTACCCGGACTTCAGAACTGTCTTTGATTTTACAGGTATTAATTTTCCAGTTAAATTAGAGCAGATAAGTACTTTTGAAAACAAAAATAATTTATCCATAAATGTCTATGGGGTTGAGAAATTTTTTAGAAATGGAGTATATGTAAATGAGATTGTAGGACCATTACACTATAATAGACATAAAAAGAATTTACATATCAATCTACTTTTAAATACTTCTGATGATGGTAATAGTCATTATTGTTGGATAAAAGATTTATCTAAATTACTTTTTAAACAACTGTCAAAAAAGAAATGTAGAAAAAATTTGTGTGAAGGATGTTTACAATATTTTGGTACCTACGCAAAATTACAAAGACACTTAGAATATGATTGCACATCTGTTCGTATTGAATATCCTTCAGATGAACTTATTTTAGATAAGTTTGGAAATCAAATTCCAGAAAACATATTAAAGTTTCAAAATATTCAAAAGCAGTATAAAGCACCTTTTGTAATTTATGCTGATTTCGAGTGCTATTTAAAAAACGTTGAAAACGAAAAGCTTGATCCTACAACTTCCTATACAGTTAAAACTGCTGAACATGTGCCATATTCGTTCGCTTATTACATTAAATCATCATTTGATAATAATCTCACATCTTTAAAACTTTATCGTGGAACTGATTGTGCTGAAAAGTTTATTGAATATATTGAACTTGATGTGAAAAATCTTTATAACAATTATTTTAGAAATCAAAAGTCTATGAATAAGTTAACTAGTTTGCAACAAAAAGAATTTGAAAATGCATTTATGTGTTATATATGTGAAAAACCTTTTTCAGACGGAAATTTTAAAAAATGTAAGGACCACTGTCATTTTAGCGGTAACTATAGGGGCGCTGCTCATTCTATTTGTAATTTACATTTCATACCTCCAACTTACATTCCAATAATTTTTCATAATCTAAAGAATTACGATTCTCATCTATTTATTAAGTCATTATGTAACACTAAAGAATCAACTAGCGTTTTTGCTCAAAACAAAGAAAAATATATTTCTTTTAGTAAAAAAATTATGGTAAACACGTATGACTCTAAAAATAAAAAGATAGTTTACTTAAATTTACGATTTATAGACTCATTTCAGTTTTTACCAGAATCTCTTGAATCACTATCTAATATTTTAGATAATTCTCAATGTCTTGAAATTAAGAAACATTTTTCAGACGCAGAGCAATTTAAATATGTTAGGCAAAAAGGAGTTTTTCCTTATTCATATATTGACTCTTACGAAAAGTTGGATGATAAATCTTTGCCCGATATTGATAAATTTTATAATGACTTAATTGATGAAAATATTAGTAATGAAGATTACATTATAGCTAAAGAGGTATGGAATGTATTCAATTACTCCACTATAGGTGAATATTCAGATATATATTTGAAATCTGACGTTTTCCTTTTAGCCGATGTTTTTGAAAATTATAGAAATACTTGTTATAAAACTTATAAATTAGATCCCGTGAACTATGTAACAAGCCTTTCAATGTGTTGGGATGCTATGATGAAATTTACAAATGTAGAATTGGAATTATTGACTGATCCAGATATGCTTCATTTCTTCAAAAAAAGGGATCGCGGGGGAGTTAGTACTTGTTCAGCTCGAAAATCGGAGGCAAATAATCCTTTTCTTGATAATTTCAATCCTAAGTATCCAACAAAATATATTGCCTATTTAGATGCAACAAATTTGTATGGTTTTGCAATGAAACAGTATTTGCCAGAAAAAAACTTTGTTTGGCTATCTGAGGACGAAATTAATGAACTTAATATTTTAAATATTTCAGATACATCATCTACGGGTTATGTATTTGAAGTTGACTTAGAATATCCTCAGAATTTACATGAAAGCCATAACGAGTTTCCGCTCTGTCCCGAACAATTTAAGCCACCAATTTCCAAGTTTTCTAAACTAATTCCCAATTTAAACAATAAGTACAATTATGTTCTTCATTATCGTGCTTTGAAGCAAAGCTTAAAATTTGGACTTAAACTTCTCAAAATACACAGGGGAATTAAATTTACACAATCGCCATGGTTAGCTAAATATATTGATTTAAATACTAATTTACGAAATATTGCAAAAACTGTAATGTATGATTTTTATTACGGATATTTAAAATTAAAATATGGAGATAATGTAAGTTTATTGTACACTGATACTGATTCTTTAATACTAGAAATTGAAACGGAAAATTTTTATGAAGATATGAAGCAAAATCTGGATCAATTTGACACCTCTAACTATCCTGAACCAAATATTCATAATATGCCGATATCCACATCAGTGGTTGGTAAATTTAAGGATGAATATAAAGGTGTACCTTTAGAAAGTTTTTTTGGTACCGGTGCTAAGGCATACTGTGTAAAAACCAAAGATAGTTTAGATAAAAAGGCAAAAGGTATTCGTAAATCGGCCGTACAAAAACAATTAAACTTATCAGATTATAAAGATGTTGTGGAAAAAGGTCAAAAAGTATACTGCACAATGTATGTTTTTAAGTCACATCTACACAATATTTATACGAATTTGATTAACAAACTAGCCTTGACAAGTCATGACGATAAAAGATATCGTCTTTCAAATACCACAAAAACTTTAGCATGGGGTCACAAAGATATTGTCAATATAGAATCAATGATTAAAAATTTATCTATTTTACAATCTGAACAAGAACCCAAATCTAAAAGACTATGTTTAGAAGAGACTCGCAATAAAAGTGGTTTTGATACACAATTGTTATCCGGTTTTGAAATTGGAAAAGGAAGTTAAAGTTGTCAAGTTTTATAAAATTTGTTTCATTGATAATCTGTTTCACTAATTTGTGTGAATATATAAAATGTTGTAACAAACAGTATTATTTAGTTGTTTTAGAACAATGACTACTACTTCATTAGTCGTGTTAGTCTCCCTTGTTGGCAGAATACTATATGTTAATCATATTCCTAACACAATTAGAGCCGACGTGTGCATCAATAAGAATAAAATTGAAACTGATTGTTATAAGCAAATGAGAATGATTTACATAGATGGAAACTCACATTTGTTTACTTATAATATTTCAGAAAATGATTTAAGTGTTAATTATATGAAAATTAAATATTTCTTTGATAAAAAGCCTGTCATTTATTCAGAATGAATAGAATTTGTTCATAAAAAACATAATTGTAATTATGTATATTTTTATATAATATTATTGTTTCTGACTTTAATATCAATTATTTCATCTTACGTTGCTTTTGTAATGTATTTGAAAACCTGAATTAAAAGTTTTAGTATTTGATTTTTTTTGTAGTTTAATTTTTTATCTCCTCCAACGTTAAGTAATCTCCCTCCTCCATTTAAGTGGAGGGGACAGTAGACTATAAAAATGTGCTGCAAATCATTATTTAGTTAGTTTCTATATTCTACGGTCTAATAATGAGAGTAACGTCCAATGTGTTTAAAACATCTATACATTCTATCGAAAAACAAACCATAGTAAATTGTAAACAGTACCCTTTAAATAAATCCAAATCAAAGTTTGTGAATATTGGTTTGTGTTTAGAAAGTGATTTTACGCCATGTGTTGAATTTGGTGGAAACAAGAACCAATCTATTGTTCTAAGTAAAGATGATTGGAAAGACCTACTAAAGTATCAGGGTGTTATAACGAATTACTTTTTCTCATCAAACGCCTTTCAAACTATATTTTTGAAAAATATATCCATTCTTTTTGAGAAATTTGGTGAAATGCCAATAGTGAGGATTACAAAACATGATGATTACGTCTGTTTTGGAAATGAAACTGTGTGCAGATTATGGGAACA
Source organism: Kuschelorhynchus macadamiae (assembly GCA_030620095.1). NCBI lineage: Eukaryota > Metazoa > Arthropoda > Insecta > Coleoptera > Curculionidae > Kuschelorhynchus > Kuschelorhynchus macadamiae. The sequence continues at coordinate 4,386 of JAUTXW010004984.1, read as the reverse complement.
AATACCTTTAATCGAATACATATTAAATATTTTACAAAAACAGCAATTTAACAGTTACTTGGACATTTTTAAGAATAGTCTGTTTTCCGAAATCAATTGTCTTCAAAAAGTATATGATACTCTGTCGCCAAGTGAAAACACCAATAGTGAGAATGTTTGTACAATGCTTGAATTGTTACTAATGCATCCAATCCAGCTCGAACAAAAATTAAGAGAAAGAAAAGATTATGAAGAAATCAGTAAGTTTTGATGAAACTAAAAATCAACTTCATACGATGCATGCATGGACGTTTGCATATAGAAAATCTCGTATGTCGCCTCAAGAGTTTGTAGACCAACAACATTTTAAAAGACGAATTGAATTATGTGAAATTATTTTAAAACCTGTTTTAAATAATATGTTAAATATGATTATAGAATAAAACAATAGTAATATAAAAAAAAATGTTTTTTATTGATGAATATTTTACAAAATATCCTTTTTTAATATCCATGAGTTATGTGTTTTGTCTAATCCTAACCATTTAACTAACACCTTATTTCCTTTTCTTCTTATTACTTTTTCCATTAAGTATATGTCTGAATGTCTGACTTTTTGTAATTCTTTTCCGTAAAAGCCTCCTTGCATTTCTGATTTGTTTTCATCTTCAAGTAAATAGGTTGTGGGATTTGTAAGTTGTAACTTTTTTATTCTAAAAATTTCATTTGACCAGTTGGGTGTGTACCCTTTAGAAAAAAATTCTCTGTGTTTGCTTATACGAACAAAGTCACCAACTTTAAATTTTTTTAAATCGGGATCAACTGTTTTCATATGAGTAAATGATGATTTCAATATATTTTTTTCATTTCCCTTATTAACAGCATTAGGTTTTTTACCAATTGTAGAGTGTACTGTATTATTGTACACACTAACAATTTCAGGCAATATATCTAACCATTTATAATTTCCTTGAAGACTAAACTTTTTCCACATTTTATTCTTTAATGTTCGGTTCACTCGCTCAACGATACTTGCTTTCAAATTAGAAAAAGTACTATAGTGATTGATTTTAAACTGTTTCATTAGCTTCTGAAAATCTTTGGAATAAAATTCTGTTCCTTTATCTGTTTGTATATTTTTTGGAACGCCTTGCAGGTGTTTAGAGGCTTCTTTTAAGTCTTTGAGAATTTTTTTCATTGCTGCAGCCACCTCTTTACCAGCTTTTGTTTTAATAGGTAGTGCCCAAACGAATTTAGAAAAAGTGTTGATTACCACTAATATATATCTATATCCTCTATTAAATTTTGAGTAAGGTTGCATTTCAACTAAATCTGCTTGAAACAAATCATTAAGCCCTTTTACGATTACTCGTCTTCGTTTAAAATTTCTTCTAGCGGGTCTATGCAATTCATTAACGACATCCTCCTTAATTTTATTCATTTTCAGTCTTACACTTTAAAACCAATCCTGCGTATAACACTCCAGGTGATGCAGAATATTTAAGAGATCTTACAACAGAAATATTATCACCATTACCGAGTTTATGACCTAATAGTTCAATCGAACTAAATATATTGTTATTTATGATAAAATCTATGTCTTTACTACAGTGAACTTTTATCACGTCTGCTTCTGGAAATGGAAACGCTAAAGTAGTTTCATCGCCGCTAATAGTAAAACAACGGCTTGTTTCACCATTCGGTAGATTAATTGATTTTGTCGAATGTCCAAGAACCATGGGAAGGATGCAAAAGTAATATAAGTCTTCATTGGCATTTAGGATATGAGTTCCAATTTTATTTACCGACATACTCAATATATAATATGCAACTGTTGCTTTTTACTTCAAAAACTTTTATTTATAGAATTACTTTGGCTTCTCGTAGTTCTTCAATAATTGAGATTATTTCATTATTATGTCCAGTATGCCCGGCAACCCGAGAAGCCATTAAAAGTCTAAGTCTATCAACAAGTTCGTTGATGTTGTCCCAATATACATAGTCCGTATCTGTTTTGTTAAGTTTCAATATCTCCATTCCCAGTTTCTGCCTTGTTTGCCTATATGGAGACTTAGGTCTACTAAATGCTTCTATGAGATTTTTTGCAGGTGTTTTAATATTTCTTGTTTTCGTTAACCCTTTGGTTTGTAAGTACGGTCCTATAATAGTTACATATTTGACTGAACCGTTACCTTGAACTTGCTCATTACGGTCGTGATTTCTGCGATATGCATTAGTTCTTGCTAGAATGTCCATATAATGATCTAAGTCTCCTTTCTTGTAACCAATAGGTTCTTTTTTAAAAAGTAGTTCGTATAAACCTGGAGTGCCTTTGTAGGTTACACCCTCAACTTTTATATTTTTATTAATAATTTCAACTGGTTTCATTGTTGTCCCTAAAAGAAATTTGTTTGTTTCCAAATCATGAACAATACCATAATTGTGATCAAATATATGTCTTGTATCCCTAACTCCTTCATCGATATATTTTCTTGGCAATTCGTCAAAATCTTCCAACCAATCTTTATATCCTGGAGTGTCAACATATTGTTGAATTGTTTGTCTAGTTTGCTCTAAAATATCAGAGATATTTAAATTCTCTACAGTACTATCACCCGATGGGGGTGTGGTTTCAGCTACTGTGCTTGTTTCTTGAATGGTAGGGAAATTACTAGTAGATGCAATACTCCTATCAAAAAATGATGGTGACTCAGTGGGTAAAACGGGAGTTTTCCCGGTTTTTCTCTTAGCTGTCCTTGTTGGAGTAGAAGTACTATAAAATTCCTTAAAAGTATGAGGTTCTTCTTTTATGTCAGTTGGTTCCGTTTTTGCAATATTTGAAATTAATTGCTGTAGTGGTTGTGTTATCGGTTGATACGTTTTTTCTAATTGGCTTTGAGTCATTGAGGCTTCTGACTTTAATGCTTGATATTTTTTGTTTTACTGCTCTTCTTGATTTAACTAACTCTCTTGCTAGTCGTTTATCCATGTCTATAGGTGTGTGAATGAATCGAACCTGCTTCTATATCTGCCAGAATTTAAGGGACAGTCCTTATCGATTACAACGAAACCGTAGTCTTCTTTCCAACAGTGTTCACAGAGAGCTTTAAATTTCTCAAATGTCATATCCATCATGCAATGGTCATTATATATGTGTTTTAAACTAGTTAGGTCCTGTTTAAATAAAATTAAGAGATTTGCATTTTCACGTATAAGCCTCTTGAGAGTTGATGAATAACCTTGAAAAATGAAAAAACAATCCGTATTTTTATGTCTCCCAAATGTAAAATAGTCCCTTATAACAGTTTGATTCTGACATGGAATGTCATCAAATATAATAACTGAATTTGGTTTAATATCGTGAGGGGATATAATATTTTCATCATTGTCATATTCAAAATAACCAATCTCTTTAATAGGTTTTAGCAAATTTCTTAAATACTCATACTTGGGTTGATGTAACGATTTTGAGTATAAATAAATATTTTCGAATCTTATTCCGTTTGGATGTTCAAGTAATGTGAGAATGGAGTTCGTTTTGCCAACCCCTATTGCTCCTACAACAAGACATCTCTTTGATTCACCACCAAAGAGATCGCCATGTTTTCTAAATGGTTTGTTTAAGATTTTTTCATCATGGTTTTTAATAGGTAAAGAAAAAGCTTGCTTTTCAATCCACATCTTCAGCAATAACTGACATAACATTCTAAATAATAATAATAAAAAAAAAACAGCCAAGTCAATTTGCTGCCCGTTTTACTATTTATAGAAGACGAGCAGCTCTATCGACTCAGTTTACAAAAACTATAAAATGATCATACACAACCCTTACTCGATTACATCCAATAAGAAGAGCAAGAAGAAAGGTACGGGTTTAGTAAATAAACTTATTAATATTCTACCTGTTGAACTACACATTCCTGGTTATAACTATTGCGGTCCGGGAACAAAGTTGGAAAAAAGATTAAGTAGGTGGGATAGTGGCATAAATCCTTTAGACGATGCTTGTAAAGATCATGACATAGCGTACTCGCAATCTAACAATTTATCAAACAGACACGAAGCAGATAAGATTTTAGCAGATAAGGCTTGGCAAAGAGTAAAGGCTAAGGATTCATCGCTGGGTGAAAAAACTGCAGCTTTGATGGTTACAGGTATTATGAAAGGAAAAAAAAAGTTTGGTATGGGTGTTAAGACATCCAAACGAAAACTCAGGATAAAAAAACGCGTTATAAAAACTCCAAAAAAAATTGGTGGATTTTTACCTCTTTTGCTTCCAATTTTGGGTGCCCTCGGTGCATTGGGAGGTGGTGCAGCCGGAATTGCTAAAGCTGTTAATGATGTAAAAGCATCAAGACAATTGCTTGAAGAAACTCAACGTCATAACAAAAGCCATGGAAAACGTTA